>WAAD01018789.1:7987-46396 GCA_013389945.1 Fregata magnificens
GGGCAGGCCCCGGCCTACGGCTGGAGGGGGCTGGGGGCGGCGGGCTGGGCCGGGCCCAGCCGGCGCACCCGGGTCGCGCTTTGTCGCTGCTTTCACGTAGCTGCTGCCCCTTCCCCTTGCTGAGGGGGAGGTGCGGCGCGGCTCGCCGTGCGTGCCTTCATTACGTACTTCTCAGTACTTCCCTACCGCTAAGGCCGTCGGTTTTTTGGGGCAGGCCGGGGTGAAGGCACGGTGCTGTGGAAGGATGTATCTGCAGCGGTGGGCGATGTTCCTCTCAGCTGGGAAGGGGAGCAGCCTCAGGAACCGCCCTCCGGTGCCCTTATCTCAGCCCCGCCGAGTAGGGGAGCTGCCTGCCAAAGGGCACCCCTGCTCTTAGGAGGGGTGAACAGCAGGTGATGCAGCCTTTTCCCCCCTCTCCTCTCACCAGGCTGCATAGCATGTCCGTGTGTTTTAAATTGTTGTTTGTCCTCAGGTGTTGACTGTGAGTTAGTAATTCAGTAGTTGCTCTGCGGTTGGCCCCGGTCCATGTGCAGTAGAAAGGGAGTGCGTAGCAGAAATGGTAACGTCAGCGAGCCTGCTCTACTCCTAGTCTGCGATCCAGATCACAGATAGAGTTTCAGGGAATCCATATATGTTTTAGATGGTTGTTAGAAATACAGGTGATGTATTCCTTTCTACACAACAGGTGTCTCATAGGCTTAGCTGCAACAATCTCCAAGGAAGTGGGCAGTGCTTTATTGGATCTGTTTAGGTCTAGGAGGGAAGCGAATGTAGCGCTCTCGCTGTCTGGGCAACTGCTCTAGCCACTTGTCTGCTCTGTAAAAGTGGCTGTGATGGCTGGTCTCGATGTTGTCAGTACGTATTAGGCCCCTCAGGGCTAGGTGTGAGCAAGATAATTCATTTTGCAAGCAGCTATGCTGGCTGAAGATGCAACTCTTCCCCAGTGATTTGCTACCTTTCCTCTGCCAGTGTTTCCGCCCCCACAGCTGTTGAGTTAATGTTGGATAAGCGAGCAGCTGGGTGAACTGTACTAATTTTGCCTGGAGCACACTGGGGAGGATTCATATGATCTCTCTTGCTGGCAGAGGTTTGGACTTGGGTATCTATGGCACATAAATGATGACAGCATTATATGGCAATAATACATTCACCTAACACAGTGATGTTTGAAAGAAGGTATCTGCCTGTTGCTTTAAGTATTGGGACAACTTTCTTGTGAGTATGTGGTATATCTGGGATTAAGGTGGGTAGACAAATGCTTGGGTCAGTCTAGGTAGTAGTATCTCCAGGTCTGTTCACAGCAGTGCTAGATGCCCGAGTCACCTCTTCTGGTGAAAGCGTAGGTGGGGGCAGTGTGTTTGGCTCTTGTGTTTGGGCATTTCACTTGCATCCTAAATGCATAGGGCTAGGTTCAAAGATAGGCCTGCTCGACTGGCTGAAGAACCTATTGAAAAACAACTCTGGAAAAAGAAATCCAGTTCTAGTACTTAAACTATTGCTAAATAGCATGATAATTAAATTATTATCTATTTTTGATTGTAAGCTTTCTGGGCAGGGGAGCATTGCACTTATTGGCCATCTCATGCCTCTTATTGCTTGCCCCAAGGTGTGAATTGGTTTTTTTTTTTCCTCATGAGCCTTTGCAAAGCGGTAACAAAGTAAGTGTAAATAGCAGGTTTACCTGGTACAACTCTTATAGTGCTTGGGGTTTCAGGAAATGCAACCATCTCAATTGCTTTCTCGTGCATGGTATTTTTGTGCTTCATTTTGTAGGTCAACATCTAAAACTCGATTGGTTTGCTTAAATTATAGGTTATAAAGTACTTGATGTTACACTTTTGTCTTGTGCTTTTATATCAATGGAATGTAAAAAATGACTTTTCCCATTAAGAGAATTAGCCATTTCAGTGATTCAGGGTTTCCACTGAGTTCTATGCATTTGAGGAGCTTTGTATGTATTTTCTAACCCTGGTAGAGTAGACAGATTCATTTCTGTCTTTCTGCAGATGAAGTGAAAATTTTACAACTAGCAGTGGGTTGAATAGTGGTACTTGTCATTTCTAATCTCTAGTCAGCTTTCTAGGGCATATTGGCCATAGTAATTTCTTAGAGTTGTTGCAGCATTTCTTAACCTTGCAGTTTTTTTGAGGTATATCCTTCTCTGATGTACGTGGTCTGTTGGAACATCATACAGAGTCTGTCAGCTTTCTGGGAGTTCAGATTTGATGGTAATATCAGCTTCAGTTCTCAGGGAAAATGGTTTGCTTCTTCAATAATTGCATTCTTGGAGAGAAACTCGTGTGGTTCTGCAGCTGCTTTATCTGTAAGGTTTGTAGTTTGCCGGAGTATTTTCCTAGACAGCACATGTGGCTGCACAGGTGAGCTGAAACTAGGAGCAGCTCTGTTATCTGTGACAGATTTCCTCTGATGTTTTCCACCATTGCAATAGGATAGATTACCTGCAACATCATCAGTGGGATGGCTGATATCTTTGCCCCTACCTAGTGTCCCCAAAGTATGAATTCCAAGGCATTGGTGGCTGTCTAGAAGCAGGTGAAAAGGGTGAAAGGATCTAGTTACAAACAAGCCCTCTTACTAACCTACCTCTCTGAAAGTGGTGGAGTCAAGTCACAGCACTGTCTTTCCAGGAAAAGTTGACTTATTATTTCCACCCTGTGATATTTCAAAGAGAACTTTGGGGAGAGCTATAGTACAGTGCCACTGGTGGGCAAAATGAAATCTCTAGATGTATTTGAACAAAAGCCACTGTTAGCAAGCTTCCATTAAACTGATCTTGAGCTTTTTGTTAATGAGCCTTGTGCCTTTTGATACCTAAAGGTCTCCTGCGGGATTCAAGTGTTTTACTAGTTGGCCATTTAAAGGTTTTTGATAGCAAAAGCACTTACATGTGTGGTGAACTCTCTTCCCATGGAAAGAATAGAGTTGGGACACTTGACAGTGGTCTGAGGAAAGCTGACTTTAACACTGTGTCACTTCTCAATGCTGGTCTCGAGGCCTTGAATTAGGGAGGATGAAAAAGGTGGGAAGTTAGAGGTAATCTTTGTGGGGCTCAACCTAAACAAAAAAAAAAAAGTAGTGACTCTCTCAGTTCACGTGCATGGGCAGTAATTCTACCAGTGTGGTGACTTGTTTGAATAGAAGACAAGTTAAAACAGAACAAAGATAGAGCTTAGGGGAAAGCAGAGAAAAACGACTATGACACATTATGGCTTCATAAGGGCCTTGTAGGGTACAGCAATGAAGCAGAAAACTAGTCTCCTTTATAGTTGTCTCCCCAGGCTCGGATACCTCTTAATTCTTTGTGCTGGGAGTAAACGTCCTCTAAAGTGATGCTGTCTGTGATCAGGCTAATTGATAGTGTTTCTGTCATTGCAAATGGTAAACAGTAAAAATATTGTTGCAACAACACTTGATCATAAGAAAATCTGTTATTTATGTGATGATATTGTACATTCTTTGAGTAATTTACAAAAAATCATACTTTTTTGGAATATATTTTTTAAAGTTTTGCTCTCTAATTTCAGGTAGGCTGGGATACTTTTGTCAGTGAAGCCACTTCAGTCTGTTTTACAGAATTCAATGTGTCAGATCTTTTTTTAATAAGAAAAAGAAAAGCATTCTGTTACTTCTGTGATGTATGTCTAGGAGCAAATTTGCTAACGTTTATCTTGAGCAAATTCTTGTTGCTTCTTTTCCAGAAATGTTTCATTTGTTGAAGTGAAGAAAATTAAGTTAGAAAAACATCTTTGGATGGAATATAACAACATGCATGATTGTATTAACATCCAGTTTGGTATTTGAATTACTAAAAAGCGTGGCTTGGTACAGTTCTTGAATATGATTGTAACAATGCTGTGTGAGAGGGTTCCATGTTCTAAAAAGGTTTTAATTGGCATTGTTTTCCTTGTTCCTTTGTTTTTCTTTTTATGAAAAGCAAAAATGGGCTAACTTCATGATTTGGGTGGGACATCGTAAGCAGAAGAGCACAAGGTAATGTGGTTTGTTAATGTCAGCCTTCAGCTTACGTCTGTGGTCACACTTAAAAATGCCCTTCTTGGTTTCTTTGCCTTCTGTTCTTCTTTTCACGCTAATCTCTCTTCTGTCTTATACCTCTAGAGTTTCCAGTCTCTGTTTTGGGTCTCCTTCCTTCCACAGCAGGCCAGTTCTGGACTTTCCCACTTCATATTTCCCTAATTGACTAGTTTTGTTCATTTATGTGTTATAAATAAGGAGTGATTTCATGTTAGCTTTCTAGGATTTCTTCTTCTTTCTTCCTTGTGGAAGAAGTGCTAATGAAACCTGTTAACATCTAAAGCATGTGGCTTTTTCTCATGCTACATTCAGTCTTTTTCTAAAGATTTTTTTGACATTTGGTTTTCATTATGCACTCTTCTGCTATTGACTTTGTCGTTCAGAACTGACTTCAGTCATGAATAGAAACTGGGAAGGAGTTTTGCTCTGGGATCTGGCATGTAACGGAGACAGAGCTACATACGTACAATGAGATTTGTGCATGCCTTTCCTTATGGTCTTTTCTACTAGGGAGTAGATCTTCCCTCGCCCTCTATTGGTCTGCAACTTTCTCAGTCTTCCATGGCAAAGCCAAGGCTTTTGCACTGGGAAGATGACGCAAGCCTGAGACGTGATCTCTCTGTTTTTTGTCTGAGGAAAAGAATCAGTCTGCCTTTATTATTAAGGCCTCTAGAGCCATAGAGCAGCAAGTAGTCATGAAGGAGTGGTGACCGCTTTCCATTTCCTGCTCTCCCAAGGTGATTGGAAGTATTTGGAGAAAGACTAATCCCCTCTATTTTGCTCATAGAGATGTGAGGAAACATGGCAAAGTGGTCTGTCTTTGTGGGAGGGGCACTGGTTAGTATCATGTTAGCCCTTGTAATCCTGTATGTCTAAGTGATTTGATATTGTATGCATTCTCAGTAATTTATTTACAGAAATGTACTTCCATGCATTTATTGGCCTCTTTCAATTAATTTGATATTTAAAAAGTACACGATGCACTTAATTAACACTGCTTGTGATTTGGTTGTGGAAGCAGTGCTGCAAAAGTAATGGAAGGTAGAAATAACCAGCGCAGCATCTGCAGCATGCTTTAATTTTGTTTTAATCTCCTCAGTCAACGATGGGGGAAAGCTAGAAAATGGGTGATGGAGGATTTCAGTGATTGTTCCTGCCTGTGATCATTTGGACATTGGGCCAATTATTGGTAGAGATCGTTGGATAGGGGAAGTGTGGCTGAACAAGAAAAATGATTTGGAAATCATTGTTGATAGAACTTGGTAGGACTGATAAAACAGGAGGAATGGAAGGTAAGAAGTCTTGTTAATATTTGACAAGGTCTCTTAGAGTCCTAAAGACTGGAGTAATTGCATGGCAGACTTTTTTTGAGGAACCTGAAGAAAATATGGGAAATGTCATAGTGAAGTTCTGCAACTCAAGAATAAAGACTTTGATTCAGAGCTTGTTTTTGAAAAATTCTACAGTGTAGACCAAAACTGGCTATGTTAACCTCTACTTCTGAGTGATGCCTGAATTCCCCTTGTAAAAAAAATCAGTTTGTACATCCTGGTATAATAATTGTATAGATGTAAAGATGTGAACTTGCATGTACACTTTCACATGAACCGTAAATGTTTTCTTTTTGAAAACTGTCCTAATTGTTTCTTAAAACTGAAGAAAGGAGTTATGTTAAGTATTAAGCTAAAATAAATTCTTGGCTGAACAGTGTGTGGGATTCAGTAGAGTCATGGATGCATAATCGTACAGATTTATTTATATTTAAACAGTTTCCTGAATTCAGATTGTGCCTCTCACTTGTATAAATACTGAACCACTCACTCCCCCCATAATTTCACAATAACTTTAGAAGCTGTGAATCCTTGTGCTCTAGTTGGCTACTGACTTTTAGTAGCCAGTCATATGGTATAGATTTGCAAAGCTGACGCAAAATGGAGCAATTCATCTCCTCCATAATACAGGCTGCTGAAAGCATATCACCCTGAAGCTCTGCTCATTGCACTGTAACCCTGCTGAGTACCAAGACAAGTTCAAGGTTTTGGTTTTGGTCTTAGACTTTACAATGCATGATGGCGATGGCCCAAGCCGCCTGAGGGAACACCTTCTGCAGTCACGGCCCCGCTCATGACAGCTGCATTCCACTGGAACAATGGCATTGTTGGCGAAATGGGGTATGAATGGGAGAGACAAACTGCTTCTGCAGCTAGCCCACAACTGAGGGGTTCATTCCTGGAACACATCAGAGTGACTATAAACCTCCCTGTCCTCGGAATTAAGCGTAAAATTCACTTGCTTCAATCTCAACTCTCCACAATGACCAGGGGGAAAAAAAAAATCCCTAGGGCGTAGACAGGGATGATCTCAGTTTCTTTTTAAAAAGCCCAAATAACAATGTATATAAAAGTATAGAAAACCTAGTGTAAATTTTGTCTGCTATTCCTCTGCAGTTTTTGGTAGTCTTCATCATGACTCCTGTCCTCAGAACTTTCACTCTGCTGGCCAGCAGTAAAAATGCTATTTAGGCTTGTTTTTTGGGTGAGGAAAAATCCCAATCGAAGACAAGACAATAGAAAGCCAAGCGGAAAAGCAACACAGAAGAATGTTTCTAAAAAATTTTAGCTTCATTTTTTCTGCTTCCCTCTTTCCTCTGCACATCTATTCTAAATATACTTTTTATTTACAGATGTGTTATTGATTGTTGAAATGCAACAGTAAAATTTATTAACTGTTGTGGGAGTGTTGGAACTGTTCTTGGGAGAAGAAGCTCACTGATCTGTTGTAGCTTGCATTTGAATGAGAGTAAGGAGATCAAACAGCGGGGAGAAAATACCCACTACATTTTTTTTTTTTCCAGAAAAGCGTTGGATGATGTTGATGGCCCATCTGGCTGTTGTAGTCCTTTTGCTTGATATTAAATTTTGGGCCTGAGCCTAAAGAAACTGTAAATCTGTTCTGAAATAGCTGACAAATGGCTTAGTCTTCAAAAACAGAAGTCCACCGAATCATGGGTGCCATTAGAGGGTGACTAGAGACCGAGTGTCTGTGGTGCCAAAGGAAGCTGGTGGGTGTCAGGTTCAGAACAAGAGGAGGTGGTTCTTTGCACAGTGTGTCACTGAGCTCTGAAATTCCTCGTCCAAGGATATGACAAGTACTAGAAGTTTGCCTGGGTCCAAGGAGACAGCCGCATGGAAAAGCAAGCCATCGAGAGTTAGTAGCTATAAAGACAAAGCGTGTAAACTCGGGAGTGGTTGAGAGTGGAAAGTCTTCCAGGGATGTGTTCTGACGCTGTTGCCTAAGCATCTTTTTTTGGTCAATGTTGCACAGAATGCTTAGTTAGGGGGACCACTGATCTGACACAGTGCAGATGTCTCTGTATTTTTATGTTTAAAATCAGTCTGAGGAGAATGGAGGGAATGACAAAGCTTGCAGAGAAATCAAAACTAAAGCTGGCTGTAAAGCAGTGCAGAAGATCTTGCAATTCTGCGTGACTGAGTGAGAAAATGGCAGAAGAAATTCAGAATTGATAAATGCAAAATAATGCACATGGAGAAAACCAACTAATTATACATACACAGTGATGCGCTCTAAATTACCTATTTTCACTCAGGAAGGATCCTGGACTCATTGTGAATAGTTCTGTGAAAATGTCAGCTCAATGCTCAATGGGGGTCAAAAAGGCAAGCAGAACAATGTTAGGAAGGGGTAGGAAGAGCAAAAAGCGGGGGGGGAAGAAAAGCTCATCAGGCTGTTACATGAATCCATGGAGATCTTGAATACCGCATGCATTTTGGGCCACCGTATCAAAAGGAAGATAGAGTAGAATTTGGAAATAAACCTGAGCAAAGGAACAAGGATCGTTGGAATGGTTTTCATATAAGGACAGAAAAGCTTTCCACCTGAAACAATAGATCTCAGGGGAGAGGGATTGAATATGATAGCTCTCTGCAGAGGGATAAATGGTGGACGGGAGGACATGGAGCAAATAATTCCTTTCTCAGTAATAAACCATAAAGGAAAATGAAGTCTTCAGGGTGCAAGCTTAAAAACAAGCAAGAGGAGGCACTTTTAAAGGAAAAAAACCCAAGCAAATAATTACATTGTGGCATTTGTTGCTGCAGATAGTTTGAATAAATAGGTTAAAGCAGTGATTGACAAATTAGGGGGACAAAGGTCTACCAAGGATTACTAAAGACAAAGGTGGTGATGCTGCTCCTGGTTCAGAAAGGCCTTTAACTGCCTGTGGCCGAAGGGGGATGATACTATGCTTTTCCCAAAGTAGTCAGCGTGGGTCACTGTCAGGGGCGGGATAGCAGAGTCAGTGAAATTGTGGCCTGACACAGGGACCATGCCTTACGTTCTGAGCTCTGACATCGGGAGTAGTTGCTGTGATGCTCCGCTGTGTGGCTTGTAGCGAATGAAATGTCTTGTTCACAGGACATGATGTATGCGTGTAACAGTTGAGGAAAGGAAGGCTTTGTTCCTGAATATACAAAGATGGAAATAATTGCAATTCAATGTAAAAAAACCATACAGAAAAACACGGCCTGGTCTGTTGCCTGTCACATGTTGATTTGATGGGTGATCATAATATCAGAATGTTTATAAGCTGTCTAAATTCGAGGTAGCAAAGATCAGAAGCTGGGTATTGCATGTGTTTTGGCGATACTGTAGCCAAAGTGCTCTCACTAGTTCTCCCAGTCGCTTTACAGAAGCCACTTCTGTCTGTGGAAGAGCAGCTGGTCGTTACAGCCATGAGAGTGGGTCCTGGGGTGGAGAGTACTTATTTTCATCCCTGAAAAAAGCCTTTCATCCTGACTTTAAAAAGCAAGACAGAAATGAAGACGTTTTTACTGAACTTTCTGTATTTGGTAACTTTATGGACTCAGGGAAAAACATAACAACTAAGACGGTCTTGTGAATACCTATACATATGGTATGTCAGATGCATTTGCTGGACCACAGTCTAATAATAAAAAGAGAAAATGAAACTTATAAAGTTATTGTTTATTACCTCTTCAAGACTGAATTACTCATACTGGAAGTGAAAGAAAACTCTGCTCTTTCCAATGTTTGTTTGTTTGGGGTTTTTTGGGATTTTTTTTTCTGATTTTTTTTTTTTTTTTTTTTAAATAAAACCCTTTACAAAGCAAGTGAGGTAATGCTGAAATACATGTTTTCTAGTGCCAGTCTGCTCAGCATCTGACAGAAAATATCAAGAAGTTGTCCCCATGGAAAGTATCTCCTGAATCAGGTTGAAGGCAATAATAGAGATTCTGTGGTTAAAACTTCTGCCTACGACAAAGCTCTGAGTATCAGTGTTCCAACTCCCGTCTTCAAAAAAGCCCAATAATTAGGTAACTGGGGGAATAGTCCGTACAAGGAACAAAGATGCTCCATGCAAGTATACTAGTTTTTAGAATTAATGAACAATGCTAAGTGGTTTTTAACTCTTAAAAATACAAAAAAATCTGGTATATGTATGCTGGTTTGAGTAATTTCTTCAAGTTACTGGATGGAATTTGTTTTTGTTGTACACATAGTGTTACTCGTATCTCCTGTAGCTAGGTCTTTGCTGAGGGCTTTAAGTGTTCATTTTACAGTTAGACAACTGATTTTCAACCTTTCAGTTTGAAGGCCCAGAAAAATGTGCAGTGATGGAAGGAATACCTGCTAGAGCGAGTTTAAGCCTGCGAGAATTGTCTTTGTGATTTTATGGTCCCTGAGTCCACCAATGCTTTGGGGGTCTCCAGAATTTGAAACAACTTATTTAGACTCCTTAAATTATGTATATAAAATAAATAAAAAACCCAAACCCGTTCTTTGCATGGAAGCTAACAACTTATCCCAAGTATGTTGCTGGCTTTGCCAATAGCTTGCTCTGCACATTTATTCATGCGTCTACTAGAGTTTCTCTTTCAAGAAACTGGCTAGCATATATTTGATCAAATTTAATTATGCTGGACCAATAGAATCCATTTAAGTCTTCCTTTCTGCAATGCTAAGGAAGTTATGAGCTGGTAAGAAAGCTGGTGTTCTGTTCAAGTATTACTCGATGAGTCACCAATTCTTCATTATTAAAACAGATGAACCATCCCTGTCTTGTCCTTCCTTTTTCTCTCTGTCTCTCTGTCTCTCTTTTCTTTTGATTTTGGGCTTTTGAGAATTTAGTCAATTCTCTTCTACTAGTAGCTTTTACGGGTTTGATCAGTAGGGAGGTCAGATGTACTGGTCTTTGGCTCCTAGGATCCCTCTTCAAGCCATTAAAAATTTTTCATGTTTAGTATCTCACATTTTCAGAAGCTGAAATGGATTAAAATGATAGGTTACATGACAGACGTGATAGTTTTGTGATTTGGGGAAAAGCTCCTTTACATTTTTGGTTTTGTCCTGACCTGTTATAATGCAGGATTCAGCTGACTCCAGGTTTCTGTGCTAGCATTCAAATTCTGCTGGCCTTATAAATGGCTTTGTCCCTGATAACAATGACTTTTGACAACAGCTGTATTACATTGTAGTTAAAATAGTGTAAAAAAACCCCAATCCCAAACCAACAAATAAATGCAAAAGGTAGGGAGTTTATGAGAAAAGACCCAAGTCCCTTTTCATAGAGCTCATTCTGGTAGTCAGCCTGTTGAGGAAGGAGAATGCTTATTAACCTCATGGCATTCTGTACTTGTCTGTAAAATGGATTTCTTTAATAAAAATTGCCTTTGCTGATCCCTCACATGCAACTCAAGCACTCTTTTTTTTGAAAATCTGAAACACAAAGGACTATGAAGTTGCCGAGTCCTTTCTACAGGAGCAAAGGATCAAAGATGCAACATGCAGTTGGACACGTGCACTTGGCATCTGTGTTTCTAACACTTTCTCTCTCTTTGGTCTCCTTGCTCCTTTATGTATTTTTCCAATTCGGAGTGGGAATCAAGAGGGCAGGAAGCCGGAGGAGGAATGTGCTCAGCAGAATTGGTTTTCCCTGATACTCTCTTAAACAGGACCCCTGGAAGAAGAACCTTCTGTTTCAGGACTCTGATGCATCAATAGTTTGACATCCTGCCTGTGCGTTTGGAGGATACCCATTTGGCTTTGTGGTTTCTGCAGGGAACTTTTGAATGGAAACAATTTGCCTAGTGAAGTAGTATCTCTCACCGTGTGTAAAACTAAACTGGGCCAAATAGAGAGAATTTGCCAGCTAGGTGGAGCTCCCCCACTAAGTTTATTCTTGCCTTGGTTTTGTACAGCCTTAGTCACTATCACTGAATCTGTAAGTTCATTTAATAGATGGCCAGTTTATAAAGAAAACTAAAATTAAAATGTAGGAGAAGCTTTCTCCTCCATGGACTTTGCCACAGGCGGAGGCGAGCACACGGTAAGCCCGGGTTGTGTGGATCCATGCTGTTGTTGAGGCTGTATCTGTCCGTGGTGTTTTCATTCAGTGCAAACCTGGAAGTGCTGGCAACATTTTAAGTAGTTGTCTTCCTGGATAATAGAATTTAAAAAATACCTTGCGATGACTCAAACATAGCCCACGGGTTATTGTAAGATAAACTTACCACTTAGCTGTAATAAACACCTGTTCATAGCAAAACGTATTCTTCCCCCTTCCCTCAAAGAGTGATTCTGTAAGCCTGGCATATTTTGTTTCCATACTTGCTGGGTCTCTAGAGAGCACTGTATCAAGTGATTTCTGTCTATGTGTGACAAGGATGAGCCTTCCCGCTGTAGCCTGAACTGTGAGGATTAGATGAGATTCATCATGCATTTTTATGCTGTCTCCACAGTAAAGAATCTGCAGGACATTTTAGGCATTGATGCAACCACATCATTTTTCTATTAGGCCTTTAGTGATGCTGAAGACACTTAGTCTTCAGTAGTTTTCAGTAAATACATGAAGTGAAGCTTAGTACATGGTTTTGTTGATAGTTCAGAAAGAAATACAGAATCTAGATTGCTGTCTTACAGGAAATCCATATTTTGGAAAAATACAATTGCTTTGTTGTGGCTGTGAGGAGAGCCTAATGTATATCCTCATCAGTGTTCAGAATAATGGGTCTGATTTTGCTAAAAGCAGGCATGTGGTCAGTTACTGTTGCTCAGCTGCTGAACAGTAATTCATTATGCTACAGTAATGTGTTTATTTGCTGTGATACCCATATGCTGGAGTAAAAAGTTATGGTTCTGGATTTGCAATGTAATAAAATAGAACTAGTAAGAATCTAATTTCTTTTTCCACAGAGCTACTTTTCGAAGTAAAAGTGAACTTTTTAAGGACTATAGTGAAGTATAATTAAGTAAAGCTTTTGGGAAAAAAAGGAAAGGAAATAGTGAAATAATAACTCTCTATGCCAATAATCAAAGACATTTGTTTGAAACCAAATCTCTCCAAAAGAAATGTACATATATGTGTTTCTATTGTAATATGACACTAGTCTGTAGACTTCTGTGTGATCATGCATGGAATATATTCAACCACTAGCAATCATTGTTTCAATTCACCAAATAATCAATTAAAAGAAGAAAATCAGTACCATGTTGTAGCATTAATAATGGCAGTAGAAGAGTTTTAGATTGAGGCAAGTCCTTTTTTTTTTTTCTGAGGATATGCATACATTAGTCTAACAGGAAAATGTCTTTAATTCCACGCTTAACAGTGTGGGAAAAGTTTAAAGAGTTTGAAGAATCCTTTTAGTTCAGATGTTGAATGAAGGCAATCTATGAGATACCTGCTGACTGATTTCCAAAAAACAGTGCTCTGGGGAGTAGCAACCTTACCTCAGTTAATGTCTCATGTTTTAATAACTAATGGTGGCACATATACACATTTCATCAAAACTTACGTAGAATATGGAAGATGAAACACCAGAAGGAGAAGGGAGGAATTTGGAGGAATCATCAGAAAGTCATTTTCACATGCCCGACTGGAGCGGTAACTACATTTATGATGTGGTGGAAAGAAGGATATTTCAATGCAATGCTAATTTGATTTTATAAATACAGAATTGTTTTATCATGAAACCAAATCTACTTTTATATATTTGCTATTCCGATAACATCAGAAAATTGTTGACCCTAAACCCTATGTAATTGTTAAAGCTTAGCAGCCTGTGTATTTATTTACAATTGTAATTCCATTCACTTATTAACTGAAGATTCTTTAGCATAGTGTATAGAATGACTATATTAAGTATCCTGTGCATTCCCACGACACTGTAGACCTCAGCTGTGCAATGACGACTTTTTCTTGTTTCTTACAAGCACATCTAAATTTTAGAGGAAAATGAGGGTTTGGGGCCTCAGTCTCAGGAACAGATTCAGCCCTCTCTGCAATCCTAAGTGCACCTTTCCAGCTGATGACTTTGAGCTAAGGAGTCACCTGAGATTCATTCAGTACCATTGACTATTGGTTCAAGGCAAATATTCGAAGCACGACCTGCATCAGTGACTCAATACCTATGCTAGTACTACAGAAAAAGTTTTGATTACAATGGTGCACTCACCATCAGGATTACCACTTGAAATGAAAAAATATTTGACTTCTTCGTTAGCAGAGCTATGCAAGAAGACCTTCATATTCTGGACATAGTCACGAGAATATATCAATACAAGTGTTCTACTTTCCATAGAACATGGAATCACAGAACCATAAAGTGGTTTGGATTGGAAGGGACCTTTAAAGACCTTCTAGTTCAAACCCCCTGCCATGGGCAGGGACATCTTTCACTACACCAGGTTGCTCAAAGCCCCGTCCCACCTGACCTTGAACACTTCCAGGGATGGGGCATCCAGAACTTCTCTGGGCAACCTGTTCCAGTGTCTTACCACCCTCGTCATAAAAAATTTCTTCCTTATGTCCAGTCTAAATCTTCCTTGTTTCAGTTTAAAGGCGTTGCCCCTTGCCCTGTCACTACAGGCCTTGGAAAAAGTATCTCTTTTAACCCAGAGTATTAGGCCTTGCAATGTAGTGCCTCATTATACTGTAGAATACTGTAAAAAGCAGTACCTAAGATTTGCCATCAGTAGTAATGAGTGCCGTGATATTATGTGACTAGGGGGAGAATCATTAGGTTAAAAACACAATGGCAAAGATGTAAAATTGGTATATCACAGCAACTTCTTTTTTTATGTGTCCCTTAATGAGCTTCTCTACTTCTGAAGCCAACACTTTAGTGTTAGCTAGTGATTTTGTATTTGTGTACACAAATAGCAGAGAATTTAGATGACATCATATGAGCTATTAAAGTTTCAAACCAAACAATGGGGCCATACATTTGACTGGAGAAGAAATTTGTGACAAAATAGTCTTATGGGAACCTTGTAAACCAACATCATGGTTTAACCCCAGCTGGCAACTAAGCACCACACAGCCACTCACTCACTCACTCCCTCCTGGTGGGATGGGGGAGAGAATCAGAAGAGTAAAAGCGAGAAAACTCATGGGTTGAGGTAAAGCCAGTTTAATAGGTAAAGAAAAAGCTGTGTGTGCAAGCAAAGCAAAAGAAGGAATTCATTCACTACTTCCCATCAGCAGGCAGGTGTTCAGCCATCTCCAGGAAAGCAGGGCTCCATCATGCGTAATGGTTACTTGGGAAGACAAACACCATCACTCCGAATGTCCCCCCCTTCCTCCTTCTTCCCCCAGCTTCGTATGCTGAGCATGACGTCATACGGTGTGGGATATCCCTTTGGTCAGTTGGGGTCAGCTGTGCCAGCTGTGCCGCCTCCCAACTTCTTGTGCATCCCCAGCCTTCTCGCTGGTGGGGTGGTGTGAGAAGCAGAAAAGGCCTTGCCGCTGTGTAAGTACTGCTCAGCAGTAATGAAAACATGCCTGTATTACCAATGCTGTTTTCAGCACAAATCCAAAATATAGCCCCATGCTAGCTACTATGAAGAAAATTAACTCTATCCCAGTCAAAAACCAGCACATTCTTCACCCCTTATTCCATATCATTTATGTCATGCTCAGGTCCCACACTATCCAATAAATCCCCTTTAACCACCACTCCCCCTCCAACCCTTTGATATAATACAGAGATATCATTCCCTTAGTCTATGGACCACCTCTGTGAAATGTCCATAAAATGCCCATAAAATGTCCAAAAAATGTCTGCTGAGTTCATTTAGTCCATAACTTTGGGCTCCATCTGTTATGGTGGTCTCACTCAGGACAGGAGAAGTGGTGTGTTGCGTGGAGTTATTGGACACCAAAGCCTGTTCAGGTCAAGTCACTACTGCACTTGGACTGCTTCTCCTAAGACTTGTCCTCCATTGGTTTGGGTGGCTCTTGCTATAGTAATTCCCATAACATGCAACTCAAATAATGGGTAACAACAATTTAAAGGTATTTCCATTATAACCTCAACCCCTGGCCCCTTTGGACCAGCCTATAGGGTTTAACATTGCAATGAACCCCTCCCCTTGCCCCTGCTCCGGCTTCAACTTATCCACAGACTACAGTCCCTTAGGGGTGTATCTGCTCCAAGTGGAGCCTTATCTATGAGTCACAGTCTCTCCAGCGCTATACCTGCCACGGCATAGACTTATCCACAGCCACAGTCGCTTTGAGGTGCACCTGTTCCAGTGTGGCCTTCTCCATGGGCCACAATGCCTTCAGAGCTATACCTGCTCCAGCGTGGCCTTACCCACAGCCACAGTCCCTTCAGAAATAAACCTGCTCCAATGTGGCCTTACCCATGGCTGCAGTCCCTTTAGGGGTGTACCTGCTCTGTCACGGGCTTATCCATGGCCACACTTTGAGATGCCCCAGCATGACCTCATGCACAGCCAGTGATGCTTCAAGGTGTACCTGCTGCAGCATGGACTTATCCACAGCCACAGATGCTTTTAGGTGTACCTTCTCCAGCGTTGACTTATCCTTAGGCCAGAATCCCTTTGGAGGTGTACCTGCTGCGGTACAGACAACCACGGCCACAGACGCTTCGAGATGTACCTGCTTTGGTGTGGACTTATCCACGGCCACAGATGCTTCGGGGTGTCCTGCTCCCGTGTGGACTCATCCACGGGTCACAGTCCCTTCGACTCGAGTTCACACTGGAGTTCCAGCCTGTCCAGTACAGCAGCACAGAAACAACAGCGATGCCCTGGCCATCTGCCAGCCCAGGCACATGGCCATTGCTGTTATCAAAATGTTCCCAGGCAGAGCAGAGTAAGGTGATAAGCAGTACAGCAGTTCAGCAAGAAGAGAAAGCAAAAAGCAGCCACTAACGAGCAGTAGACTGTAATATACAGTAAGGCAAGCAAGACCCATGGCAAGCACAGGAGTCTGCCGATTAATAGATAAATGGCAATAAGAGTTATAAATTTGATCTAGCACATTCCAATCAAACCTGTCATTATCTCGAGCCCTTTGAGCCCCACGTTGGGTGCCAAAAAGGACTGTTGTGGTTTAACTCCAGCCGGCAACTAAGTACCACACAGCTGCTCGCTCACTCCCCTCCGGTGGGATGGGGGAGAGAATCAGAAGAGTAAAAGTGAGAAAACTCATGGGTTGAGATAAAGCCAGTTTAATAGGTAAAGAAAAAGCTGTGTGTGCAAGCAAAGCAAAAGAAGGAATTCATTCACTACTTCCCATCGGCAGGCAGGTGTTCAGCCATCTCCAGGAAAGCAGGGCTCCATCACGCGTAATGGTTACTTGGGAAGACAAACACCATCATTCCGAATGTCCCCCCCTTCCTCCTTCTTCCCCCAGCTTCGTATGCTGAGCATGACGTCATACGGTGTGGGACATCCCTTTGGTCAGTTGGAGTCAGTTGTGCCAGCTGTGCCGCCTCCCAACTTCTTGAGCATCCCCAGCCTTCTCGCTGGTGGGGTGGTGTGAGAAGCAGAAAAGGCCTTGACTCTGTGTAAGCGCTGCTCAGCAGTAACTAAAACATCTCTGTATTATCTACACTGTTCTCAGCACAAAACGTGGTTCCATACAAGCTGCTATGGAAAAAATTGATTCTATCCCAGTCAAAACCAGCACAACCAAAGATGATGGTAGTTTTGCCTTCAGGTTCATCACTGATGCAACAGAATGATTTCTTATCTGTTTGTATGCGATGTTGCTTTCATACTGGGGTACACATTTCATAATGTGGTTGCAGAATAATGGACTAAAATATTCAAGCTTTCACTGATATCCTTTGATTTTTTTCAGACTATTACCAGAGAACGTGATTGTGTATTTCGGTCCTTGTAAGAAGACGGAATAAGAGCATGCCCCTGTTGGAGTCAGGAGCCAGATTTCCATCAGTGATGCAAATAGTGATTTATATGTATCTGTATATTAATGGCAGGGGAGTCCCCATCCTTGAGGCAGTATGTAGGTATGAGGTTATCAATCAGTATCTTCAGACCTTAATAGTTTACCCTGGAGTGGATGCCTTGCAGGCTAAGCAGGGCTAAATACTGGATCCCAACAGTCATTGTTTTCTTCTGAGTCGTAGTCACTTCGGGCTATGGTGACAGCTGCTGACTTTGCAAATAGCTGGGCTGGTTGGGGATGTTAAAATATCATCTCTTCATTACTGATCTTGCTGCTGAAAAGTATCACCCTGGTAAATCTTGTAATGGAAATAAGTGTGCTTACTTCATCCACTACAGGTCCAGCTAGAAGGTTTGATTAAAACAGCTGATAACCTTGCAAACTGGACCAATGTGAATGAGGGAGGGCTCATACAGTCTCCCTTGTTAGCAGGGCTCTGCAAGTGCTAACCTGCAACTAATGGGTTATGAGGAGCAACCAGGAGTGGTAGCAACTTAATCCTACACAACTAGATCTGAAAGAGGATACACGTATGCAGAAAAGCTTGTTCTTACTCAGAGTGCTACTGCTTCAATTTATATTGGTATGGGGAAAAGAATACAACTTCCCCTTCTCCAAACACAATTATTACTAGTACAATTTTGTATTTTAGCTATAAGCTGTGCCAGTATAATGAATTTTAATATCAGATTGGTATCTCTGTGCTAGGAGGTCTGTATTCATCTGACAGTTTTGCTAAAAACATCACACCCTTTACTGAAATCGTTATGTGGCTAGAAAAAAACAAGCCTTAAAAAGTTATATACCTAAGCGTTTATGTGGTTTCTCAGTAATGTTGCTCTAGATAGCTAAGTAATTTAAAATGTTTAGTCAGAATATCTTCATTTTTGAATAGTGTAGACTGCTCATCATAAATGTAGTAGAAGAAATAGGACAGATATTTGTTTTTACCTTTGCTTCAGAGTACAAATATTTTAAAGGTGTCTTAATCCTTTGTTGACTATGTATTGGTTTTGTTCTGGCCTGCATTTGCAAAGAGAGACTCAGAAAAGGAAGTGAAAAGTATTTTACAACTTGAGCTAGTTTTAATATCTAGCAGACTTGTTGCAACGTCTGTACAGGAGCCTGCAGGGAACATGAGTATTCTGAAAAGAAAAGTTTCATGCCTGCTTAAATGCTATTGTAGGTTTACTTGTTTAGCATCAGCAAATGGAGTGGTCTGGCACCTCAGGTCTTGTGAGTAGGAGAATGGCGTCCTTCAGAATGGCCATAGTTTACAGACATTTTTTCTTATTTCTGTATACTGTTTGATTCATTAACACATATTTTTTTTTGCTTTTCAGAGTACATTGCAAAAATGGCATGAGATATATATATATATATATATATTGCATAACACTTGCTGAAAAGATTATACCTCCTTGGGGGTAGAAGGGGATTTCAGAAGCATTTCAGTACAAAGAGACTATTTTGAATCACAGCATCGTGCTTCAAAGGAAATTCCCTCAGACTATTGCTGTCTTTGTATCACATAAAGTTAACTCCTCAGCCATAAATGAAAGGTTATAAAGGTAGCAAACAATAAAATGGAGAAGAAACTCTACTTTATGTATTTGTCAGGTGGGGAAAAATGACAAATACTATGATGATGAGATTAATATGGCTAGGTGTGGATAGGTTTTATACTATCATGCTCTGTGCAAGTTGAAGGGGGTTTTGAGGGAATGAGGAGCTACCAGCAGGTGTAGTTTTTTATTTCTGACGATGAGTCTGGTAAGTGAAGAAAAATACATACATGGCATAGTTTCTGTGATATTAACACAGAATGTGTTTGCTTACATCTGCAGATTGTCCTGCACTTTTAGTTACAGCGATAGCATCAGCTGGATGAAACGAATTACGTACACGTTTCTCCACAGTCTTTACAACACTAATTGCGACTGCTTCTGCTTCTCTGCTCTCTCCTGTTGTCTACACTGATGAGCATTACTAATGTGGCTAATATTCCCCAAAGCATATTTACGGGACTCTTACGCTATGCTAGGGAAAGAGGCTGTTCTAAGCACGTTCAGGACCTCTGATGGAGTAGTTTTCAACAATAACAGATTCTTTGAAAGTATTGACAATTCACAGAATATAGGGCCAGTACTTCACATTGTTTTTGCTTTTTGCTGGCAGTTTTCCTTCCTGTGTCCACAAAGAAATGTCATTCATCCTGGGGAGTACAGGAAAAGACAGAAAGGTGAAAATAGTAGTGCCAAGGACAGGAAAAGGATAGGAAACTGAAAATCCGTTAAGAAAAACTAAGATTTTTTGACATTTCAAAACACAGTCAATGATTTAGCTTCTCAATACATTATTTGTCCCCAGCTTTCTCAGATTGGTAAGTTTCTAATGTGTCTCATCATATTTTATGAGTATTAGGGCAAAATTTCTGATGAGTGAGGAAGTGTAGTAGACAGCAAGTCTAATCTGGGTTACGATGATAATTCTCGGAGAAGTAGCAAAACTAATTCTAATACTAACTCCAGGAGCAGCTTTGCTTTGTTTTGTTTCTAAACAGGAGATACTTGGAGACACATTCAAGGTCAGATTTAAGTGTTGTATTGACCAAGGAGACATTAGAAGGTGGTACGCTCTCCAGCTGCGCATCCGGGAGAGAGTTTTACATAGTTAGGTTTTTGAAATATGTTAATGACATGTATTGCAGAATTGGTAAAACCATGAGACAGGCATCAAACATGCATCCAAATTTGACCCTAGCTGTTGCACAAAAAATATAATCTATAGCATCTCCATCTCAAAAAATAACCAAAATGAACATGAAAAGAGTTGTAGATCCTACACGTCCTGTCAGTCACCTCATGGAGCATTCGTAATTCCATAATCACATTTTTTCATTTAGTGAATGAATCAAATAATACATAAAAAGTCCCCATATTGGTTGCAGTACAAGAAATGGGTAGAATATACAGCAGGAAATGGTAGGAAGAAATACGACCTTTATGGGAATAGTTTTTGCACTTGTCCATAAGTGAAGGCTAGGTTGAGAGCCGAGGTTAGAATAATACCACCTCTGAGATGTACCCTCAAATTTGAGCACTAGCTGCTGAATGGCACTACGTTTCTGTGACTTACCTGTGTCACAACTACTGGCTGATCTAAATTTGTAAAAATACTTCTTCCGTCTTAAAACCACAATGAATGGATCTTAGAAAGGCATCTTTTCTCTTTTGGTACTTGGAATGAATAGCCATGATTAAGAGCAGTTTCTTAGGTCTGTAATGCTCCAGGCATTGCGGAAACCACAGCGTGGTTTCAAGCATACAACATCCTGTTCATTCCCTCCACGAGGGAGCAGATTGGTAAGAGAGAGCAGGACAGAAGTCTGTAGCAACATTAGCCAGTGTGAGCTCCTCTTGGTTAAAGGACAATCTCCTAGTCAGGCATGCTGCATAGTCAGCAGCTGGGAACACCACCACTTTCATTTCAAGTGGCCTCGTGTAAATGACAGGAGACTTGTAGGTGAGAAACTCCATCGTTCTCTTCCTTAACCACAGAAATCTTGCGCAAGATGAAATCAGGCAATCTAGATGTGATAAAACTAATTAGGGAAAATGTTGGGCAATACCTGCTGACATCACTATCGCTAGACATAGACCATATGTGACTGCTGTCGACTGGAACATGTAAACTTTACTGAGCTGTGGTGTGCTGTGAAGGTTAAGGTTAGTCATGCTGGAACCCTAGCAAAAGGTCTCTTGAAGGAGGCTCGCCTCTGTGGCATTCGATACCCAAAAGAACTGAAAAGGCAGAAGTTTTCTCTAGGCGGGGATGTCCACATTGGCAGGGTGATCATCAAGCTGAGCATTGGTGTGGCTCTGGAACCTCCTGCTCTTCAGAAGAGCCAGAGCCTCGATGGAGAAGGGGAACCCTGGTGAGGGTGCACACATGCTGTAGCTTTAAATCTGTAAAGGCACACCTGGCAGAAGGGGGCTGAAAAACTCTGCCAGGAGTACAAGGATGGGGGGAAAAGCAGTTTAAGGTAGTAGTTCCCAAAGTTTCTGACTGATGGATGCCTGTTAGCCTCATTCTTTCTCTGATACCGCCACTGAGCTGTTTCGTCAAACCTTTAAAAGAGACACTGTTGAAAACAGTGCTTTAATAGACTTTTGTGGGCCAGCCTTAGAGCATTTAGCCTGGCCTAGTGGACCATACTTTGGGAGTGCCTTCTTAAGGGGAATTCTGGTCTACTTATTGTAATAAAGTTCTCAATTCATTGTCAGAAGACTGAAACTCTTTTGGGGATTCTGCACTATTGTCATTTGACATGGTGGCTGTCGGGGATTGTGGATGCTTTAGAGGCATATGGGGGGTATTGGCCTATCACAGATTCCCTGGGAGCTGCTGTGTGCCATGGGGGGCCTTGGAGTCTATTCTCTCTTGCAGAAGGGGCATGCTCTGCCACCCCCAAGGAACAATAACGTTCAGACAAAGAACATTTTTTCCAGATCTCTTTTGCAAACATGGAGCTGAGTGTAGAACCCTTTCTGAGCCGAGAGGGAGCTGCAGAATTTTGTGTATCTGCTCTACTGTGAAGCTAGGACAAATATTGGGCAGAGGCTTCTTTGGAGGGTAATATTTTGGGACCATCTGAGTGCAGATGGTTCTTGCTACTCTAAAACCAGAAAAAGAGCTTCTGAACCCTAGACAGAAGGTTTTCCATCCTCATCATTAAAAATAGCTCCACTGAATTATGGAGACATGGGTAGTAAAAGCCAAAGCGCTTAGAAAAGCAGAATGGAGTGCTCCGAAGCCGCAGGAGGAAGTCTGATTCCTGAGTAAATAAGCTACTTTTGATGGAATTCCAGGATAGCTACTGCATCACTGAGATCAGTTGTGGGTCTACACCAGGTGTGGAATGTGTGGGACAAAGACACAGACATATTCTCTCAAGAGGTATCTTTTTAGGGGATGGTCAAATGAGACAGAATGAGCAGACATACCAGCTCACCACTACCAAAAAGATGAGATCCTCTACCCTTCTCTCCCTTTGTTTTCCCATCATATACTTTGAGTTTTCTCTGACACTTGTACCTCTCCAGGAACTGATTTAATTCACTTAAATGGCAGACCATTTATGCCATTTATGTTGTGGGTAGTTTTCTGAAATTTCACTCAATCAAATCAGGCTATAAGAGACTGATGCTACAGCCGTAAAAAGTGACAGTGAATTATGCGGCTTTGAGCAGGGGAGGAGGAAGATAGGAGCTGAGGCATAGAAAGAGTGAAGCAGGAGAAGAAAGGGGAAGACAGACCTCATACTTTCAGCTGCAGGGAACCATTTGTTGGGTTTATCTACCCATTAAACTTATGCTGTGGCCTTATGCCACCTAAAACAATTTTTCCAATTAAAATTGTAGAGTTTTCTTTCTAATTTTTGTAAATGCCTTTTTTTCCTTTTTTTTGCTCGCATGAGGAACTGATAGAGCATTTTTAGCTCTTCACATGCCTGAATTTTTCTGAACTTTGCTGAATTTTGTGACCTAGATGTTGGTCTTCTCTTGTTTCATGAGGTATGTTCCATGTCTTCTGTAATTCTTTTTTTTTTCCACATGAATGATTTCATCTCTAATAAAAATCTTCAACTAAAGAAAAAATAGATAAGTAGAAGTCAAACAGCAACAAAATGCTGAGTATTAGCCACAAGGGACTCAGATTTAAAATGTGGAGTGAACTTCACTGCTTCACTGCATGCAGTTGTTCCTGTGGACATTCAGATTAGAGCAAGAAGAGATGGGCCATAAATACAATGGTCTTTAGAAGCAATGGCTAATAGGGAAAGGCAGGTCAAATATCAACCAACAATTTTAGCCTCAGTCCCATGAGGATTATACACAAACAGCTAAATATAGGAGCATTCTCCTAAATTCAGACAAATTGATTAAGGCCAGAGAGAATTTATGTGGTTCAGAGCCTGCTAGAAAAGCAAAATCATCTAATTTCACAAGTCTGATTTCTTGTTCTCAGTGAACAAATTTACTTGAATGACTGGTAACTTCAACACTGTGTTGACCAGAACAAAAACCTGTCCCTTTAACCCAAGACTGTAGACTTTTCTTCACTGCTGAAGGTCCTTCTCTCTGTAATAGAACCTTGGGAAAACCTAGGTTTTAAACTTTGGAGATTTAGACTTCCTATGTCCTCTGTTCTTTTAAAAATTGTATTCTTCAAATTATAACAAAATCCAACAACAAGTAGACCCCTTTTTAGTGGTACAGGCATTAGCGATGCAGGGATCCTGCATGTAGACTTTAGAACATCTGTCAGGGAGTGATTCTTTCTATGCTGGCACTGAGTAAGAAGACAGAGATTGAAAAAAAATCTTTAAGGATCACATATCTTTGCAGCCAGCTCAGACCTTTGGCCACGTATCCTCACCACTGGCCCTTGGTAGCCTTTTGCACACAACTTTGATGCAGCTATTTCAGGGTTCCTTTTCCCCCTACATGCCAGCTCATAACTATGCTTGCTCTTTGGATGGGACTAGGCTCTGGCGTTTTTGTCTTTAAATTGTTGTTACTTATAACTAACAGAAAATGAAAATTTTCAGTGGACACTGAAACAGCTGGCCGTAAGGAGGGACTAGGGGCAGACAGACCCACGGCCAGGAAAGGGGCTAGAGCACTGTGACTTGGGGGCAGTGAAGGTA
Organism: Fregata magnificens; assembly: GCA_013389945.1. Taxonomy (NCBI): domain Eukaryota; kingdom Metazoa; phylum Chordata; class Aves; order Suliformes; family Fregatidae; genus Fregata; species Fregata magnificens. The sequence continues at coordinate 32,014 of WAAD01018789.1, forward strand.
TGACCTGCAGAGTCAAAGACGCTGGTACTGGGGAATGGGGGACGAAGATGGGGTCTTGCAGAACAGTAACCGGAGAGGAAGAATGGGAAATGCTGTTATGAGGTGCACATGGAAAATGAGGACCATGAGGAAAATGGGGGATTGGGAATGTGGTGTGTTACAGCATTTATACTGCTTTAATCTGTCAGTGTGGTGTGACAGGGAGTGAACAGGATCGACATTTCTGCCGTTTCTTACACATTCTTGTCATATTGGCTGGTTTGCAGGCATATATCAGAGCATTAATTTAAATTTTTTTATTTATATCTGAAATCTGCTCTAGAGGAATTTGTAGGTCCTTCAGTGTAGATGTTTTCTTCCTTTGTCTTTGTAAAAGCAAAGATCAACCCACAACCTTTCATATTTCTTAACTAATTTTGTATTGAGATGTTTATGACATCTTTCTTGCCTGGGGAAAATCCCATTTGTCTCGAGCACACAGTAGTTTCTTCTGTTTCCTGTGAAAAGCTGTTATTCTCAGTAGGCTGTGCTTCAAAGATATTTGCTCTAAAATGCAGGCTCAACAAAAGCCATGCAGTTTGCTCTATCCTATCTGCTTTAAGCAATCGCGTAATAAGAGCTTCTCCTAAAACAAACAAACAATGCATTCTAAAAGCTGAGTATCTTTATAAAGGTGTTAATGGAGAAGTGTAAATTAAAAGAAATCAAGTTGATATATTTTAACCTACTTTTAAAACTTATTTTAAACTTAAACTTCAAGTAAGTAGAAGGGTTGGAAAGGGAGGGTGAGGAAAAGGATCTCTGGCTCTTTCTTTCTCCCTTTCCAGCTTGTTTACTCTGTCCATGTGCCAGCACAGTGTGGGTATTCAGTTTCACTCTTTTCGTAAGAGTTTTAGACAGACATGCACTGATTTTTTTTATTTCTGTGATTATTGCATATGTTAGCAGGGAATGTGAAACCTGTTAAAAAAGTAGAGGATCCATACTGTAAAGCCACAGGAAAATATCCCAGGGGATTTAGGGACAGATGTGGGATTTGCCCCATTTCAAACTAACTTCAGATTGGTTAGATTTCAGCGTGACGTAGTCCCTTTGAAGAGATGGCTGCAACAGCTTGTACATCTATGAACTGCTCTAAGGGTGACTCCAGGGCATGATAAACTACTTTTGGCTGATACTAGGAGTAGGTTTACAATTTTTAACTCCAGCAGCACACCCCCCCTTCTCATCATGTATGCTGGATAACATACGATGGGGGAACAGAGTAATGATTCTCTAGATATCTGATCAATCACAGGAAATAGCTGGCACACGGTCATTGCTAATCTTTAATCTGAGATTGCTTGCATGGGAGAATTTTCTTACTTCTTCTCTCCATGGTTATAATCTGGCCTTGAGTTTTTTTACTCTAGATAACATCTAATAAGAGATTAAGAACGTGATAAGAAGCTGTTTTATATGAAATTTAAGAGGCCGTTAACATTCCATTGGATTGTAAAATTGTCAAGCTAAAAACAGCTCTCCTGGTGTTCTGCACAGATGCAATAGCAAATCACTGAGTCACAGGAAATGATTCAGTCAACATTTCTAAACTTTCAATGTGTGTTTTATGGAAGAAACTTGATGTAAATGTTTAGACAGTTATGGTTTTGGAGATAAATATTGCAATTTTATGGAGTTTGGGGTTTGACGTACCAGAATTGTGGTGCATAGTTGTCAATTTACTGAACATCTAAAGCTGTTCAATTATTGTATTCAGTTCCAGTGTGGGATGTATTTTCTTTGGCTAATGAAACGTGGTGTCATGTTTGGGCATAACAGATTACACATCAGAAAATCAGAGGAAAATTAATTTTTAATGACCCAGAATTCCCTCTGCGCTGCTGCAGGAGAACTTTCATAGCCCTCCACGCAGTTCTCCTTAGTTTCTTGTCTCCTCATCCTGTAAATACAGCGCTTCAGTGATATGACCTCTCATGACAGGTTACGTCTGCCCTAAATGATCTCACTGGGATAAACTGCTTTAGAAGATTAAGTCAAAATGTTTCCTCGCTCCTCATTTTAATTTCATTAATTGCAACAGACAGAGTGCTGACAATGCAAAATTCACTTTTTCTTATGCCAGTTGCTTGCAGTTAAAGTGTTTCTTGTATTTTTCAAATATTTCATTTCAGTAGGATTTTCTTAAGTGTTTTACTCAGTAAGAATGTGAATGGACCTGCAGTGTGCTATGGGTTAAAGGACATGAAATCAGTATTACGGTTACTGTACAAAACTATTATAGCTAGGTATACTTTTGTGAATCCGAAGTAGCACTAATGAAGCCAATGTAGATTCTCTGGAGTTACACTGATTTAACTGAGACTGGTCCAGGCCTAAATATTAATATTCACGATTAAAATATAAGCAGTGAGGCAGGAACTTAGAGTTTGTATTACTTCTTGACATTAAATATCCCATGGCAGGACTTCTAAGAAAGACTTGATAGCACCAGCACGATAGACAAATTCTGGCTTCAACCATATAATTTCCATGCACCTAACTTGTCCTTACAGGCAAATAATCCCAGGAGACAGCTTCTGCGGGTGAGCAAGTGTCTGCTAGTGTGTGGGAATCGATCTTTGGACCTGAGACAGTGGAAGAACTACGAGGTGTCTCACGTTTCTGGCTGTAACACGTGAGGACAGGCATGTCAAAACCAGTAATGTCTTTGTGGTTCTAGATTTCCACCTGGAGGTGGGCTAGGCTAGACCAAAATGGAAAAAGAGACCCCTTTGAATGTCCCTGTGATGTTGAATGATCAGGATGAATCGGTCACCCTAGACAATGTAGGGTGCGTGGTGACTGAAGAGTTTGGTTCAGTCTGAGCGATGCTGTACCGGCCGCAGGTGCCCAGGCGCTGGCAGCGGGGGCTGCAGGGGCAGCCTCTGTGAGGAGACGTCGCAGCTGCCCCATGCCGGACACAGCCGGTTCCAGCCGGTTCCAGCCGGCTCCAACAGCCCCACTGCGGGGCACCGCTGAGCCCTGCAGCCAAGATGGTGGTGCCTCGGGGAAAGCCTGTGTAAGAAAGGGCAAAACACTGCCTGGCAGCGAGGGGTGAGGAAAAAAAATGTGAGAAACAGCCCTGTGAGCCCTGAGTGGAGGGCAGCAGGAGGGGGGGAGGTGCTCCAGGCACCCCAGCAGAGATTCCCCTGCAGCCCCTGGAGAAGACCATGATGATACAGGTTGTCCCCCTGCAGCCCATGGAGAACCACGGTGGAGCAGATATCCCCCTGCAGCCCATGGAGGACCCCATGCTGCAGCAGTCTTATCCTGAAGGAACTGCAGCCCAGGCGAAGGGCCCAAGCTGGAGCAGTTCATGAAGGACTGCAGCCCATGAAGAGGACCCACGCTGGAGCAGGGAACAGCGTGAGGAGAAAGGAGTGGCAGAGAGGAGCTGTTATGGATTGACCACAGCCCCCATTCCCCATCCCCTGCACCACTCGGGGAGGAGGAGGTAGAGGAGTCCAGGATGAAGGAGTGAAGGTGAGCCTCGGAAGAAGGAAGGGGTGAGGAGAAGTTGTTTTTAATTTTGTCTTTGTTTCTCAACATCCTATTCTGTTCTTAGTTGGCAATAAATTAAATTAATTTTCCCCAAGTTGAGTCTGTTTTGCCTATGACAGTAATTGGCGAGCGATCTCCCTGTCCTTATCTCGACCCATGAGCTTTCTCATCTGGGTGGGCATCTAGCAGCCAGCCAAGGTCAACCCACCACAAATGCATTTTATTGTATGTGGGGGCTATGAATGTTCTCATTCAACCAAATACCTGCTATGTGATTCCTGATGATGAGGTCTTTGATGTCAGATTGGTTTTGGGGGAGATGTAAAGAGAAGGAGAGAAGGGAAGCAGACCTAATATCGAATAGATACTCAAATGGCAAACCAAGCAGAAGTAGATTTCACTGAAAATTGTCTTGAAAGGTTTGTAATGACAATGCTTCTTGATTTTTTTTTTAATCTCCAGGGCGTATTTTTTAAGTAAAAGGCAATAAACAGTTAAAAATGCACAATGCCAGTGACATGCAGCAACAAAATCAAAGCTTTAAAAATGAAAATAAGTTTCCTGTGTTCAACAGCCTGTAATAGCTAGCTTTGAAACTTCAATCCTGATGCTTTTGCATTTCCTTTTAAAAAGTTTAAACTAAGTATTAATGTGGCCACTTGGGATTGCACACAGTCTCCTTGAAAGGACAGAGAAACTTGTCCTTCTAGGGCTTATACTATCTATTCAGTTTTGTAACTTATAGCACCTTTTTTTGAAAACTGCAATATTCTCTGTGAAATTTCACAGGCAGCAGTTGGCCAGAAATAAGTTATTTTTACAACAAAACCAAAATTCCTTAAGATTCAGATATATGCAATTAATTGAAACTTAATGAAGCTACTATGAATTAACTTGTCAAACTTGCATTCCTCACTTACCTATAAATCCCTTTCAACATACGTATTTCCAACTAATGTTCACTTTTCCTGCAGAGTACATGTTACTATCAAATACATTAATATCAAATTGGCTTAAAGTAAATAATTTAAGGATTGTCATAGCTAAGGTTTAATATTGAAACTGTTGAAAATGTATACACGTAGAAAGTGCTGTGACTCATGGTTTATCAGACTAGCTCAAGAGACAAAAAGTTGATTTTTTAGTATACAGCTTCTGTAAATTCTTATGGGTCTGTCAAAGCCAAAGTAGTTACAGTAGCAAATGTAAAAATATGTATGACAAGTGGAAGACAGTGAAAAAGAAATTCCGCATGAAAAACAGGACAGACTTCTTTATCTCTCTTTTTAATTTCATCAGATTTTAAATGTATCCTGAATTATGTAATCCACCTCTTTAAGCTAAAGTGTAGTAAAATGAGTCTGCAGTAGTAGAGCAAAACAGAAAGGAGGAAAATGTTAAGCTCCTATTTAAGAACCATTCATGGAATTATCCGTCATAATGAAGTTAATAGAAATTCAGCAAGGATGAAAGCCAAACTCCGCACTTGGGAAGGAGGGACCCCGCAGAGGAGCACAGGCTGGGGACAGAGTGAGCAGCTCTGTGGAAGGGACCTGGGGGGCTCATGGACATCGGGTTGGGCAGGATCCAGCAATATGTCCTGGCAGCAATGGAGGCCAACAGCATCCTGGGCTGTAGCAACAGGAGTGGAGCAACAGGCGGAGGGAAGTGATTATTCCCATTTACTCAGCGCCCGTTAGACCACATTGGATACTGTGTTCAGTTTTGGGCCCTTGAAAACAAGAAAGACGGTGGTAAACTGGTGTGAGTTCAGTGAAGGGCCACAGTCAGGGTGCTGGAGTGCTTGCCCAGGAGGAGGGAGGCTGAGGGAGCAGGGCTTGTTCAGCCTCAGGAGGAGATTGTGTTGGGGGGCCCTAATAGCAGCGTTCCCCTACCTGTGACAAGGTCATCAAGAAGATGGAGCCTGGCACTTCTCAGTGGTGCAATGTGGGAGAACAAGAGGCAACAAGCAGAAGTTGAAACAAGAGACGTTCACACTGGGTGTGAGGAGGAACTTTTTGACCATGAGGAGACTCGGATACTGGAACAGGTTATCCAGAGAAGGTCGTGTGCTCTCCATCCTTGGAGGATTTTGAGGCCAGATTGAATGAAGCCCTGAGTAACATCAAGGCTCATGCCACTTTAAGCAGGACATCGGACTAGGTGACCTCTTGAGGTCCCCTCTAATTTGAATTATCCTGTGATTCCATGTGATTTTATTATTATTATTGTTATTTTCTTTTCTGTAAGAGTGTCCTGGTTTCGGCTGTGTGGTGTTTAGCTGCCTGCCAGGTTAAACCACAACAAAGAGGTTGAAAGGCTGTTGTAAAAAGTGTCCTTTCCAGAGTTTACATTCAGTCTCATTTCAGTCTTAAGTACTTTTCACTTGTGCTAAATGTGATTTGATATACATGAAACAAACTGTGTCTGACACAGAAGACTCCAAAGTTTTTCATTCTATAATCTCAAGACATTTAGATAATTACATATGTTTCCTCAAATAAAAATACTCCCCTGCTCATTTTGGCAAATATTTATTCATCTCCCCTGTTTTAATTGGTAATTAAATGAACGGAGCATGACTTCTTCATCAAATAAATGCTTATTTTAGAAATTAAGGGTATAATTTGAAAATAAAAGGTAATTTTTGAGTTGAACAGATTACTTGTATTCAACCACTATTCATTATCTATTTTCACTTTATGTCTTGGTTGTTTAAAAGGACTTCAGATATATTCCTAAACTCAGCATTAGATGCAGTAATTACATTTTCTGGTTGGAAAGTTAAGTTCTTGAGCAGACCTTACAATAGGCTCAAGTGAGCTAAAAATAAACTCCAGGCAGTTCATATTAACTGGGTAATAACAGGCAACAGCAAAAAGCAGTATCCAGCTATGATGAAAACAGGAAGTTCATTACACAAGCTGCCCTTTCCAGATAGGTATGAATTCTTAAAGGTTTAACTAAAATAATAATCCCTCAAAGTTTTTAATAAAAGCAGAGAGTTGCCTATTGTTCATAGCTCAGTGGAGACAAAAAACATGCACCCCAGTACATTGTGAAAGATCTGCTGTGTTCTGGGAAACAACACTATTTCCATTTAGTTATTGGTAACCCTGATTTCAATTTTAAGTCACTATGGATTTGATCCTGCAAAGGGCTGAATGTCCGATCCCTATCCAGCAAAGCTGCATAATGCTGTTAAGCCTGGGAGCGTGGTGAGATTGAAATGCAGAAGCTGCCCCTGATTGACTGGGGTCAGAACTGAGTGCCGAGCTCTTGTCATTGGCGCTGAAACTATCTGTGCTCCAGCATCTCCCAGGAAACCACATTTCCCCTCTGAAGCAGTAGTGTCTTCTCTACCTTCTCTTGGCAGGCGGAGGTTGCAACAGGGTCCTTTCCTTAGAAGTGACGAGTGAAGCACTAGCTAGGTCTAGACCACTCCTAGAGAGGTTTTGCTAGAGACATGCTACTCATTTTATTTCTGTGGTAAGAGGCAGGTAAAAGAAATAGCCCCCCTGCTGCTGACCCAAGGTATCTAGAGGAGATCTGCATTTTCTCAGCCCCTCATTCTGCTTGTGAGGTGGTGAAGAGTAGTTGTGTGCACAACCAAATACCCAGCATATGGAGCTTCCCGTTGGGTGCGTCAAATGCTGATCTGAGTACACAAGTCGGGTGTTTTGGATGCAGGACCATCTTATTTGCATTTGGGGAGGGTTAGCACTTTCTCTGATGTGTTAATGGGACAAATTACAGCAGCTTAACTGGTCTCACTAGCCTGACTATGGCCTTTCTTCTGTCCTGTAGTGCTGGCCGATCCCTGCTACCCTTTCACCACTCTTTTCCCTGCAGCACTGGGATGCCTCTGCAGGGAAGCTCTCACCCACCTTTCAGGAGATCACTTTTCCACAGTGTGGTTCTGCCTTTGAGGCCTGTAATAGGAATCCGTGTGTATACGGTAAACATGATGCAACACAACTCTCTCTTACCCTGTGTGTTCAGCATACATTTGTATGACAAAAGAAATGTCCGTTTGTATTTCTCTTGCCAAATGAAATCATGTTAGACTTTTATGTTTGCTCTGATTTGGGCGCTTTTTATCTAATGCTGCCCATCCAATAAAATGACCTCTGAAATTAAGATGTTTGAAAATCAGAATTGACTATTTCCACCCAGCAGGATAGAACGCAGCCATGTTATTAAATAATGACAATGTTGATTTACTGTTAACAAATTCTTCATAGAAGCTAAACACATTAGACAGTCTATGCAGATAATACTGGTATTAAACCCAGACCCATGGACAAACTATTGCCATTATGCTTTTATCACACAATTTTGGTTCTCAAACTGGAAAAAGCTGGTACTTCGTGTATTAATTAAATGACTGTATAGTCTGCAAAGGCTCCTTATCATGTTTCAGAAATACATAACCATAATGATTCTTGTGATATACAACAGGAGAACCCTTCTTTGTAAACTTAAGATAAGGTTTCCTGTGGAATCTCCTCAGGTTTAAAAATTGGATGTCACGTCATTCCCTACTTGTCTATGTTTAGCTCATGGATTACAATAAGTACTTCCACTTTTAACCATGTCTTGCTCCAGCATATTTCTTTTTGCTGCTGCTCTCACTGTGCTAAGTCCAGCTTGGATTGCTGTGCCTGGTACAAACACATGGGAAGATGCAGTTCTCTCAGGCTTGAAGCCTAAAGTGGAAAGCCTCCAAATGAGGGGAAGGAGGAGAAGATGATGACATCTATGCAAAATTATCACAGTGACCTGTTGATCTGACATCTTTTTGGTGTGTAGGACTTTATTTGCATTAAAAACATTTAATTTTAACATTTTGTCAAGGAAGATTTCATGACAGTTATGTGGAAGAGGATTGTTGGGTTTTGCTATGGGAGAGAAAACAAGAGGAAAACATGAAGGGATGAGAAAGTGTGTGTTGCACTGGGGACAGTATGGACACAGAGACCGTAAAATTAAATGGCTGATGAGTCACAGAGATGAAGGAGGAGGAGACGAAGGTGACAGGCAATCAGCAGTGACACAGTTCAGTGGCAGATCTGAGCGTCTGGCCCAGATCTTGCTGCTCCCATCTGCAGTAAGGGAAAAAGGCTGCTAGATTTCTTGCCTCAGGATTTCTCTTTCATTTTTTGTCGTCTTTGTTTGCAGTCTGTTAAGTCATTTTTTCCTAATAGATAATTCTTAAGCATCCCTTTTATTTCATTAGATTGTCAAAACCTGTTGTAACACTGAAGAGCAATCCTTGTGACGTTCTTTTGAGTTCTTTGCATTTTTATACTGTTCGGATTCAGATTACCCTGGGTGCTATTTAGGTCAGAGTGTGTGGGGACACAGCTCCTGAATGTTTCTTTGAAGGAGCTTGTTTTAAGTCCTGAGGAAGTTGGGACATGACTGGCAAAGGAACTCCCCTAGGTCTCTCTACCTTCTTATTGCCTTCTTGTGAAGGACTCCCTTTTCAACTTGTGATTGGATTTTGAAGGCATGGAGACTTCTCCACTCCCCCATTTGCCTTCAAAAACTGTAATTAAGATGCAGACTTAAGGCCTGACACTGAGATGGAACAGTCTCAGTGGTTCAGACAGATAAACATGGAGAAATGCCAAATAAGAGCATTGTGGGTGAGGTCCTGTCTCTGAAGGGCTGTTTCATTGTCTCCTGCTGGCTGAGAATACTGAGCAGGGAGAGGCAAGGAGTCCTTTCTGACTGCAGACACTTCTTCTTTGCAGAGTGCCTGTGTGAAACAGTGCTGCAATGGATTGTGGTAGAAGGGACAAAAAACCCCTCAGTGCTGCTGGGAGGCAACGGGCAACAACGGAAAGGTGAGTGCCTAAAAAAAGGCGTGGGATGGGGAAAGAGCACATCTGGAAGGAAAAGAGCCAAAAATAAAGTTGTAACTGTAAATGACAGTGATAATTAGAATTTTAAAATGTTACGGTTGAGATGGGGCAACAGTTATTATTTTTCAAGATAACTTTTGGAAGGACTGAAACAATTACTTTCTCTGTACACTTTTCTATATACTTTATATATACAACCCTTAATATACTTTACCAAAATTTTTTAAAAAAATTCTTAAAACAATGCAATCTGAGGTGTCAACAAGAGAATGAAAAATTTTAATAAAATGATGATTTCCTGAAAAAATTATCAACTTGGTTGGAAATTTTTTTTCCAAAATTGCTGATCAAAAAGCCTTGTAGAAACCTCCTCTTACTATATTCCCTAGTTTTGCCTGCTGCAGTGCAGGATCATTCCCAAATTAATGTAGATTCTAGTCTTTATCTAATCTACTATTATGCCAATTAATTCAATTTCAGAGACCGATTAAAGTTGTCCCTACTATTGAACTTCAATGTTCATCACTTAATTTTTCCTTGATATTTGTGTAATACTCTCTTGTATCTCTCTAAATGATTTTGCTAATGAACCAGTGTAGAGTTTGCACATTTTAAATATTTGTTGCAGATGTAATCATAACTTAGCTGTCATTTAGCCAGCACTATACATGTATTTCTCTTTTCATCTTTTCTTTTAGTTTAGTCTCCCCTAATTATTTTTGTAGCTTTTCTTTGAACTTAGTCCAATTTGTCTACGTTTTTCTGGTAATTAGGTGCTGATAGCAGAAAAGCATTTGGACAAATTCCACCTGTTATGTGAAGAATCATCTCCTTTTATTTCTTTGAACCTGTCTCCTACTAGCTTTCGTTAATGGCCCCTACTTCTTGTGTTTGAAGAAACAGCGAGCACTTGATTTCTAGCCACCTTCCCACATGGAGTGTGATCCATTTTGCGTTCTGTAACTCTTTAAGGTTCATTTCTTTTGACTTCCAAAATTACTCGCCCTGTTATTTTTGTATGGGAAAGAAGTTAGATTTGTTCTGCTAGTGGTTGCTGGAGCAGTACGGTTTTCTTTCTTCAGCAGTAGAACTGTCTCTGGTTTTCTCTAAACTTCTGCTACTTATTGTGTTATAAATTCTTTACCTAATAACTTTAGCAGTTTCTAATGCTTGCTCTTCATCTATAAGTATGCACACAGCTAATCTGTTAAAATAATACTAGTGTGGCAAAGTGAAGATCTCAAAGGAAAAAGAGTTCCAGGTGCTCAGGCAATGCTAATTTTGAGACCTCCTTCACTTGTATGATGTATCTTTAATTTATGATTATACTCTTTTTTTTCTTTTACATAGGATTCTGTCTCACTAAATGCAAGGGTGCATAACACTGAGTGACAAAAATATTCCACATGTCTTCCTTATCCTTTAGCTGTAGCATCTTTATTTTACAGGCAAGGAAAATATGTGAGAAGGAACTTCTTATGAGATGACGTAACAAGCTTTTGCTGACATTAGGACAATGTCTGTCAGCATGGAGACTGAGCACTGTTTTGGTCTTCAGAGCTGGCCATGAACATGCCTGGGAGTGCGCACTTCGCAGTGACCTTGCTACAGAACTGAGTGGTCAGGTCACACCCCTGAAAGTTAGCCCCTCAAGCAAGACATACCAAAAATGAGGACTGCAAAATATTTCTTTCCTGGGGGCAGGGAGGGAAATCTGGAGATTTCTGTGAAATCTGTGAAAGAGTCTGGAATGGAAGTGAGTTCACCTGACTGAATTTCTGCTTCCTAAACTGTATTTCTGCTCTCACCTTGAAGTCTCCCTGCCAGCCTGCTGTAATGCCTGAAGCCTTGTAGAAATTGAGGCAGGGACAGAATCAAGAATATTAAGTGCCCTGGTGTGTGTGTAGGTACCATTCTTTCTGTGAGCTGTGTCAGGCAAGGGTGATATCAGAAAAAACAGGATGTGAATGTCTAATATAAACCAAATTGTTTTCCTTGAGGATGGGGATTGATTTGGCGTCTTAATTCTGGAATTCCCAAGATTTGAGTGTTAGATCCTAAAAATAATTCTTCAAGTGTTAATTTAGGGAAAGAAGGATGGAAAGAAGTGAAATTCGTCGCTTTGTTAGAAGAGAGAAGTTGGGCTTCTTCTCATTGCTTTTATGTAAAATTCTAACACCCTTGGTTTGTTGAATTGGTTTCTGCCAATTCATTTAATGAAATGAAGTTTAATTGCTTCAGTATCTATCTGCTATGGTTTGCAGGCCAGGCAGTGGAATATGATGTGACCCATAACACACTGATCAACTCTATGATATAAACTACTCTGTCTGTCCAAAACCAGTAATTTTTATTGTGTTGATTTTAGGGGCCATCCTGAGGTTGTCTACAAAACCAGCACCAGTCTCTCTTGGGCAAGGAGCCTGCAAGGGTGGCTTGAGGTGAGGCCAGCTGGTGTCATGCATGATGTGCAGATCTCTCTGATATGATGAGTGTGTGTAGCTGTCACGTTGGACTGGCAGTGTGTAACTGCTTTCTGTATGCTCTTCCTTTCCTAACATACCTAAGCAATGCTATGCTCTCAATCTGCTTAATACATCTTTGCCACTTTAAAAAAAAATCTTTCCTCTTCTTATCAAGAGGAACATTTACTGCAAGTAGGACAATGTTATGACGTGAGATACATTTTATTATTCTCTTTCCCCCCACCAGACCTTTCATTTCTCATTCTGCCATTCTGTGGCAATTATATGCTCAGTCTGTGCATGACTTTGCGTGTGCTTACACATCAGTTTTACAGCAATGCTCCCCCTTGCCCATAAACCAGTGCCTGCTAAGTGCTTCATGCCCTCTTGCCTTCCTTCCCTGAGTGCCTGTAGAGCTGTGTCCAAACTGCTGGAAAGAGCTGTGCGGCAAGAGGAACAGGGAAAGGCAAAACCAGGCAGTAGGTGAGTACCAGCCAGTGCAATGATCGAGATGCTTGTCTATATAAATTGTGTAGTTGTTTTTTTCAGTATTTTTGCAAAAATAGCAGACACCATAGTAGCAGAACATACAAATTTGTAAATAAAGCCTGGTTCAGTTCCGATTACAGAGTGGTCCATGAAGTGGTAGGGATTTCCTTCATCTCACAGTGGATTATTGTATAATAGCCCATGTTTTATCAAATGTGAGACAAGAATCTTAAAGCTTTGCTTTAAGATGATAAGCTTTTCTCTCAATGAAGATTATAAAGGTTCCAGGCAGAGTGACAAAAATTAAGAGGTGATTTGGAAGCATTCAGAAATCAGATGTTGAGGACTGATCTATCACAGAGTAGTTGGACAAAGAAACAAAACCTGTAACTACTGTAGACTGTCATAAGTGTTCTGTGTTATGATTTAAAGTGAAATAATTTAAGGAAGTCTCTGATAAAGATTATTCCTTCCAGATTGTAGCCATAGAAGGATGCCAGGAAAACTGAGGAAACTTTGTATTCAGTGAAGTTTGTAAAAACAAACAAAAAGACCCTTTCTCTATTTTGTGAACTTTTCATTAACAAGTATTTGTGAACACTGGGGATTTCTGCAAATTGTTTTTAGCAAAGTAGATTTTGGCCATACTAAATAGTTCCACTAATGCATTTATTTAATTTTTCATTGCTCATGGTTCTGCTACAACAAAAGAACTTGATCTTTTGGCATCCAGTAATATTTTTGCTTTGATCCTGTAACCAAATGATGCTAGCCACAAAATTATTTTAATTTTGTCATGATTGCACTTAGGATACTTACTATTCATTCTGGTTTTGACACTCACAGCATCAAAATTTAACCCAAATAACCAATAATGTGTTTGCAATAATGTCAAGCAATATTTGGCAATTATTTCACTGTATGATTCAGGAAGGTGTTTGACGCTGACCTGATTGCATGTGGGAATAATTGTGAATTTACAAAAGCAAGAGTGGAATTATAAACTAAACAGCTAGTCATGTCTCACAGGAACATAACAATCATGGTCTTTCAATAATATAGAGTTTTAACTGGAAATCAATACGTAACAGGTAAGGGGTGACTAGCAGGCCAAATAATTCCTACCAAAGAGGCTAAGAGGGTAGCTAGGCAAGACTTCATGCTTTGAGCTTTACATTTCAGCTTAATTCTGTTTCATGTTAATGTACATAACTGGGTTTTACAGCATCCTTGAAGTCATTCAGCCTGCTGTGAAATAAAAAAAGAACGGTTAATTGATGTCTGTTGCTCTATTTCAGACCACTGATATCCTGGGTGTTCAAATAGTGATTGCAAAGGGAGAGAAACAGTTATATACAACCTTGAGTTTTATATAACCAGGAATTTTTAAAATCATTTTTTGGTCTTTGTCTTGCTAAATGAAGAAAAGAGAGGTTATTCCAAAACACAGGCATCCTGGAAGTACAGATGAGTCTAGTAGGTAGGTAAGCAAACAATACATTGCTTACAAAAATAATAGTTGATACTACCTCAGTGAGGCCACAATCTAGGAAAAAATTTATGAAGTAATGATGTAATTTATCTGATCATTTCTATTGATCTTGATAGGAGGTCTGTAATGGGTAATGTAATTGACATGTAAGAGTTAGCAAAGTCTGGGACAGGGTCAGTTAAAGGCATTTGGTAAGGAGCAATGATAACTAGCACAGGAGTTTTAGTCTGGTTAGATTGGATTTAAAATCTCAAATCTTTATTTCATCTTAGGACTCATTTACGTGTCTTTATGAATTTTAATAACCAGGTAATATTATCCATTTTTTATAACTTACATGTAGAATGAATATGGCATAAAAGGATATTTGCTGAAAAGATTCATAATACACACAGAATTACACAGAATCACATAGGCTGGAAAAGACCTTTAAGATCATCAAGTCCAACCGTAAACCTAACACTGCCAGTTCACCACTAAACCATGTTCCTAAGCACCACATCCAAATGCCTTTTAAATACCTC
>WAAD01018789.1:46615-70483 GCA_013389945.1 Fregata magnificens
AAGTGCAGGACTCGGCACTTAGCCTTGTTGAACCTCATACAGTTGGCCTGTCCAGATCCCTCTGCAGAGCCTTCCTACCCTCAAGCAGATCAACGCTCCCACCCAACTTGGTGTTGTCTGCAAACGTACTGAGGGTGCACTCGATCCCCTCGTCCAGATCATTGATGAAGATATTAAACAGAACCAGCCCCAACACTGAGCCCTGGGGAACACCACTTGTGACCGGCCGCCAACTAGATTTCAATCCATTCACCACAACTCTTTGGGCCCGGCCATCCAGCCAGTTTTTTACCCAGTGAAGAGTACACTTGTCCAAGCCATGAGCAGCCAGTTTCTCCAGCAGAATGCTGTGGGAAATGGTGTCAAAGGCTTTACTAAATTCCAGGCAGACAACATCCACAGCCTTTCCCTCATCTACTAAGCGGGTCACCTTGTCACAGAAGGAGATCAGGTTAGGCAAGCAGGACCTGCCTTTCCTAAACCCATGCTGACTGGGCCTGATCACCTGGTTATCCTGTATGTGCCGCGTGATGGCACTCAAGATGATCTGCTCCACAACTTTCCCCGGCACCGAGGTCAGGCTTGTAGTTCCACAGATCCTCCTTCCATCCCTTTTTGTAGATGGAGGTCACATTTGCTAATCTCCAGTCAACTGGGACCATATCAACACAGAAGTAACTAGGTGATGGTTTTAGTGTCATTAGTATGGTGGTAGATGATGGTATTATTGTTGTTGTTGTTATTATTATTATTACCATCATCATCATCATAATCTCAGATTTTCACAAGATCTCCAGCCAAACTTGTTGAAGCTGGATTTAGGTACTAATGCTTTCTGCCAGCTCCTAGTGATTAAGCGTAGTGGGATAGGTACATACATTAAATTTCAGTGGGATTTTCCCATGGATAAATATACTCAAAGTTTTTTTTCACATGGGAGAGTCCCAAATCTGCCAAGAAATAAGAGTCATTAGGTAATTTTCTGTTTCCCTTTGAATTCTATGATAACCTGAGAAGAAATTGTCTGGGTTGTGTTCTTTTCACATCATTAAAACTCAGAAGCAGAGTGGCATTTCCACAAATAAATATACAGCTTCAACATAAAAGAAACTTCCTGAAAAATCTGAAAAATAATTTGCCAGAGATAAAGTATCAGATGGTAAAAGTACCGCTTTGATTTTGTTGCACACGACCAGGTCTATTTCAGACAGAAGAATAGTTCAATTTTAACAGGATAGTTCCAACCATGAAACTAAACAGAGTCTATGAGTTACTGGTTAGTTAAAGATAACATATACAATAAACTGTTATGTCTGGCCAGACATATTTAAAACCAATTGCAAGTAGCTGTTATTAAAAAGTTTTCAGGATGAATGGGCCTTTCTGATTTGCTTTGGAGAGGAAAATACTATCATATTAGCCAATAAAACACTTATCATGATTACTACTGATTGCCCTAACCTCTCAATTTTACTTGGCAGAAAGCAGCATGGAGCATTGCTACTGTTTCCTTTGCTCCTTAGCCTCCACAAGAACATCTAGCCAAGGTGACTAGATAACATTTTGGCATACAAAGCATCACATTTTCTCCTGCCAAATCCAGATAGTTCATATATGCAGGTGAAATATTGCTCTCACTGTTTTTTGGGATATCATTCTCAGCCTCCTATCAGCCACATACATTAGGAAAATGGGAAAAAGTTGAAGTGTCATTCTTAACAGGTGCAGATATTTATTTGTGTCACCTCCCAGCATATTGATATTCTGGCTTGCAATATGAAGAACACTCCTTTACTATAACATTTAACTTGACACTCAAAAATTGCAGCCTCTGCTTTCTTATAGATGGGTCCTAAAAAGGAATTATGAATGAGTTAAAATCTATTGTAATTCTCTCCAAGCATTCATTCTTTGCAGGAGGGATGGATAAAGAAGTTTCACTAATAATCTCAGAGTCACATTATGTATTAATTATAGTGAATTGCAACAAAAAAAAGTTCTAAGCATTTTTGATTCATAACTGCTATTCTTTGTCATAAGTAAGCACTTTTGACATATACTTAGAGCCACTCCTATCTTGCCTTTTCCTTAGCTCAAAAACTTGCCTTCGAAGGTGGATAAAATACAACTGTTGGAGACTGACTCCTAGAAGTGCAAATTGCTTTTTGGTGCACTTTCAAATTCGTTTTGCCCAGCCTTTATGAAAGCTAAATTTCTTACAGTAAAGTCTACTGGACGTTATTTAAATTGCAGACACTGAATCTCACACAATTGTATGGTGAAGGGATACATGCTTTGCTAGAAGAGAGTAGTCTTTAGAAGGAGTTTCCTATTTAAACATTTACTCAAATACTTATAGTTTTGAATACTGTAATTTCCATATGACAGAAGCACATTCACTACGTTAAAATATTATAAGGGGCGCAAAATCAACCTACCTTCCCTAGAACTTTTCACATGACTTCCTGATTCTTGCCCTTCTTTTCTTCATCTGCAGAAAATCATTCTGAAGAACAGCAATTGATGGCTGTCTTGGCAGACTTTTGCTTTTTGCAGAGTCTCCTGGAGGAAGTTGCAGTTGTGAAATGTGGCAATTGCCCATAGCGGAAGTGGTAAAGGAGATGATTTAGGGATCAAAGACATTGCTGGGCAGTGTCAAGAAGTGGCCGGTCACTTAGGTAGAAACTATTTTTTAATGACTGTTTTGAGTTCTTAAATGGGACTTGGCCACAAAAAAACCTTTTGGGATAGTCTTCTACAGAGCGGTGAATATCCTTCTCCATTTCTCCATTTCCTCTTTAAATTTTCTAGGGTTGTTTTGTTTCCTCCTTCATGCTTTGTGAGGCACAGGGTGAATGTGGTATTCAGCTATTCTGACATCCAAACATTTCAAACAGTACCTCTGTGCTCAAGAAATCTTATTTTTCAGTAAGGTGTATTTGTTCTTTTATTAACACCTTGTTTAATATCATCCTACCATTCAAATTCAAGTTGATGAAGATTCAGAAAATGCTTGCACAGAAACACATCCATTTTTATCCCCTCCTGGTGGAGGAATCCTTGCATTAAGCAAATCTCTTTTCTTTTAATCCTCCTCCAGTCTGCTGAAAGTCAATAGGCTGAAGATGTTGCAGCGACTGCTTTCCTTGCTGCCAGGCTGAGAAAAGGTCTATCTACAAAAGCATTTTCTTGTCTACAGTTACTTGCATGTGCTCTCACCTCTCTTTCTCCCTGAGCTGAGAGAGATTTCTTCAGAAAAGAGGTCCATGTTGGCCACTTACCAGTCTCTAAAAATGCCCAATGCTGAGATGTATTCAGGTTCTTTTCAGATTGATTGCTTGAATTTTGTGGCTGGCCTGACTTTCAGTAGGAAGTTTTTGAATGTATTTGATAATCCAGAGAGAGCTCGGAGCTTGGGTTGTGGAATTTAATAGTTGCTGTTCTAATTAAAATTGGTGCATCAAAAAACTCTTTCTGAGCAAACAGTTTTCTGATGAATGCTGAACTGAGGTGCTTCCTTTGTTTGTGAAAATTTTGTCATGCAATACCTGAAATAAAAGTTTCTAGTCAAAAAGCAGGTATTACAGATGTTTATAATTGGGGTCAATACAAAAAAATTATTAAATCACCGCATTTTGAATGTAAAGATTCAGAATTGTGGTTTATCTTGAAGAAAGAAATATATTTTACAATTTACAAACAAGAAAATCATGACACAGTATGTAAAACCAAGATAAATTCCTTAATGAGTCATATTGACATATTCCCCAAGGGAATGTGTGCATTGCGTTAGTTCCACTGTGGTAACTTTTAAGTTTTACCTGCTACTCTAAACATTTTGTAAGAAGTTTTCCTCTGACATATTTCAATAGAAAGATCAGTTGTCTGGGAAGTTAGAGGACAGGTGGGCTTCTTTTGATCTGTACTTTTGATAGGTATTTGTCATAACTCTTGGCTCTGGGGCCAGTCCTAAAAAATGGAAAAGAAACATGTCATTGTTAAATGACAGATGCTAAAAACCCAAGCAATTAAGTGTGAACATTAAGCATCCAATTCAGCTGGCTTTTATATACATACTTTGTTTTTATGTAATCTTCAAGAACAGTTTTTCATAGATATGAAACTGCTGCTATACAGGTAATATTTGTCTATGACCTGGAAGCTTGACAGATAGAAGAATTAAAAGAAGTCTCCCCTGTTGTGTGAAAAAACTTGGGCAACGCTTGCCAAGATGTATGCTTGCAGAACAATTGTGTCTGCTGCTATGAACAGCACAGTTCCCAGTCTGCTCCCAGACCTTTGGATGGTCCTGAGCAACTTGATTACATAGGAAAGATTATATTCATGGATAAGAGGTTATAGCAAATGTCTTTATTTCCTGCAAACTTAAGTGAACTTAAGGTTCCCTAAATGTCAAATGACTAAATTATATATTACTTAGAATTCATGGTCTCGTTGCCTTCTTATGCCCATTCCCTCACATTTCAAGAAATGTTAAAGCACCTGACAATTATTAACTGACATTTTGGAAATATTTAGACAAGAGTACCTGGGTTCCATAGTCTAGTAATGATACTCAGAAAGATGGCTCTTGTACCCAAAGGTGGAGAAATGTTATAGAGAAAAGATACTGTTCTTGCTGAATAATGGGATTTTACAAGAAAAAAAGACTCTGAAGTTGATAGCAAAATTCTTATAACTGTCAAGAGGATTGAGATTTCATGAGCTTTCTGAATATTTTTTGATTTTTTTAATAGCCAACAAGAAACTTTGGAATCACTCCATGGTGAAAATTATAATTTCTTTTATAACAGTGAAACCTCAGGTAGTAATTCTAGTTGAATGGACTACTTAAGAGAAGTTATTTTTAAACTTGCTTTCAAGATATTTGGAAGAGACTTATGCTGTATCATTGTCTGTCTATCTGCCTGTTCTACACTATCTTTTGAATTCCTTGGTCAAATTCAACCAAATCTGAGTTACCTGTAAGAGTTCTACTTGACTTTATGTTCCTTCAAGTCACGTGAAAAATTAGGGGCTGCATGGAAGAAAGAGACTCAAATTAGCATACTGCTGAGGAAAGGGCAGGCAGAAAGCAAACACTATATATTTTACTAGGCAGCAGTGGGCTAAGTCTAACTTTAGACTATCCTCATTGCATGCGCTCTCTTGCCTGGTTGGGGTGGCATGATGAGAAATGGTGGTGTCGAGTAGGTTTATGGGATGAAGGGAACCATCTTTCATTAGTTCTACTACTCACAGAAGAGCTCATTTGACTGGCATTGCTATAGCTGCCTTAGTTCAAAAAGAGAAGGTTTTGAAAACCAATATCATATGCTTTATTAAACTCAAGTCTTAAGTAAGGCTATATATAATCATTTTAATTTCTGAGGCTTCACAAGTAATCCTACTTAAATATATAGAGAAGACTTATCATAAGATGTTAGTGCCATTTTTCTTGATTATCACTTACTGACTCTTCAAAGCACTCACTTCAAAGTGCTTAAAAGCCAAATGTGTTTTTTTCTTTTTCTTGCCACAGCATCCAGTAACCTAATAAAAGGCAGATTATACTGATTTACTGTGAAGCACAAGGGATAACTAAAATATAAGTTTTTTTACATGTCTACCCCATAGGACTGTGAGTTATTCTAGGACTACAGGCAATGTAGATAATTTTGTATTACAGGTACGGAACATTCATGTTTTTAAAAAATAATATTTTGCTTTGGCATGACAAAGGACATGCCAGAAAGAAAGCTTTGCCTTCAAACTTAAAGCCACAGGGACTCATGCTCATTTGGCATTCTCTCTAAAGACAGTCACTGGTGAAGCACTGTCCTGCATGGCCTTTGGTAGGCAGCCACAGGGTGCTGCTGCACAACAGAGTCTTTTGCCCTCTGAACATAATGCTATCTTGCAGGCAATCTACAGCTGGCCACTCTCATTGTGCCTGGTGTACCAGCAGGCTGCCTTATGCCACTCTAAGCGCCTGGGTCGTCTTGGATGCATGTCTGGTGTCCCCCTTGCAGTTCCTCTGTAGGAACAGAGACTTCTCAAGGTGCCTCAAGGTACCCTTCAAAAGTCAATCTAGACCTGTTCTTTGGCTTCCCAGCACACTTTAGGTCACTACTGAAGCTGTGAAATTCACTGTTTGAGAAAGTTTCAGTGGCAAATAATTTTCCTTTAGGAGAGAGCCTTTTAGGTAGCCCGTGGAGGGCTCTGAAAGGAAGAGCAGAGTAATTTCATTCTGATGTAACCTGACAGAGGCAGGGTAATGGGTGCTGAGTGACTGGTGTGGCTGAGAGGGTTGGACTGATGCACTTTGAACTTGCTGAAGCAATTTCAGGCATCAGTTAAAAATGGCAATGCTGTCTTGCAATAGCCAAACCTGGAAGCTATGCTTATAGGAAAGAACCATTGCTATGTCATAATATGTAGAAATGGTAATTTTAGTGCCATCTCTATTTGCAGCTGAAAACTGTTGAGATCACCTTGGAGTCAAACCACCAGTACAGGTATCTCAGCCTCCAAGATTTTTGTTCTCAGCTTCACAAGTTTTCCACCTTGTTAGGGTTTAGTTCCACTTTGGCAAAGCACTGGAACAGCTGGGCTGTAGGACTAATTGTGCCACACCTAGAAGATGCATGCAACTGGCTTTCCTCAATGAGCACTGGGTGTGCAATCTGCAGGATCTTCTGAATTCTGCCAGCACTTTCAGGTAGCTGTTCAGTGAAGATGGGAGGGAGAGTGGACCTGCAAGGACATGAATAGAAATGGCTGAGACATTGCCGCAGCAGAACCTTCTGGGACCAGACCACAGTTTGTGTTTGGCTACTGTTCTGTTTCAGTTTGTGACTAGAGCAGGCTGGTAAGATAGTACTGAAAATTTACCAGTTCTGGCATAAAATCCTTATCCCCGGCCTATCAAAAAGAAGGATGAGAAAATAACGTTTGTGTCATAAGCTACATTTTAACTCTTACTTACATACAATAAAGGAAACTAATTATCCAGTTAAAATTGGCCAAGCACTGAAGTTGGTTCTCAGTGAGTTTAACAGTAATATATTGTTTTCTCTGCTGCAGGGGGTGGCAAATGTACCAGAACATACTGGATTATATCAGAGCATGGCTCTTATACTACTATCCACTTTCACAAACTTTGAAGCTCTTGCCTATGAAGCTGCCGAAACCTGGTTGTGGGACTGTAACACACTAGCTGCATTTGTGGGGAGAAATCCTCTCTGTCAGGTATTAACTGGAGCCTCTCTAACAAGCAGTAAGCCAGAGTTTTGGCAACCCCTCATTCAGAGGGACTTGATCCCCTGGATCAAGTTAGGGGCTCCTCTGAATTCAATCAGAATGAACATAAGTTCTTGGAGAAGAGGAGGCTGAGGGGAGACCTTATCGCTCTCTACAACTACCTGAAGGGAGGTTGTAGTGAAGCGGGTGTTGGATTCTTCTCCCAAGAAACTAGCGATAGGACGAGAGGGAATGGCCTCAAGTTGCATCAGGGGAGGTTTAGACTGGACATCAGGAAGAATTTCTTTACCGCAAGAGTGGTTAGGCATTGGAACAGGCTGCCCAGAGAGGTGGTGGAGTCGTCAACCCTGGAGGCATTCAAAAAAGGTGTAGACGTGGCACTCCAGGGCCTAGTTTAGGAGTCACGGTGGTGTTAGTTGATGGTTGGACTTGATGATCTTAGAGGTCTTTTCCAACCTTAATGATTCTATGATGCTATAAGTGAATTTTGAAGTTCTGAATATTGAAGTCCTTCTGACAGAAATTAATAACTGGGCCCAAAACTATCATTTTATATAGTTGTTGGTCAAGTGACTTTAAGACTTAAACAAAGACTGCTGACCCCAGAGAAGAGCAGCCTTTCCTGAGCATCCCACATATAGCAAGCCATTTTTGGGGAGTAAGAACTGTTGATACCTGCTGAAGCATGAGGTGGTTTGATTCGATGGTCCAGGTTTAATTTACATGTAAACTTTCAGACAGCTGACATCCCACTTTGAAAACTATTACTAAATTTTAAAATGAGAGAAAATGTAATGTCAATATTTGTGCTTGCTGAGGACTGCCCAGACTGCTTTGCAATCTGTAGTACTGGGGCGATGAAGCCATAGGTCAGGCATGAATCTGGAAATGTTTCCCTATTGTCAGGACTCATTGGAGTTCATTTTGAGTAATGACTCTCTGTGAAGGAGGAAGGAAGGAGTGGCCAGGGCACATTGGTACGATGGAGCTGATAGGTCACTAAATTGGCCAGTGGGTATGGCAGCTACCCGTGGTGCCTGGCAGTCTTGTATGTACCAGCAACAGACTAGTCATGGAGTAGACCAGGTAGATGTTGTTGTTGAGTACAAAAGCCATGAGCAGGAGCTCTGCTCTGGGCAGAGCTGGGGTAACTACAAGAGCCTTGGGAAACTGCTCCTCCCTTTGCAACAACATATCAACTGTGTGCTGAAGTTATCTGAGAAGTATAATGTGGATGGCCATCCCCGGTGGAGGAGGGTAACAGCAGTTACTTCAGCAGCCACCTGTACCTATGGGAAGGGGAATGGGTCAGGATATTTGCTGGAATACCCTAAGAAAGGGAGGAGGCTAGCTGACAGTAGTTTTGATTACTGTGACTCAGGTCTCCCGAACTCAGCTTTGGTTATGTTGTCATCTCCAAAGCCACTGAAGTTCTGCTTGTTCATAAACATTTTGAGTGATCTGCTGCATGTGAGTGTGGATGTTTTCTCAGTTTTCGGCATAAATTCATACAGCTTCATACAGCATAATATAATTCCCTAGGCTTTTGGGTGGGGGCTCAAGATGGTATTTAAGAATTTTACTAGAAAGGTCTAGAAACTGAACAGATCCTTTAATTAAAGCAAATCAGTATGGGACAGAAAGGTTACGTAGTGACTGAAATTATAGGAAATATTCCACTCTGTAGTATTCTGATTTCAGTAGCACAGCTGCACATTTTTACTCCCTTAAATTCTCTCTTGCTTCTTAGCAAGGATTAGAAAGCACCTGTTCTCTCAGTTATGCTGGAGCTATGGAAATAATTATGGGATCTCAACATACCAGATGTGAAGCATTAATTTAGGAAAGTCATCAGCAACTGAAAATAATGTAAGAATTGTATCAGACTAGACTGATATTCTTATTATGTAAGGATAATTCTCATTATATGTTTGGATTGCTGCAACAGCTTACGTCCATAGTCTTCAAAATACTTCACTACATATTATGTTTTTGAATACCTCTGCGAGATATTCTTTTTGTCATTTCTGTTATGGACCTCTTACATCCGAATAGCCCTGGAAAAATAAAAAGCCTCCTCCACTCTCAATGGGAGGAATGGGCGAATGATGAAGACATCAAGCAGTCCAGCCTGTTTTTCCAAAGAAAATGATGCATAGGTAAGTTAAGTAATTGCTGATGCAGGTATCTGTGGCAAAATTTAGAATGAAACTCAGGTATAAGTCCTGGTTCTCGCTGTCATTGCTAGGCATTATATACAGCACATTTACAGGTCCACTGCATGATATTACTTATGAAACATAATGGATGAAATTTGGTGGTGTTTAAACTTGTCTGGCATAAACAAAATAAAAGACCATAGGTGGTGTCACCCATAACTGGCATTCTCAGATATGTTTCATCATAAGGACTCTCTTTCCAAAAGGCTGTTTGGCTGTAACAAACAGCTCCTTGGGTCCAAATGTTCTGTGCTGGGTGACTGTCTCCAGCTAAAATTATTACTTTTTTTAAGTTCAGCTATTATGGACCCAAGCTGTTTACAAGAATGCTGTTCCATCCATTAAAATATAGCTGCATAATGCTTTTGCTGGGTAAACTCTAGAGCATTCATTTTAATTTGGGAGATATTTGAGATATGGCAGAGATGGGGCTGGTGACAAATATACACCTTTTTTAGTCTCTGTAGAAGCCTCATACTGTGGGCAAGGTACAGAATCCAATCACATCTTAGGTTACATATGCAAATAAGGGGATACACTTATCATCTAGCTTGGAAGGCCATGATAAATTTTCTGGAGCAGAGCTGCAAAACTGTGTGGAAATACAATGTTTGTGAGCTAACTAGTGCTGTATGGTAGATGTTGTAGTCTATCATCAGTATCTTCTGCCGCAATGCTTCTCCCTTGCTGTGTGACCTCACATGACCACTGACTCCCCAGCATGTGACAAGTCCCACATGGATGGTCCACAAGATTCCAGGAGTGGTTCAGTGCTCCAGAGAGGTTTGGGAACATTGATTTATCCTGTAGATAGAAGAGGATTATCAAAGTTTTCCACTGTTTTTCTCTCCTGTTAGTTGCTGACGATGTTCGTGGAAGAATAGGATCACTGTCTTTTCTGTGTGATCAAATGCTTCTGCAGCTGGCTAAAGGGAGAGAGATGAGGCTAAAGGGAGGAGAAGGATGAAACAACACTCCTCTTACTTTTTTTTTTCCTATTAGCAAAGTATTTCTTTTTATTCTCAATGCATTTTTCAACTTTATAAAGAAAGCTGGGATTGGATCTGTGGAAAAACTCCACAACTTTCTTCCTTTGTCTGCAAAATTAAGATTGCATCTCTGCTCAGAAGAATGAAAAATTTGAAGGTTTAGTTATATCTCATGGTATTACCTTCTGTTTTTTGGTACTTCCTTCACCCAAGTGATATTGAGAAATTTATATTAAACTTAGGGAAATAATAAATGTTCTGTAGCATATTTAAAGGACTAGATATGTTATTTAAAGGACTAGACATGTTAGTCCTAGTTATATAGTAACATGCTTCCTTCTTCTAACCAACATGTTTGTATTGCCTTGTCCTGTTGTTGGCCTGCTGTGGTGTGATGTGAACAATATGATGTCAACCATGGAAAATCAAAAAAATATTCACTTGTAGGCATTTGGAAATCTTCAGAACCAAGTGACATACACAAGGGTACTGGTAAAACATAAGGCAAATAGCCTGGAACTGGGGACTAAAGCCCTACTTCAGAAGGTTCTCTCTTGCAAAGCTCTTTCCTCTCATACTTTCTGTACTGTGCCAGTGGGCAGTCGGCAGATGGATTCTGCCTGTCTCAGCTAACAGCAGGGAATGTGAAGGGCTGGACATGAGGATGTTTGTGGCTGATTGTCTTGAGCTATTGCTCTGAAACTGCCTGGCTGGCAGGAGCCACAGCCTGATGACACAAGAGACAGCTTTCACAGAGTTACAGAATAGCTGATGTTGGAAGGGGCCTCTGGAGATTGTCTGGTTCAACCACCCTGCTCAAAGGAGGGTCATCTAGAGCAGGTTGCTTAGGATGGTGTCCAGTCAGGTTTTGAATATTTCCAAGGACTGAGACTCCCCAGCTGGCCTGGGCAACCTGTTCCAGTGTTCCACCCTTAACAGTAAAAAAAGCTTTTTCTTGTGTTTAAGCTGAATTTCATGAATTTCAGTCTGTGCCCATTTCCTCTTGTCCTTTCACTGGGCATCACTGATAAGAGTTTGGCTCTGTCTTCTTTACTGCCTCCCATCAGGTATTTATACATGCTGATAAGATGTGCCCCTTACCCCCAGCCTTTTCTTCTCCAGGCAAAATCAATCCCTGCTCTCCCAGCCTATCTTCTTATGATGTCAGACACTCCAAACCCTTAACATCTTCATGGCCCTTTGCTGGACTCACGCCAATATCTCCATGCCTGTCTTACACAGCACTCCAGATGTGGTCTCATCAGAGCTGAATCGTGTGGAATAATCACCTTCATCAACCTGCTGGAGATGCTCTTCCTAGTGCAGCAGGGTGCTGCTGGCTGCCTTTCCTGCAAGAGTGACTTGCTGTCTCATTTTCCACTTGTCAACCAGGACCTCCAGGTCCTTTTTGTAAAGCTTCTTTCAAGTCAGTCAACCCACAGCGTGTACTGATAGGTGCAGGACTTTGCATTTCACTTTGTTGTATTTCCTAACATTTCTGTTGGCCCATTTCTCCAGCCTGTTAAGGTACCTCTGAATGGCAGCACACTCACTGGACCTATCACCCATTCCTACCAGTTTTATATCAACTGCAAACATGCTGAGGGTGCACTCTGTCCCATCACCTAGGTCATTAACGAAGATGCTAAACAATATTGGACCCAGTATCAACTTGTGGGGTACACTGCTGGTGACTGGCATCCAGCTGGATTTCATACGGATCAGCAGGTGACAACCCTTTGAGCCCAATATGTCAGCCAGTTTTCAATCCACCTCACTATCCATCTATCTAGTCCCTACTTCATCAGTTTGTCTGTGAGGATGTTGTGTGAGACAGTGTCAAAATCCTTGCTCCAGGCAAGGTAAAAACATCCACTGCTCTTCCCTTACACCAAGCCAGTTATCACAGAAGGCTATCAGGTTGGTCAGGCATAAGTTGCCCTTCCTAAATCTGTGCTGACTTTCCCGAATCACCTTCTTGTCATTCATATGTTTGGAAAAGGTTCCCAGGAGGATTTGCTCCATCACCTTCCCAGGGACTGAGGTGAGGCTGGCAAACCACAGTTCCCTGGATTCTCCTTCTTGCTCTTCTTGAAGACAGCAGTGACATTTGCTTCCTTCCAATTCTAAGGAACCTCAGCTGATCCCCATGACCTTTCAAAGATTATTGAGAGGGGCCTTGCAAAAGTGTTGATAAACTTCCTCCGTCCTTGTGGATGCATTCCATCAGGACCCATAGACTTGTGTATATCCAATTGCTTTAAATGTTCCCTAACTTGATCCTCCCTGATGGAGGAGAAATCTTCATTGCTCTAGGCTTTCCCACTGGTATCAGGGGCCTGGGATTCCTCAGGGCAAATCTTATCAGTAAAGACCAAGGCAAAGAAGGCGTTGAGTGTCTTGGACTTTTCCATGTCGTTTGTCATGAGGTACCCTGTCCCATTCAGCAGCAGGCCCTCGTTTTCCCTTCCTTTTGCTGCTCATATACTTGTAGAAGCCCTTTCCATTGCCTTTCATGTCCCTCACCAGATTCAGATCCAGAAAGCCTTCAGCCTTTTTTGTCCCATCTCTTCATGCCCAGACATGGCTTGCCTTACTCTGCTTCCACTCTTGTATGCTTCATTTTTGTGTTTTAGTTAGAGCTACTTGTTCATCCATACAGGCCTCCTGCCACTTTTGCT
The DNA here is from genome assembly GCA_013389945.1 of Fregata magnificens. Lineage (NCBI taxonomy): Eukaryota > Metazoa > Chordata > Aves > Suliformes > Fregatidae > Fregata > Fregata magnificens. The sequence continues at coordinate 59,768 of WAAD01018789.1, forward strand.
TGATTTCTGGCCCACTGGGATGGACCATTCTTGGAGGAGGTGATCCTTGAAAATCCACCACCTTTACTGGACCCTTCTTCTCTCCAGAATGGTCACCCATTGGGATTCTTCCAAGCAGATCCCTGAACAGGCCAAACTCTGCTCTCCTGCAGTCCAGGATTGTGATCCTGCTTTTTTGTTTTTTCCCTCCTCTCAGCGTCCTGAACACCACCATCTCATGGTCACTGCAGCCAAGGCTGTTCCTGATCTTCACATCCCTGACCAGTTCTTCCTTGTTTGTAAACATAAGGTCCAGCAGAGACCTTGTTGTCTCTTCATTCACCTGTGTCAGGAATTTATCATTAATGCATTCCAGAAACCTCCTGAATTGCTCGTGCCCTGCTGTATTGCCCTTCCAGCAGGTATCAAGGTAGTTAAAGTCCCCTCATTTACCTATAATCTTATAGTAGCAGAAATTTGGTAAAATACCAGAATGTAGGAGTATGTATTGTTAAGTACATTGCAGTTAGCCCTTCTCCCCCTTGTCTCTTGCACATCTGTGTATGAACAGCTAAAAAGCTGGCACAGACCTCTGTGTGTCATGTTTACATGTGCTCCATGTACGTGAACATTTTAAGTGATGTGCATTTGTATTTTCAAAAGTCCCTTGCCAGATGCCACAAGGCTCTAAGGGCTGCTGCCATATTTCTGAAGAATGATAAGCTCCTGGAAAAGTACCAGTTATGTCAAGATACAGAGTCAAAACCTTGTAAGACATTCGTGCTGGCCACATTCCACTTATTTAGTGAAAAGAGAGCTGTTATCCATTTATAATTGCCGATAACCTGAGAATATATCACTTATATAACAGAACTAGCATAGAGTTTCCAGGGGACAGCAAAATCTCTGCCATCAGGTGTTACTCTTTATCTGTAAAGAGTTCACAGAGTCCTGAGGATGAAATCCTTATTACGGTGGTGAAATATTCTCAGATTATTAGACTTCAGTGGAAGCAGAGTGAAATCAACGCTGAACACTTCTCATAGTCCTACTCTGAATATTCAAGTATGTATTTGCAATGTGAAGTTGCCTCGTCTCCATATCAGAATCTCCCTTCTTTTAAGAAACGCCTCCACGTTGAGCTCTTTTTGAGTTTTCTGCCTCACGTATTCAAACAGCTGCTTCAAAGACATTATACTGTTGGTTAAGCAGTGCCTAATCCATATGGGTGCTTGGTGGCTCTGCTTAGGTCTGTTTTCTTTGTGTACTTCCTTGAAAAGCCTCACACAGGCTGTTTCACTGTCTTGGCGAGGGGTCTATGACAGGATGTGCACAGATTAAAAGAAAGATTGGTTTTATGCCTGAAAACTATCAGTTTTATGAATGTGAGGTGCAAGTGGAAGTTAGGCTGAAGATCAGTGATGGATGGTGCCTTATTTTTACTCTGCTGCTATGATGCTTTGCTCCTTTATAAAAAAAGAGTGATAGAGTCAAGCAGAGACCTCTGGAGGAAGGGGCAAATCACTCCTTGAGATCATCTGAGCGTGTAGGAGAAAAAACTTTGTTACATGCTGGTCAGGCAGAGGAGGAATGTCTGTCTGAGACTGAAAGCTAGTTGAGGAGCTGGGGAGATGGCTAAGGAGAGCAGGGAACAAACACACAACTAGGCCTGAGTGATTTCTCAGGGTCAGGAGGGCACTGCATAAAGTTGGGCTGCAACCTCAAGACAACAAGCTGTTAGGTTGCCAGAAAGCCTAAAAGAAAGGATGTACTTCAGAAGGATAAAATAAGCAGAGGACCTTCCATTGCAAACCATTTAAAAATTTCATTTCTGTCTTACCTAATCACTTGATTCATATCTATTATAAAAAGTTAACTCTTTTTGTTTGTATTTTAATAGAATCTGGCTTTTACTTGAAAAGTCCTTCCATTTTTTAGGAGCAAGGGAAGTTCATTTTACAAGCTTTAAGCAAATATACCTCACAGTTCCTATGCAATTTGAAGTTTAGTCCTTGGCTCACCTGAAAAAGTGATTTTCAGATTTTTCAGAAACTGCTTCTAACTTTGCATTTTTCTAACCACATGTAGACTGCATTGCCACAGTGCAGGTTTAATTTTGAGGCTTAATAATGGAAAACAAAATCTGGGTTTTTTTGTCTTGTCTGAGATATGTGGGCTGGATGTCACAATGTCAAGCTCTCTGAAAAGTTCTCCTTTTGGGGAAGATGACCAACCTTTCCATGTTTTAAAGGATATTCTTTATTTCATTAGTTTGTCACATGCATCAAACATTTGCAGAGTGATGCTAAAACATATACTGTTGATTAAACCTTGTTTTCAGTGTGGAACTCATCCTGAAGAAATATTGGTACTATCCAGAGCTATTCATAGGTGACAAAAGATTTAAAACATGCTCTCTTCCAAGGTTTATCCACAATTAAAGTAACACTTCTTGGTAGAACTAGAATTTTATGTACATGCTAGTAATAATTCCCCTTTCAGTTGAGAAAACAATTAAACAATTAGGTTGGAAAGGGCATATATTTTCTTCCTGGCTACCATCTCAAATTGTGAAAATATCAGTGTTTCTGACAGCTGTTTATTATCACAACTCTGAAAGGGGAACAAGCCTCTGTCTCTCAATTAATTACAACAGAAGCAATGAAACTGCATTAGGAATATTTGCAAATGGAAAAAGTACAGTGCATTCAAATGATTTGGCTTTTGAAAACATATACTCATTTATACTGATAAAGCTAACACTGACTTTCCAGAAACACTAGTAGGTTCCTGGCTCTCTTATTCCCTAACATAGCAAAGTACACTGTACATAAATAATTACTCAGTTTAAAAAAAATGTGCAATCATGTTTATAGTCACTTTTCTTCAATTGCCAAAAGAGTTCCAGAGTTATGGGAGATATTTCACTTTATCAGCCTTGAATAGTTGGAACTGCTGAAGCATATCACCACAAAAATATTATCTCCACTGTTAACTTAAGATAACTGTGTTTTCTTAACCGTGCAGTTGAAGGGATCTTGAAAAGTTTCCTCACTATTAGAAGTTAGTTTTCTACATTAGGTGAAGATTGCCTAATTGCAATTTCTAATTTCTTTACGGATGATGAGGGTGGGAGTGATGCTTTCAGTGACTAAATAACTACTTGAAAGGGTTTTTTTATGACACACTTAAAAGTCATAACAACCTGCTCTTCTGTATGCTGGAGTTAATGATGTAATGCTTTCTGTGGAAGGTAAGCTAGGAAAAAGAATTGACAACTGATTCATGCATCACAGTCTAATTCTTAAAAACACTTCACATCAAAGCAGAAAAAACACCAAGCATTTCATTCACCTTTCAAATACCTAAATTTGTATTAAAGCCGCAACAAACAAAATTAAATTTAAACTGAGCCAGTTGCTTTCTCTGGGAAAAGCATTGGCCTTTCAGGAAATCACAGTTGTTTGTGGCAGGCTGAACTTCCAAGTCTGGATATGGAACCTTTGACTCAGGAATTTTGTGGAGGGCGAGGGTGTCAGTAGTACACCTGCTGCGTGAGCCTTGTGTAAGGAAATTGTCCATGGCTCTATCCTTAAGCTCTCATTCTCTCTATTTCTCTAAATTCAGTGACTTTAATATGCCCTCTGCTAGCTTGAGTGCACACTCTGAAGAATGTTTTTCTTTTGAAAACAGATGGTATGGAAATTTGTTAAATATTGGTTCTGTTAGACCCAAGCTACAAATTAATGTTAATTTCAGTTGAGCGTGTGAAAAGACATTCAAATTGATTTTAAAAAACAAGTTAAGAATGGAAATGTTTAAAAAGGTATTCATTATTGGTTTTATCTCAATAAATTGAATATGATAGTATAACAGTGAGGGCAACAGGAATGCTGAATGAGAGAACATTGGATGAGAAATAGTATTTCCCTTTTCTATTATGTTTTCACTCATGAAAGATGATGAGCCAACTTCCAAGGCAATTAAAAGCTGCGTTGTCAAGAATATGGCATCCCATATGGATTTCTGGTAACTGTACTGCTAGTCCACCCTTTAATCACAACAAAACTGATCTTTTTAAGCTACACCTAATAAATAGGTGCCCATATTAACTGACAGTACTTTCACTTTGCACAGCTTTCAGCCCTGAAGCTTGTTATATTACATTTTTGCTCTTTATAAACGTTCTACTCATAAACATATTGCATTTATTTGTTCAGGTCTTGTCTTCCTTATGTTGACAAGTAATAATATGCAGAGGCTTCATGTGGGTGGTCAGGGAGAGTAACTGAATACATCTAGGTCCTTTAATAAACTTTATAGGTTATATTTTCTAATTGAATGTTCTTTGGTTTATTTTTGGGGGGTGTTTTTTTCATAATCAGCTTTTAGAGCTGTGGTACTCAAATCCAACTTCTTTATTCCAATTAAGGCCTAGTCACTGCTGTCTAGACTGCAGTAATGATGTTGGTTGTTTTCCTGTAATAACCCTATTGATACGCCCCAAAATAGCACTGGCCCTTTTTCTCAAATAGCTGATGTTGTCTGATTGTACAAATAATGGACTATCGTCCATCACATGTAGTCTGTTTTTTGCTGTAAAGGGAAACTGTGCATTAAAGATAAAAATCATCTTAAAAGGAAAGGGAAGGTTTTATCCTGAAAGACGTTTTTCAGCCCTACTTGAGGAAACTGTCATTCAAGCTCTACATATCAGGGTTGTGTTCCTCTAGGGAATTATATCTGCTGTTCTCCTAGTCCCTCATGGCAAAAGGGTGAAGGTGAGAGCTGGTGTCTAATGAATTGCAGTCTGAGGGCAAATTCACCTTCCTGTGAAAACTGTGGTTTAATACCTTTTCAATAAATTGGACATTAGCCTGAACCTTACTGTATTATTTCTTGCTATTATGTTTTACAAAAAGCCATCTTAGTTAGCTGAAGCACCAAAAAGACTTACTTCTGGGCACTAAGGATTATGTATCTCAGTTAAAAGTTGGACTGGTGTGATGTAAGATTGTAAGAAGTGCCCTGTCTGGCACTTGAATGTCTCTGGAGGCAATTCCAGAGGATCATTGGCTATCTGGCATGGCAAGAAACGTTTCTGCAGTAGCCCCTCCATGGAGTCAACTTAGCTCAACATGTTCATACTTCTTTTCTTCAATTTGGAAATCTCCAACTCACTCTTTAATCTTAATGTTAGTCTTAACAAAAGGGCAGGAAGGTGCAATTTCACAAAGCTGTCACAGGCTCAAGGTCTTGTTTTGTATAGACTCATATATCTGTGGTTTAGCTGGAAGCTGTGTCAGAATGGGGTGTTCTAGCTGCTTTCTTCCCTGATGTGTTAGACAGGCTGGAACGATGGGCCAAAGTCAATTGTATGAGGTTTAACAAGGCCAACTGCCGGGTCCTGCACTTGGGTCAAAACAACCCCATGCAACGCTACAGGCTTGGGGAAGAGTGGCTGGAAAGCTGCTTGGCGGAAAAGGACCTGGGGGTGCTGGTCGACAGCCGGCTGAACATGAGCCAGCAGTGTGCCCAGGTGGCCAAGAAGGCCAACAGCATCCTGGCTTGTATCAGGAATAGTGTGACCAGCAGGAGTAGGGAAGTGATCGTGCCCCTGTACTCAGCACTGGTGAGGCTGCACCTCGAATACTGTGTTTGGTTTTGGGCCCCTCAGTACTAGAAGGACATTGAGCTGCTGGAGTGTGTCCAGAGAAGGGCAACGAAGCTGGTGAAGGGTGTATAGAACAAGTCTTATGAGGAGCGGCTGAGGGAACTGGGGTGTTTAGCTTGGAGAAGAGGAGGCTGAGGGGAGACCTTATCGCTCTCTACAACTACCTGAAGGGAGGTTGTAGGGAAGCGGGTGTTGGACTCTTGTCCCAAGTAACTAGCGATAAGACGAGAGGAAATGGCCTCAAGTTGCATCAGGGGAGGTTTAGATTGGATATCAGGAAAATTTCTTTACTGAAAGAGTGGTTAGGCATTGGAACAGGCTGCCCAGAGAGGTGGTGGAGTCACCATCCCTGGCAGTGTTCAAAAAAGGTGTAGACGTGGCACTTCAGGACATGGTTTAGGTGGCATGGTGGTGTTGGGTTGATGGTTGGACTTGATGATCTTAGAGGTCTTTTCCAACCTTAATGATTCTATGATTCTATGTGTGGAGAGACTTGCTTTACGTCTTTACCAGAAGATTTCTGGTATCTCTGGACGTGTCATGGTATTGTTGAAACTGTATAATTTGTTGTTTTGCCCCCTTTCTTGAGACCGTGTCAGATTCTTGTAGATAAGTACTGTATGAACATCCACAAAGTTTTCATTAAATATCTGCAGCAATGATGGGAGGCCTTAGGTACTGGGAATTGTATGGGTGGATTTTGCTGGGCTGTTTTGTACTGGAATAAAGGAAGAAGTGTGGTACAAGGACCTCTGCGCTAGATGCTTAGATGAATACTTAGCCTTATACCAGCTGCTGTGATCAGGGCAATGCTAGCCAGCCAGACTCCTGTCCTGTAAGAAGAACAATCTCTGAATTTCCCCAAAGAATGGTGTGACTCTGTACCATCCGTAATGACAGCCATTGTGCTAACTGCACAAAAATCCTTCACAGGTGCGGCTCTGGCTTGGAGAGAGACTTATCTTTTATTTGTTTGTTGGGGTTTTTTTCCCATTAGTATTCATGAGCTAATAAAGCAATAGGCCACAATATATATGTATTTTGAATTGCAGTACTTGTTACAGATAAAGAATTCATACAAAATCATATGAGAGGAAGAAAGGCACATGACCAGCTTTGAATGTGTGCTTCCCACACAGCAGAAAACCACAAATATGTGCAATTGATGAGCAGCTAAATCAAGTGCTCTGTTGGTGACCATATTAGCTTCACATAATGTGCTCTGCTTGACTGCCACTCAAAAACTTGTGCTGTAAGTTCTGCTAGAAGGCTGAATTTGTTTCAGACCTGCCAGGGTGTTTGGGACAGTAATCCTACAAACAAGGAGATACCAGGCTGAGGGAATGGGACTATCATGGGAGGCTGCACATAAGCACATAGGCTGTGCATGTTAAGTTGACCTCTGCTGGCTGGTGAACGCATCAGGAGATAAGAGACCACTACTCTCTTCCTGACTCTGCCAATGATCTGCTGGTGTTTCCTGGCAAATCACTTTATCTTTCTGTGTTTCAGTTTCCCTGTTGCTTCAAACAAGGAATAATACTATCCTGGGGAAAAGTTTCACCTAGAAGAGCCAGGAAATTCATCATAACAATAATGTTTGTGCTTGTGATGTTACTACAGAAAGTACCATGAGTTTGTTACAGAAAAAAAAGTTCCTTGCTTCTAACCCATCCATTTGCTCTCTGCTGGGGCTTTCCACAGCAGTTGGTCATGGATTCTAACCATTCAATTTTAAAGCAAAGCAGGGCTGAGTGGCTTCCATTAAGATGCATTGCCAGAGACAGAAGTGGATAGAAACAGTGCACAATGCAATCATATTCCTAGAAGTATTTTGTAGGATCATTTTTTACTATCAAGGAACCAGAAAAAAGAGAAGACAATACCATTTAAGTCTATTCTTATTGATGGGATTTGTGCAAATTTAAGATTCTATTATTTTTTGTAAAACTGGTTCTGCTCCAGGGAGAGAAATGGGCTTTATCTGTCTTGGCAAGACATTCCAAAGATTTGAGGGGAGAAGTGTGAGGGAGGAAAGACATTCTGAAGTATATAACTAACTAACTAAATAAATAATAAAGAATGGAGAGAAGAGAAGAGAACGAAAACTCAAGGCTCATTTTTACATGATATTCTGTAGTAACAAATTGGCGATAGCATAATGCCAACATTAATAACGCATATGTGTGTATTAAAGTATATGAAATTAGCTCTTACAGATGTGTTCCTTCTACCTGTGTCCATACTGAATTTAACCCACAATAGTAAGACACCTATTATGGTTAGTCCTGAGTATGACAACTATGAGAGCTGCAGGCAAATGACTAGATCACTGACTAGGTCCTGGCCTGAACTTAGGCTAACGGAAGAGAAATTACTGGGCATCAAATTAGAAATTCCTGAACATGATACAATAAAGTAAAGTATGAAGCTGGCAAAAACTGCAGCTAGTACCATCAGGAATGGCAGAATCACCTGGATTAGAGTATCAAGGTATTCATGCAGCAACACTGGGACCTGTGGGAAAAACAGTAAACAGGGTTGGTTGGTGTTTATTTGGGAGAGAAGGAGGATGGTGAAACAGAAGAGAGTGAGAAGGATAAAAGGGAATATAAGGGGTAGCAATATGTGATTAGTGGTGTCTGGGGATACCTGTTGGGCAGTCTTGTGCTTTATCACTGTGGACTAAACTAGGACAATAGAGCAAACTTCTTGTTCTGACCATAGCACATGCATCAAACCTGCTTCCTTAGTGAGAAAGACCAGAGGGAGCAGCATGATTTCCTTAGCCAGCCAGGGAATACCTGAGCCAGATCAGGCATCCTGGTATCACTGTGACCATGCCTGTCTCAGGCCTGAGGGCATTGGCATCCTCCTAATGACTTCCTGCCGACATCAAAAGGTGCCAGTGGAAACCTTGTGCAATCAAACCCACTAGAGGCTTTTGAGTCTGCTTCTTCATGGCCTTGGAAGTATGAACTTCAGAAATTATACAAAGTGGTGGGAAGGGCCTCTGATCACTATCTGTTCCTCAGTTTGGCTAAACAGAGTTCCCTTAAAACTAAGAAGGTTCATTAATGTGGCATCTCTGGAAAGTACTGGTTCATCAAAAGAGCCCTGGAAATACTTCTGATGTATGATAGGGGTGAGACTTGCAATATGGTTTTATAGCTGTTGTTCACTTAACTACGTATGTGAAAAGAAAAATATGAGTAGAATAATCAGCTTTGCATTGCTAGAATGAATCTGTTGCTTTTTTCTTTAACCTAGTTTAGTGTTAAGAAGGATCTCAGAAGCCATACCAAGAATGGGTAGAGTGGACACAAATAAAACCTTTCGTAGTCTGCAACCAGGGCAAGTTTAGCAATCCCTGTGTTGTCCTGCCAACAAACTGCAAGGTGCAGTTTGAGATCCAGTGGTCTCAGCAAACAGAGCTGGTCTGCTGGGGGACAAGTAATAGAGAGGCAGCCCTTCACTTTGGGAGACTCTAGATTATCACCCACAACTGTAAGATTTCCTCTCGTGCATTGTTTTGATTTTTGCTATGTTAATGACTGTGTCTTTTGGACAGGGAAGTGTGTATAACAGTAGTCAGTGTCCATAAGCAGGCACTTGATACCTCCAGATGACCTATGCACCTGTCCAGATGGTATTTTCGAATAGTGAGGCCTTTTCTTTTTTAATCTCATGGCAAACTCTGTGTATGCTGTATAGCTGTCTGCACTCACCTGCGGGCCCTACTCATCATGCAGGTTGAGAGGTTCATAAGTGCTATTTACAGCCAGGTATTTACAACCTTGTTGGCCAACAGAAATATTTTCAAGACTTGAAAGGTAGCTCCAGACTACTTGCCAACACCCACATTGAATATGCTAGCTGATATGTCTAGATGCATGGAAAATTTATAAATTTTCACCCTCCAAAATTACACCACTTCTGGTAAAAATTTGTTGAAATTAAATTTTTTTAAGTGTTTAACATGACTTTTGATTTGTGTTCAATTTTAACAAAGTTCATACTTTTCCCTCTCTGCAACATTTTTAAATCAATGATAGAGCTTCTCACAGTTTCATTAAGTTAGAAAAAAATCTGACAGTTGTGGGGAGAAATTCTCCCTCTTCCTATCATTGTCATGACAGACTGTAATGGCTTGTGGGACGGTGGGAGGCAACTCCGAGGAGCAGTGAACTCAGGAACGTTGTGCTTACCCTCTATGAGTTCTCAAACGACGTCCCAGCAGACTGACGGAAGACTGCTTCTTGAGACCAAAGATTTTCTTTTTTGGAGATCAGGGGATGCATAAAGTTCCATAGTGATTCTGTGCAGGAGCAGGTTTTGGTAGGGAGTAGGGAAAGCTACAAGCTGGTTTGCACATTGCCATCTGAGAGGAATCCACTGGTCAAGAGATGGGAGCCATGCCAGAGAATATCTGGTGCTTGGCGCTTGGGCGCTAGCTCTGATGGATTTAACTGTGGAGGTCTAAAGGGATGGCTGATCCCCACCTGTGCCATTTTCCAGGGGTTATTGCCTCTGCTGCAAAGGTAGGAAAGCAGGATTCAGATCAGTTCCTTGGCTGCCCCAGGTCACTATCCAGTATTTCAGCATAGAACACACCTTTGAAGCAATTTATACAACTGTGTTAGATAGTGGACTGACAGGCAGACCCATGTCCTCTACCACTGCCTGCACTATCAAGGTAGTAATCTCTGGCAGGGAGGTGCAGAAAAGAGGTGTGCAAAAAGCTACAGTGATATTTTTAAGTCTGCTAAATAAATCTTCCAGAGTTTGTCTGCCACTCGTGTCACAGAAAGTAGAATCAAGGGATGGCCTGGTAGTGAGAGGTGGCCAGCTGGAGACCACCTCTGCCTTCTCCTATACCACTGGCACTCTTGAGAGTATGATTTTCCTAAGATAGATACAGGGTGTTCTTAAACATCCCTACCCCACTGACCTGCATTATCTGAGAAACTTGTGCCTGAATTTGGTTGATATTATGAAGTTATTTTTTAGCTCTGGCTATGCATGCTGTTGTACCATAAATACTTTTTTGCCCATGTGCATCC
>WAAD01018790.1:11019-21022 GCA_013389945.1 Fregata magnificens
GGGGGGGAAGAGAGGAAAAGCTCTCAGAAATCTGGCAAACACATGAGATTATCCTCCAGCAACAGTATTTGTTGATAAGCAGTTGTTCTAGATGGGACTGGTGGAAAAAAATAAAACAAACCAAGAAGACTACAAGCACCAACCATAACAGCTCTAACATTCTCATACTTGTGGACAGTATTGTAAAAATAGCACTCCTCCCTGCCCCCCAGACATAAAAGGTTTTGACAAGATGAGGTTGGGTTACAGATCCGGTTATCTGACCCAAAAGCAGGAAATTATCCTTCCCTTAATTTCCTCCCTCCCCCCACTTCCTTGACATTGTAACAGAAGAGAAATGCCCACATTTCAAATCAGACACTGCCTGACTTGAACAAGGGAGAAAGAAATTAATGGGAACAATTTTGAGGAAAATATGGTCTACATTGAAAGTTGATTGGTTGAAGAGATGAGAAATTGAGACCGGCTAAACAGAGAGACAGAACAAGATAGAGAAAAAGTCAGCCTGGGTAAGAGCCAACAGGGAGGACAGGGGTCTGGAGCCATGGGGACAGGAAATAACAGGCAGGAGTGGCAGGCAGCTCTGCCCACAGCCAGAACGGTCCATTAACTTGCTTCCAGAAAATCTTGACAGCATCAAGAACTTCAACGACAAAGGTGGCTTTAATCCCCTTTTTCTGGCACATGTATTTGTCCATCAAGATTACCAGCAAACTTTAGTAACTACAGATGGTATCTTAGAGCTGGAAACTGCCAACATCCCAAGAAACATGAACCTTGAGAAACTTTCATATTGTATTTCACAGTGAATACAAATTCTTCAGAAAAGCAGTTAAGTATAACAAGATAATAATTTATAGTCTATTTTGCAAATGTATTTAGTACAAATGTGTCCACTAAATAGATAGTCAGAACAGAATCTGAATAAAAGAGGTCAAATAGAGTAACTAAATAATGAGAATACTATTTATAGCAGCAAAAATCTGCAAATTGCCTGAAGATGACAGGAAACTGCACTTATGCAAATAAAGAGAGTTGGGTTTGAGATTAATTAAATCATTAATCCTTTTTGTTCGCAAGTCATTTTCAGAAAACACTTCAGCTTGACATTAGGAAAGTACTGTATGTGCAATATTTTATACAAGCCATCTTCAACATTTTGACGTTGCTTCTGTACTGATAAGAAAAATACTTAGTTTGCAGTTTCTGAAGCTTTTTTTTTTTTTTGTCAATTTTATGAGCCTCAAAAAGACCTGGTTTTTTATACTAAAAAGAAGCCTGCTCTGAAATGTTCTGTTCACTATCTCCTCTTTAAACTCTGGCCCAATCATTTCAAATTCAACAAACCATGAGGTGTTTTGGTAGCCCTGTGGAAGACATTGCATTTGAGGAGTTAGTGATTGTGAGCAAGCCACACCTGCTCTATCAGGCCTTGTACTTAGGGCTTGGGAAGCCTGAATGTTAGCATGGGCAGCTGCTGCAAGGGAATCTGCTGGAGTGTCCCATGCCAGCCTGTGCTGTCTGCTGGTGGATAGTCCCAAAAGAAAAAATTGATAGGAAACCACTTCTACTTACAGGAAAAATATAAACAAGTGAAAGGAAAAAAACAGACCACAAAAACAAATCAGGACAGCAGATAGACTGATTACACCCTCTGCTCCCACATTCAGTGGGGAAAGGGAGAGTACACCAGGACCAATTAATTACCCCAATCTGGTGGCTCACATACAAAATCCATATCAATTGACTAGATTTGGATCTCCCCCCTGCAACGGTGCAATGGGTGGCTGAGGTCCTATAGCGAGGTAACAAACCTTATATTCCACTGACAGTACACTGGAGTGGTCATAACTATCAGCGGGCGATGGCTGTAATGGTTACAGGCCTGAGTAACTGTAATTCACAGCGACCCATCCCTATATCTGAAAAATAAACTGATTAAATTAATCCCTTGGCGGGCAGGGGGAGGTAGAAGAACCTGCTTGTTAAATCTCTTTGCTATTACAATTGGGTTCCTACTTGCCGTTTATGGCCAAAGCACAGGTAGCTAAAGTACATTAATATATTACTGGGCATGACTTCTTGGCAGGCAAAACTTTCGTGACAATCGGGGTACATATTCTTTTGCAGTTCATACTATCACTGTGGAAAAAGTGGTCACAGTTCCTGCTAATTTGGAGCCTCCCTCAAAATGGGTTGCATCCAAACACTACAGGCTGCCCAGAGGCTACATAGGGATCACCCAGATGATTACAGCTATTAGAGGCTGGAATTACTCAGAGCCCCCATTCCCTGCTTCAGCAGCCCCACCTGGTCAGTGAAAATGCCTGACAGCTGCCAGAGAATGACCACTCATTACTCATCACTAAACACGGCTGCCCCACACTCAGAGCTGTAGTGCCTGATGTTATCATCACCCTCCTCCAGCAAGTTGTATCTGAAGCTGTGGCATGCTGCATGGGATCCAGCAGCGGCTTTCTTTGGCATTCCAGCTGCTAATGAACCACAGGCGTAATCTGCATGCTCATGCTGGGCTCAGCAGTACACCTTCACAGTACTGCCCCAGAGGTATCCACACAGCTCCCACATTGTAAATCACTCAGCTATGCAGATGACGTTATCCACATCACTGGGGGACTGCAGGTCCCATTGAACAAGAAGTGTGAGAAGTTTTGAGTAATGTTACTAAGACAATGCAAAATCACAGTTGGGAAATTAACCCCAAGAAAGCTCAGAGAGCTGCCACAGAAGTAAAGTTTGGAAGGATAGTTTGGCAGGGGCTTTGCAGAATGATGCCTGAATCAGCTAAACAAACCATACTTTATATGGCAGAAATGCAGAGCAAAGTAGAAACACAAAAGATTACTGGTCTCTGGGGATTTCAAAGGCAATTTATACCCTATTTGGCCCAGATAATAAGACCATTATATAATATAGTAAGAAAAAAAAAAAAGGTCAGTTCTTTCCAGAAGAAAAGGTAAGAGCCACCTTTGAACAAGCAAAGCAAGCAGTTTTGCATGCAGTAGTTTTAGGTCAAAAACTAGCCAATAAGCCTTTCAAGCTCGAATCCCTGGTATCGGATTAGGATGTGGCTTATTGGAGCCTCTGGCAGCAAGGGGACAGGTGGCACTTGCTGTTGGGCCTTTGGTCTCACGGGTTGCCCCCATCAGCGCAAAACTACAACAGCTGTGGCCTGCTTATTCAGCCCTAGCTGAAACAGAAAAAATCACCCAAGAAGCCAAGGTTACTGACAGCAGGGCTCCCAATTTTACAGCAGGTACTGTCAAATGACTCCAGTCAGTAAATTGGGAAGGTGCAACAGACTAGCATTGTGAAACGGAAATGGCACGCTTCTACACTTACATCTCCCAGCCCAAACAAAGTAAAACATTACAGGAGAAAACAGCACAAATTGGCCTGGGTAGTGACAGCGTGCCTCCACCACCTGGTCTGCCTCCATCCTGAGCACAGCAGGCCCCACCATATGAGCAATTAACCCAAGAGCAGAAGCAGAATGTATGGTTCACTGATAGGTCAGCAAGATACGTGATAGAAAACTGCAATGGAAAGCAGCAACATTTGAAATGGCTGGGCAAACCTTGCTAACCTATCAAGGGAAGGGCGGAGCAGCCAATATGTCCAATTGGTGGCTGCAGCTATGCTGCTGGAAGAACCATCAGCCTCAGAAATCTTTATACTGATTCTTGAGCAGTATAAAAAGGTCTCACACTTGTGGGCTAGTAAATGACAAGCAGACAACTGGATGATACACGGTAAACCTGTTTGGTGGCAGAATTTGGTAAACACTAGACAGCAAGTGCAAAACCACTGCTCTCTGGGTAAGACATGTAGATGCCTACACTTCACGTCGTGGTGAGCCAGAGTAGGAATACAATGCTGTTGCTGATCAGTTAGCCAAGGAACATGTTTCTGCAATATCCCCCAATGAGGAAGTCTTAGCTAAGTGGGCTCATAAGAAGTCAGGTCATTCAGGGATAGTTGCTACCTACAAATGGGGACAAAATAGAGGTATTCCTTGCTCCAGAGAGGCCATTCAAAATGCCTTTCAAGAATACCAGATCTGCAAATTAATAGAAGCAAGAAAACTGCCACAACGGCCCTAAGGAAAGATAGAGCACTGGGTAGCCCCAGGTCACACCTGGCAGACATTACATTGGGCCACTTCTAAAAGGCCAGGGTTTGCAATAAATACTGGTGATGGCAGATACATGTACAACCACCTGGTTGTATTGCCTACTTCCCATGCCAACCAGAAGGCCACTATGAAAGGCCTTCACTTTTTAAGCCAATAGTTAGGTATTCCCACTTGTATTAAATCAGATAATGGTTGCCATTTTGAGGACAAATGGTCCAGCAGTAGGCTGGTGAAAACCAGGTAGCATGGGTTTATCATATACCCCATCAACCTTGTGAAGCCAGTTAGTAGAGCGTACTAATGCCTTACCAAAAAACCAATTGTGAACTCTTCCACCCAGCCACCCACACTTTGGTGCAACTGGCCAACAGTGCTGCCATGAGCATTAATAAATCTGAATACCAGGGTGGAAGTCCAAGGTTACACCACTTACAAACTATTGTTAGGCCATCACCATACAGCAGTGCCCACCAGGTTCCTGTCTGAATCCAAAGAGGGGTGTGTCTTGGCACTGCATGGACAAACTTGTTTATGCTGATCCCTGCCAAGACACTGGCCCAGGGTCTGGGAACTATGTTCTTAAGTTCAGGAGACTCAGCGGATACTCCTTAATATGTTCTGCAACATATATTGCATAAAAAGTTGTGCTTTCCATCTGTTTTGCAGAAAGCAGGTATGTGTATCCTCCCTGGAAGTCTCAGCATTGCACTAGCCCGCAGCGACATCTGTCGGCAACCTGCAGGTTACAGCGATGCTCAAAGTCCCACCTGCCTGGCGTATTTTTGGGGACAATAGTGAGAACTAAAAGGCCAATTTTTAGGCTATGTCTGTGCTGGTCAACATCTGAGAATGCCAGGAAAGGGAGCCTTGGAAATTTGTGTGTGTGGGAAGACCACCATGCCTTGATGACCCTTGCAGAGATTACTTTATAACCACTGCTATGTACTACTGACCTCTTACAGAGAGAAATACAGATGGTTCTCATCAATAAGAGTTACTATCTTTCTTTCATACAAACTATAATGTTAAAACATTTTTGGCATGATAGACTTACTAAGGCCCATTCCACAAAACAAAGACCATAATAACTCACTGCCACTACCATCACAGCTTGTGACTTACGGAAAATATGAAAGCAAATTGTCCTTCCTGAGTAAATTATATAGGCAATTCCTTACAGGAATTAGAAGGTATTTTCACATAAACTGCTTTGTCAACTAACAATTTAAGCCCGCTTTAGATTTTGAGATCACATCCTAAAGAAACATTTTCAGGTCTGCAAAGCTATTGTCAGCAAAAACAACCTGAAGCCACTGCTAGAGTTGGACCCTTACCATGTAGCACTAGGTGGGCTTAGAACCCCCAGATAAGCTTTTTCCTTCTCTATCAATCTACAGAAGAGCCATTTAACACACCAGTTTTGAGAACCGTTATTTTAACTAAACAGACCTAGTCACCCAAGTATGTGTATTTTACACAGTCTCTCATAATGTCCTCACAGAGAAACTGGTGAAATATGGTCTAGAAAAACAGGCAGTGATGTGGACTGGCTGAACTGCCAGGCTCAAAGGGCTGTAGCAATCAGTGGCACAAAGTCCACCTGGAGGCCAGTCACCAGCAGTGTACACTAGGAGTCAATACTGGCTCCAGTCATGCTCAACAGCTTCATTAACGATCTGGATGGTGGAGCACAGTCCACCCTCAGCAAGTTTGCAGATGGCATCAAACTGGGAGGAGTGGCCAATACACCAGAGGGTCATGCGGCCATCCAGAGGGACCTCAACAGGCTGGAGAAAGGGGCCAACACGAACCTCACGAAGTTCGACCAAGGGAAACGCCAAGTTCTGCATCTGTGAAGGGACAACCCCATGCACTACTACAGGCTGGGGGCCGACCAGCTGGAAAGCAGTCTTGCAGTAAAGGCCCTGGTGGACAAGGTGAACAGGAGACAGCAATGTGCACTCATGGCAAAGGCAGCCGGGGCATCCTGGGCTTCTTGAAGAATAGCATCACCACCAGGTTGAGAGAGGTGATCCTTCAGCTTCTAGTCAGTACTAGTGAGGCCACACCCGGAGTGCTGTGTACAGTTCTGGGCAACCCAGTACATGAGAGTCATTGACATACTAGCACAAGTCCAGAAAATGGCTGCAAAGATGACTGAGGGACTCGAGCACCTGCCATATGAGGAGAGGTGGGACTATTTATAGCCTGAAGAGGAGGAGGCTTGCTAGGGAAGGGGTGGAACCTTACCAATACGTACAAATTTCAGGTTGATTGGTGTGGGGTGAAAGGGGAGAGTGCCAGACTTTTCTCAGCGGTGCCCGCTGACAAGACAAGAGGCAATGGGCGTAAATTGAATCACCAGAAATTCTGTCTGAACAAAAGAAAATACTTGCTTATTATAAGGGTGGTCAAACATGGGAAAAGGCTGCCCAGAGAAGCTGTGGAGTCTCCATCCATGGAGGTACTCCAAACTTAACCGAACACAGTCCTGGGCAACCTGATCCAGCTGACCCTGCTTAAGTAGGGGATGGGGTTATACTACATGATCTCCAAAGGCTCCTTCCCATCTCAACCATCCTGTGATTCTGTATTAATCTCACAGGAAGAAAGCCTGGTGAGATGACAGTCAAAGAAAAAAAAAAAAAAAAAAAAGGAAAAAAAAAGGCTTTGTAAGCACATCTTTGCAGTCAAAAAGAAACAAAACTAGAAATCACTGTTTAATTAACATTCTCGTAACTGTCACATGCAATAAAAGCTATGGTATATAGGAATAGCTTTTATAGGAATAGCTATGTACTCTAAAATTAGGTATCACGGAAAGTTCTGAAAGGACTACTCTAAATTAACATACTTAAAAAATTAACAATTTTGTAATCAAAATGTATTAACACTGTTTCAATACAAACGTCAGTAAGCAAGCAGAAAACAAAAGCTACTTTAAGTCAGGATAAAAAAGATGCATTAAAATCCACCAGAAATCCTTAATCTCTTCCATAACGAGATTGGGATTCTTAGTACTATGCAATCCAGATCCTTAACTTGAGTTCAGGGTACAACATGCTTGCAAAAGGAATTAAAACCAACTGAATTTTACCAGTCTGAATATAAATAATCCATGGAAAACCAAAGAATATAGCACAGAAGTCCGCAACAGAGCACTGCTGATTTAAACTGAGCACTAGCTTTATAATTTTTTTCCCTCTTTAAATGGACTGCTGTGAGCATGCAAGGCTGACTTCAACAGTTTTCAAGTTCCTTTTCTCCAGTCCTTAAAATATCCAGCTTTAGGGCCCACGAACAAGGTTCAAGGAGAAAAGAACTCTGTTAAAGGAAGGCGACTTGTAAAGCAAAATAATCACTGGCACTCCAGAATCAAAAACAGTCCCAAAGCAATAAGCACTGTTGTTGTGGATAGAACACTGGACTACAACCAACTTCAGTACCTGAACAGATGTAAAGGTATAGTTTCACACAGAGTTGACTCAGCTGGGAAGGGGTACAGGGAGGAATCGTAGATGACAGAAGGGTATCTGCTTCTAAAAGAAAAAGCTATGGCTTCCTGGAAAGATGTAGATGAAGAAGGTAAGTATAATTGTGTATCACTGATGCTGGATTATGAATGCATGTTAATGAACCTCACAGAACAAAGCATCCAACTACACTCAATAATTATTGATGTAATCTTTTAAATACCTGTTAACGAAGACATGAGAAGTAACACATTTGCTGCAACACAGGTTAGATACATGACTCATTCCAGTCTGTCTTTCCTGTCTCCGTCTCTCTTCTACCTCACTTCACGTTAGCCTAATCTTCAATCTTCCAGTCTCTCACTTCAGTTTTTTGGTCAATAGTTCATAGAAGCCCCTCTCCTACTCCAGTTTTCCAGTTCCTCACCTGATCAACATCCTTGTCAGCCCATTCCCAGACTTCACAGGATTTCTCCCTCTCCTGGTGGTACATCTCTCTTGGGTCATGGTCCCAACAGTACCTACAGATGCCACATTTCTCTGCACACTGGCTCGCTTCACCAGACGTACCTTCATCTCAACTCGCCTCTTCTCCTCAGTTCACCTCCTTCTCCTCAAGTTCTCTTCTAATCTCAGCTTCTCGGTCCTCTATTCTCTTCACAGCAAAGCAACACCTCAACCCTGGCACCACCAATACTTAACAATTTGTCAACATTATAAGCTACAGACCTCAGAAACTTATTGTGGGAAGTATCAGACAGCCATTTTAAGTGTAAAAGGCTAATCATCATCCTGTAGTTTAGAAATGTACCTTGGAGCTACTTCTACTTAACATCTACATACTTACACATGAATTCATTTTAGTTTCACTGAAGGTGCTTTTAACAAAACAGAATCAAAGAGAAAGGGAAATTGAACAGATTCTGAAGTAAAGAATAATTAGAGACAGAGGGAAATGAAAAATGGAGTGGCAGAATAAATGAAATATGAATTTACTTACATTACCTTGGGAGATTATACCATCTTTCTTTGATGAAATAGAAGATTCTTCCCCCAGACAGAAGAAAATGCAGTACAGGTGGTTGGGGGTGGGGAGGAAAGAATTTGGTATATTTTCATCCATACTACAACATGGAAAATTATTAGTTAAACTCAAAGAAACTGGATTAGAAGATGTAAAAAAAAACCCCAAAACCAAAAGCCAACAGCCACCCCCAAACTCAAAAAAAACCAAAAACCAACCAAACAAAAAAACCCCCAAACCCCCAAACACCAGTATGGGAATGGTTAAACAAACACAACTGCAACTATCATTGAAACAAGAGTGAAGTTCTGGAGCTTCATTAACTAAGAGTGTTTCAAAAATATAGCCTTAGTATACGCATAAAGGAAACATGACACAAACTATAGGACAGAACCTATAGAATCTACTGAAGCAGGGCTGAAGAGATACTACTCATTAACAGGAAGATCAGAGTGCCATAGGAAAGAAATGGATACTTTTGAGAATCAAAACAACAAAAGTATATATTTTTTTAATTTCTGCTTTTATGTCAAACACTTTGGGACTTTCTGCTCTTAGCTACCAGTTTATCAGCTGGAAAGAACACATGTATCAGGTGATGACATGATTACAGCTACTATGATGTGCTCAAAATAACAAACAGCAACCATAAAAAGGTATTTTAAGGGGTATTTAGTACTTTCAACTTCTCTCCATTACAGATCTGCTTATACTAGTATCACCGTCTTCATGTGCAACATCAAGTACAGTCCCAGCCACCATGTACAAGAAAGATGTGTTCAAACTGTAGGCAGTAGGAGAAAGGGCTACTGGAATCACAGAATATCTTGCATCGGAAGGGACCCATAAGGATCATCGAGTCCAACTCCCTGCTCCTTGCAGGACTACCTAAAACTAAACCATATGACTAAGAGCATCGTCCAGACGCTCTTTGAACTCTGACAGGCTTGGTGCCATGACCACTTCCCCAGGGAGCCTGTTCTGGTGACTGACCACCCTCTCAGAAGAGCCTTTTCCCCATGTCCAGTCTGAACTTCCCCTGATGCAGCTTCATACCATTTCCCCATGTCCTGTCGCTAGTCACCAGAGAGAGATCAGCACCTCCCCCTCTACTGCCCCTGTTGAGGAAGTTGTAGACTGCGATGAGGTCACCCCTCAGTCTTCTCTTCTCAAAGCTGAACCCAACAAGCTCTTAATTTTCCCAGTATGTAATGAGACAAAGACAGCCTGGATTGCTCAGCCTAGCAACATAAAGTCTAAAAGTAAACATGATTGCTCTCTATAAATAAACCAAAGTATATACCAATCACAGGGAAAGAACGAAGAATTAAGCTACTGAATGATACTAAA
>WAAD01018791.1:5184-18216 GCA_013389945.1 Fregata magnificens
GGGAAGAAATACGAGCAACAACATGTTTCACATCCATACTGGTGACACACTAGCAATTGGTTTTGACTAAAGGACGGTCCAAACTCATTGTTCAGGCAGGCTAATGGCTTTGTTTGGCTCTTTTCGAGAATGTAACTTTTCATTTTTTACTTTTTGATTAACAATGTGGAGGAAAGAACGCACAAGAGAAGCAGACAGAAAGACAGACAGAGTGTCCCACATGATGAGATCAATTAGGCAATCATTTTGGACATGTTCAGACAAAGAAGGTGGTCTCCTTGGAAACTGCAATCACATGCACACACACTCAGAATAACTTCTCCCACATTCTATTCTCTGCTCGGTACAACAAACTTGGATCTAAGCTCCAAGGGACAATCGGACATCCAGTGTCGACAGACTTGTCAGCATTTCAAATTCCACAAAACAGGCCCCCCAGTATCCTCTCCGACAAATTTACCACATATTGGAGTACTAAAAGGTGTATCAGGAGGGTGACAAGGAGGGGGCAGGCATAGCTTCCAATGTTTAAAGACAAAAATTATGACTTTCTGGAAAGCAAGATGGTGTAAAAATACCTCTTAAAATCTTGAAAGGCTTCAGAAAACTCTCAGACATAAAATAAAACAGTTGGAGAATGTTACATCCCTAAAATAAAACAGTAAGTTTACTGCTGGGACAAGGAAAAACCCCAGATACTTAGTAGATATATTCTTTTTCAATTTGAAAAATAAGGGAAACAACATTTTATATCCACATTTGCAAAACATTCTTTGGACCACTGTTCTTATTTACCAAAAGTATTTTACTACTGAAACAAAAAAAACCCCACCCCCTTCTTCAAGGCTGTGATATAATATTTAATGTTATGAGTGATAAAGTCAGACATTACAAAAATTGGCATTAACTATATTAACTATTATACTGCCAAAAGGTGGCCGTTTAAAACAGATGAGAGCAAGATTAAAGTCTTTTTTCAAGAAAGTACAATTATATAAGGTTAGACTCCTTGAAAATAAACAGTTTCTGAGTCTTCTATACCATTAGCATCCATACTGGAGTTTTTACCATATTTAATAGCCTTCATTGTATTCATTCCTTTGTATTAAAAACGTATCTCATGAGAGTGTAGTATAGCTTAATTAACATAAGAGAGACTTGGTACACAGTACCCAGATGAAACACAAACTGGGACATAGTTTTATGTAACAATAGGTGAAATATCTTCCTTAGCAGTCCATACATAGGCTTCAATTAACCTTGAAATGAACTTCACTTTTTCAGGCAAAAAGACAAAATTTTCTAATGGGAATCTTTCATAACCAAACAGTGCCAACATAAGCACTGAAAGAGCCAGCTAACCCTGGAAGAAAATAGATAAATTTACCAGAGCTCCCATTTCACCTTGTACAGAAGTTCCATGCTGGAACTCTCTGGAACTCCTACGATAGCAACTTGAAAGTGAAAGTAACATGGTATGAGACATATCAGGACTATAACTGTCAGTGGAGCCCATACTGCTTGAGTAACTGTGAACTCTTCAGCTGTTCAATGGCAAAGGCATTATTAGTATTGGGACTAAACAATAAAGGAAGATTAATTAGTCCCACATACTACACCAGTAATTAGACTGGTAAGGACATTTCTTTTCCAAATGGACATCCAGATGCCGTAGTAAGTTTCTCCTTTGCCATCTGAAAGCAGATGCGAATTGGAGCACAGAATAAATCATCACAAATGCTTAAATAAGGATAAAATATAGACAAATCTGATCCAAATTTAAATTTTGAGCTAAACCCGTGTTTTACAATAAGTAGGTCTAATGGAAAGCTTTACGTAGGCTTCTCTTCCCATTTTGCTTCCCCAAGGTAGCATTAAAAAGGAAGGAGCACATTTATCCTCTCCTTCTGCTGAACAGCTTTTTGCAAAACGTACATGTTACAATGTATTTTTTAAACTTAGCCTAAGACTCACACCAAGCACATTTTTCTTGCAAGAAACTGAATCAAACTGCAAAAGCTCTACTTCTCTAAAGATTCAGCTTCATGACTTCATCTATTTAGTTTTGCAACTACAACACATCCTGCCTCTGAACTATAAGTGGACAGGATTAAAAGCATAAATTCCTAAGTTCATAAAACTACAAAGAAGGCATTTTCATTAAAGTAAAAAAGGCCAAAGACTTCAATGTGAGCCTTACGGGCTTCTGAGATACCCCATTTCTGCAACGGTCCCTGAGCCAGCCTTTGCATGCACTCAGTATGTGTTATTTGTAATCTCAGTTTAAGTACAGGGCATTGCTGTGTACTGATACACAGAAGGGGATTCTTGGACCAATTTTCAAAGTTAGGTAGCTAGCCCTGACAGCAGAAGGTAAAATTGATTTGTGGATCTTGCAAATCAGATCTCTGCGTACTTTTAATAATAAACAGTTCAGAAGGTGAACTACTAAGTTCTTATTTTCAAAATTCAGAATTTTTGGCATTTTATTCTTTTGTCCTGATTTCACTTAAACATTTTTCATACAGAATGGTGGAAATAAAATCTAAAAATTATAGCAGTCCCCCTTGAATCTCTCCAGTGCAATTGGTCATATGAAGTATTTGAAGTTTTGCACAAGGGTGACCCACCCATTTTTGAGATTCTTCAGTTCATCTACTGCTTGGAAATTCTCACGAGCCAAGTCACACAGGCAGTCAAAAGCATCTAGGGCATTTTAACAGTTCTTCTTGGCAATCTGCTACCTTACATTAATACAGGTTGTTAACATTTTGATTCTAAATCCTTGCATAAGGGGGATCCCACATTTAAAGCAAGTGTTTCTCTTTCAGGGACTGATGCAGACCCAGAACAGTTTTCTCTTCCACCACCTGTTACATGGAAGTCTGTGCTGCCAAGTTTTCTTGGGGAGATCTGCTGGCCAGGTGAAATGGTAAAATTGTTGGTTGAGTGCCTGCAGAAGTCAGGCATTCTTCCACAGACCTCAGCTTTCCCCCATCGCAGACTCACAGAGCTGGACTGCTGGGAGAGTAAGGGAAGGAGGATGGCTGGTGAGAATGAAGAATTCCTTTCCAGTTCCTTTTTCCTCACTCTTTCTACTACCCGCTTGCCTAGACATCCTGAGCACTCTCTGCTGAGATAGGTGTTTTGACTTTTCCCTGTTGAAATCTCACCATCCTAATTCACTTCAAGCGGGATATGTTTGTTGTTGTCATTGTCCTGAAGTATCGAAAAGACTTCCAACTTGAATACAATTTTTTTGTAATGTTTGATGTGTTAAATAATCACGCTACATTCATTTCTACTTCAAATTACTAGAAAGGACACATCATACACTGGTTGCAAACTGAAATACCATCCAGTCTTTTTTTAAGCATGAATATGGTTTTCTTTTTTGAGCTAGGTACTGACCTCAAATCCAAGGACTCCATAAATATCTTGTGACACAACTGGTTTTACTTTACCATGTGCAGCCAGGAGAGACTGTCACTTCCTAATCCAAGATGCAAAGTCCCACAGCAAAAACAATTACTTCTGCCTGATATAGTATTTGACAGTTAGTCTGACAAGTTTTTTATTTATCAAGGACTTAGAAATCTCATGTTTTAAATTTCTCTTCTGTAGCATAGAAAACAACCATTATGGAAATACTGATAAAGTACAGACTGGCACATGCAGTAGCATGGACTTCTGTCCACTCTTAAAGTCTTCCTTGCTGGTTACCCTCAAAGTCCTGCCTATGCTCAACAGCGTTCCTTTGGAGGAATTATTTACCGAAGGAAGTAATACTCTGTGCCTTTCTATCAAAAGTAGATGTAGCCCACTCTGCGTAGAAGAGAGCATGCATGGGACCGCATAAACCACACTGGGGAGTGCTGATGGAGAGTGCTCCAAGCTCCAGAATTCCTGATCTGTCTATGGCAGTTCACAGGGCTTTCCCCAGGCAGATTCCAGAACAGGCTTTAATTCTGCACCAGAATACTTATATGCCTTACAAAGGGCTTCACACATGTTTTACAGATTAGGAAAGTGATCTACAGATAAGTAATTTCATCGGTGTTATGCACACAGAGGTCTGTGAAAAAGCTGGGAATGGAGTTATTTCCTCTTACTGCCTTAAACTCTGGTCCTTCCACAGTCTCCCAAACACCAGTGTTAGGCCTTATCTAAATGTGTGTAAGTCCTTCAAAATGCACCCTCAGGTATGATTTGGTGCATTCTGCTGTTGTAGCTCACAGACATGGCATAAAAAGAAATTTTAAGAATACCACTCTTTCTACTGTAAAAGGCAAACTTTTAATGCAATTAGTTAAGATGTTAGAAATTCACCCTCAATATTCCTGGCTAAAAGAATTAAATAGATAGTAGGCAAGAACATGTAATATTATGTTTTCAATTAGGTAAACACTGTCACCTAGAAGCTTGCACAGAACCAGTAATCCTATGATAGAAAATCACTGTTGCTCTACAACACAGAAAAAGAGGTTCAATAAAAAGGTGAAAATTGTTCCTTCTTTACAACTTCATATATGTGCTACTGTACTGACTCATTCAGAAAAGCTCTTAAGCAAAGGAAATCAGACTGAAACCAAACTACAAGCAAGTGGCAATTAGCTTTACTGTAAATTCAGTAAAAGCAATGAAAAAATCCATCAGTCAAATCATATTAACAGCTTCACGTCTACTACCTAGGAAGTTACAATATATCACATATTCTTTCATGACCCTATACCCATATGTTTAGGTACTCTAGTTCTGTACATATGGAAAAAATAAAGAACTCCTTTTTTTACTGCCACAAATTTCTATACACTTTCCATTCTCTTCTAAATGGTTGACTCACACAGATGAAAAGATGACATAGATACTGTGGTGGGATCACTGCTTTTCCTAACCGCATCACAGACACATGGAGAAATGGTAAATGGGGCTTAACAGTCTCTTGGTGTTGCCAAAGAGTCGATCAGATGCTTTCAGTCTGTGATGAGTCATCTGGACATCGTTCCACTCCCACCCTCTAACATAAGCCTGCTCAGAATTTGGCAACACTGGCCTGAGAAACCTGACCAGGTTGCCTTCTGCTACTTTGATTTTCATGGATAGAAAAAATGAAGACTATCCTGATTTCTGTGTGAAAAATATTTTGTGTTTCTTCCCACAGAAGAAAAATTGAAGGTGCTTCATTCTGGATTGCTGAGCTTGTGTTCACTGAAGTCAATGAAAAAAATAAATTCCAGAGGTTTCCGTGAGCCTTGGATCAGGTGCTAGAGGCCTTCCAAAGTGGCATATCAAACCAGAAACATATGAGGTGGTATTTTTCTTGTAAAAGAGATAAGCTGTGAGTTACATAACACACTGCCAACTTTTAGTTACAGAAAGCCACTTGACAATGCACTTGAACAAATAAAAAGATGGAAGCTGAACCCCAGAAGAGCTGTGCACCTTTCATTTTAAACAGATACAGAAAAAAAAATACACCTAAAATTAAAGAAACTACATCTGAACTAAAACAAATTCTATACACATTACTAAATCTTAGAATCATCACGGGAATTCACATGCCAAGCATGCTGTCATTTTCCATTGTACAGTGGCAAAAGGGCATTTTTTGCTAAATTTTTCTAGCCATCAAAAGATATATATGAATTCCTAAATTTAGAAATATTTAACATTATTGAAAGAGCCATATTTTGAAAAAGAAGCACAAGTCAAAATATACAAATCAGGAGAGCAATTCAGGTATCGAAACAGAGACAGGAAATGGCTTAAAAGCTGACATGCTCTTTAACCCAGCTCCATAAGATCCTATCACAACATGGTAGCATATACCCAGAGATGAAGGTGCAGCCTTTGCTGGTCCTCTTTACAGTGTCAGCTGCTCTTCATGTATGTGAATTTGGGACTCTTGTTCAAAAGCCTATCTCCTTGGCCCAATGTCAGGCATTTTACAGTGTCCTGAGGACAGATGGAACAGAATCATAGAATCATAGAATGTCCTGAGTTGGAAGGGACCCGCAAGGATCATCAAGTCCAACTCCTGTCCCTGCATAGGACAACCCCAAAATTCTGAATAGCTGAGGACAGACTAGGTCACAGCCCCTGCAGCTTTACTGGAAGGAAGAAGGATGCTTTTTGGCCTCATGGTAAGATGGGCTCAATTTTTCTCCCCCGTGAGAAAGTTGCTGAAGCTTGTGCCCGAGGCATGAATTTGTATTGAACTTGCAATGTGGTGTAGAACTAGGCTCCAGGTTTTAACCCTCTACCATATTTAACCTCTTTGTTAAGGCATTCTTAGTAAGCTCATATATTAAGCAACTCAGAAGGCTTCAGAAGCAACATCTCCCCAGCACAGAGAAAGAATGATAAAGTAGAATTCCTCTCCAGCTGTGTACAGCTGTGCGTATTTCAACCAGTTATTACAGAATCAAAGAATATTGAGTTTGGAAGGGACCTTAGGAGGTCTCAAGTCCCACCTTCTGCTCAGTGTAAGGACAACTATTAGGTTAGACCAGGTTGCTCAGGGCTTCATCCAGCTGGGTCTTGAAAGCCTCCAAATGCGGGGACTTCACAACGACTCTGGGCAACCTGTTCCATTGCTTGACTGACCTTGTGGTGAGAAAGTTTTTCCTTATATCCAGCCTGAACCTCTCGTTTCAATTTATGTTCATTGTCTCTGCATCCTCTCATCATTCACTGCTGGGATTCCATCATCTCAGTAAGCTCCTTGTGGATACTAGAAGGCTGTTATTAGATGCCCCTGCCTCCCAAAGCTTTCTCTTGTCTGGGGTTAACAGACCAAGTTTCCTCAGCCTCCCCTTTCAGGACAAAAAGCTGTAGCCCCTTGACCATAGTGGTGGCCCATCACTGAACTCTCTACAGTTTATCAATGCCTTTCTCATGCTGAAGGGCCCTAAACTGGATGGAGTTTTCTAGATGAGGTCTAAAGAATAGTATGTAAGGGAGATAATTTCTTCCCTCAACCTACTGACTGTGCTTCTGTTAATACAGCCAAGGATGCCGTTAACTGTCATCGCTGCCAGGGCACAGGGCTGGCTCATGCTCAGCTTGCTGTCTGCCAAGACTTCCAGGGCCACTCCTGCAGAGCTGCTCCCCCAACCTGTATCACTGCAGGAGGATTTTTCCCTCCCAAGCACAGGACGTTGCATTTACTCCTGTAGAATTTTGTAGGGTTCCTGTTGTCCCGCTCCTCAGCCTGTCTAGGTCATTCTGGATGATATTTCTGCCCTCAAGACTGGTCCCTACAATTTGGTGTCATCTGCAAACTTCACAAACATGCAGTCCATCACCTTCTCCAGATCATTGCTGAAAGTGTTAAACAGGGCAAGTCCCAGAAGAAACCCCTGTGGTGCTCCCCTTGTCACTGACCTGCTCGAGTACAACCCATTAATCACTACCCTCTAAGCCCAATCATCCAACCACTTTTTATGCATTTATTTGTCCACCCATCCAGATCATAATATTCTAAATTGGACACAAGACTATTTAGAGGCATTGTCCAAAAAGTCTTGCTGAAGTTAAGATAAATGACATCTACTGCTCTCTCTCATCCAGAGCCTCATCCAGCCGTTTTATCATAGAAGGCAATCAGTATAACCTTGGTAAATCCATGCTGATTGTTTCCAGTCACCTTCTTCTCCCTCCAAATGATGTATTTATGTTTATTATTTACTCAGTGCTCCGAAGTGCTATCTGTAGGCCGTATGTATGTAGAAGATACCAGCCCACAGGCTTTGTCACTAAAGCTAGCAGCATAGAGGTTGCTTCAAGAAATATTATCACTCCTGTACACACTGTGAACACAGCCTGTTCCTTTGCACCTTATAAAGCTTCACTGCACAGCGTTTACTACAGCATTCAACTTCAGTCACAAAGAGGAGTGTGTATGCATACATATATATGTATATGCACATATGCATGTATTTATAGATGTATATATAAAGATAAACCAGTCAGTCATTTTTTCATCCTCCATTTTCTTCTTAAAGAGTTGTCAAAATTCAATATTCACTCATGTGCCTTTTAGATTGCTAGTCAATTCTGATTAGCTGAGGTATTTTTAAAATACTACTGCACTATGAAATCTAACTGAAAAAAGTACGACAAATAAACCATTTCTTATTGCTTCCAAAATAATAAATATTAATAACCTAGTCTAACATGTATATATTACATACTACAATACATACTGCAACTCTTATGAAAATATTCCATGGCATTTAATATGATGTTAACAACCAACAGCTACATACAGTGGTCCTGCTACAGAATTACAGATAATAAATTAATTCTCTCAAAAATAAAAAGCATGGTAATGAAACGTATATGCTTTTAGAATAATTTCTACAGTAAAGCACACATTTATTTAATCGCGATGAATTTCTACAGCCCTTTTCCACAGAGGGATATTGCCTAAGATGAAAAATAACACATTCAACCTTCTTTTAGCAAGTCTCATACCTGCATGCTCTTGAGACTACATTCTTGTTTCTGCTGGTAGGTGTTATATAAATTTGTAATACAGACCATCTGATAAGCATTTTCCAAGACTGCTTCTTCCACATGAACAGATATAAATTCTCAGCACCTGGACGTCACAGCATAAAGATGGTAATTGAAAACCATGCTTAGATATACAGTAAAGTATCTAGAAGCAGCATAAACATAATGGAAATCTTAGGCAGAAGCATAAAACTCCATAGGACCCTACACCACATCTGACTAGGATAAGAATTATTGCCAAAAGTGATAAACTGACCGTACTATGAGAAATGTAATATAAAGCAAGAGAAAGCTGACCTTACTAAACACACACAGTTTTTCCAAATGTCTGACACTATCAGTAGGGTTTGGGTTGCCTTTTTTTCAGTTTACATTTATAAAATCACTGTTGCATTGATAAATAAATAATTAAGATCATTCATTCAGTAGGGTTCGGGTTGCCTTTTTTTCAGTTTACATTTATAAAATCACTGTTGCATTGATAAATAATTAAGATAATTCATTGTCATAACTGTATCACAATTGTGAAAATCCCAAATTTTGCACCCTTAAATACCAGGGAAATTAGAAGCATTACTTTTTGAGACATTCACCACAGTTTCTGCTCTATTGACTTGAAGGAAAACATATGTGAGAGTGAGTTGTCTTGAAGTCCCATTTTAAATTAGTCATAGTAATGCAATTATTGATAAACAGATAAATGTTAGTTACTTTTGATGCTGCAAAACTATAAAAGACTGAGCTGAAATTTGTTCTACCTTTCTGCCTTATCTACCTTTTCTACTATGTATTACCTTACTGGTGACATTGGCTGCATCCTGATTAATGGCTATGGTTTGATGTTCAAATTTTAGATTGCCTTTGCACTCAAAAGAAAAAAATAGACCCCTGTTGATATATAACATAAAGGAGTTTTTATGAAGTGTTTGAAAGAGTTAATAATCTGAATGAGATATAGCAGTATAAACTGTTGTTTGCTCAGTTCTTCCAGAAGCTTTTTTTTTTAAAAAAAATGTTATTAAATTCCACTTATATCACTCAGAACTCAACTTCAGACAAAGTTGTATTTAGAAAAACATGTACTATTTAAACATATCGTATTATCAGAAGCTATCCTCTACTGTGTAGTGTAGGTATGTTTACATTAACTTCATAGAAATTTGCGATAGGAAGATCTGGAAAAAACTACATGAGGTAGTATTTTCTGTCTATAACTTTAAGCAAAATTTTTAATACTGCAATTTGACAAGAATGCCTTTCAGAAGTTTGATTGTTAACAGACCCCGGTAAAAAGTTTTATTTCAAAAATTACATCGAGTATTTCAGTTCGTAAGGTTTTAAAACACCTATTTAATGTTTGAGAAACTTCAAAATGGGAAAGGAAAACAGGAAATAAAAGCAATTGATAGATAAAGAATGGTGGGATTTAGTGGGTTTTTTTAAAGTACAGTTCAAATGACACAAGAACAAAATCAATTTAACAGGAGCCCTTCTATTTTCACGAAATAATACCATTTCAACAAACAGTATTTTTTGTTAGTTTCCTACATATTCAAAAAAAGCCATCCACTCCAATGTGGAGGAAGTTTCTGCTAAAGTATCTCCATGGAAAGCCCTTCTGATCAAAATTTCACAGAAACCTGCAGTAACGTCCCCCAACCTTTGCTGAGAATAAGGGAAAAGATCTAAAACGGACCATAAAAGACCATCTTCCAAAGCAATTTATTACACTAAAGTTAGTTGCGTACCACACAGCATTCTCAATTTTAAAAGCATACGGTACAGCCAAGAGCTTGTAACATAAAATATTTCTCTTCTGAAGTCAAACATCTCTTAAAAAATAAACCTCTGTAGGCACACCTCCTACTTGCAGCACTGTTTTTGAGTAACTGGTATTTTTACTCCTTTCTAAAATCAAAAGTAATATGCTCAGAAGAGATGAGTCTGCAAAACAGGTAAGTGAAAGGCACAATATAAACTTCATTCCAGTAGCACAAAGAGCTGGAAGGAAGGATTAGCAATAGAAGAGCAATGCAGAAGAGCAGCGTGTAGGAAAAACAGAAAGAAGACTGGAAACAATACTACAGGTAGCCACAACAGCATCAAACCTGTATCCATTAAGTACCTACAATTACATAGTGCAAGATTAAGAAATATGCTGTCAGTCTCTCGGGACCATAATTTCTCTTTCTGATGTAATGATCTTTGTGTCTACTTACTGGCACGCAGCAGAATTCTTCCGTTAAATAGAGCTACTCTATTTACAACCGAAATTATGTCTCTTCCCTGTGAAATATCATCAACTCCATTTCAGTGACTCTACATGCTTACTGACCAGATTCATAACAGGACCACTGAGAAGGAAACACGCTTAAGTGAGTTTTCAAAGCTTTTACCCATGGCGACATGGAATCTCCTTCACACACTGGGAAAGCCAAGATACTGTTTAACTCCTGGGACATTGCAGAAGCCCCTGATTCTGGTTTCAGATTGGCAGTGATTTTGGATCAAGAATTGGCTTTAGCCTCACACAAGAGGTTAATGAGGCCAACAAATCACAATTTATATATAGCCTTAAGATACCACATTTAACTGTAAGGTGCTTACAACCCATAGTAAACTTCATAGTCACTCTGAATTAGACAGCCTATTCTTGTTCGTCATCTACAGTAAAAAAAGGACCATCCAGGCCATGTTTACTTCAACTGAATGTAGGCAGTATTCTCACAATTTCAGATGCTACACCCTTCCATGTTTTTCACAAGCAGTAATTTGCTTCATGTCTTTATTAATTACCAGTGCTGCTTAAAAACCTTATTCTAACACCGCATAGCCTGTCTTCTGTTCTTCCAACTACATCGTATCCTGAAGTGAATTAATATTGTTTATTTTCTAACGTAACAATGACTGTCATAGTTTCCCCTCAAGTGCTAATACATGCTTTAGCACAAAAGATGTGGACACAGGTTCCAGATTAAAATTACATACAGGATTAAACATACAGGAGGTAAATTCATTTGAAAATCCTGATAACTGCCTGCATATACCTAGAAACACCTACTAGCGTAAACATTGAAGAGAGTGCAGGTCTGGTAAAAGTCTTTTTTGTCCACGGGGAATTCAAACAAGACATGGAGAGTCAGACATAGCACCGTCATGCAATACTACAACTTCATCCTAAACTGCCTGAGAACTTCTAGCCACAAGGTTCAAATGGATATAAACTGGTTATTAAAAAACCCTCTCCCCTTTTGAGACAGCTCTAACAGTGGCTTCCCTTAGTGCCTCTCACCTGGAAATGGCCACCACAAAGAACTGATTGGATATTTTTGAAAACTGGAACTGTAAAATTTTGAATTTGGGAGAAAAAGTGCGTAAGTATACAGATGAGAGACTGACTGCAGGTCAACTAACTTCTCACTGATCAGAATTCAGGCCTGCTCTGAGTGTAAACATGTACCAGCTAATGACATACAGCGTAAGTCTGAATATGAAACTGCAGAACATTCTAATACACATATTTATAATTGCAGCATTTTAAAGTACAGAATAGTTGGAAATATCATAGCTCGCATATATGCTTAAACGTGTCTTCCCCCACCAGCAGTCTTCTATACCTCTTAAAACTAGAACTACACATGCTAACCATAGAGATTTGTCCCAAGTGAACAAGGAAACTCTAAGTGCCCTTTGGAGAAACTTTTCACTAGCAAGTTTTGGCAGTACGTATCTAGCAACTTGCACATTTCCAAAAGATATGGTGTTCTATTCTGCCAGGATGCAATTATCTAGGAGGAAGGGACTATGTATTTCAGCAAAGTATGCATGCAGCTGAAATTAACAGTACCTTTTAACTCCACACCAGAATTCTGTACACTTAGTTCCTCTTAGTATCACTTCCTCAATAACACAAGGGACTGTTTCAAAGAGTAAGAAGTGAAGAAGAGCTTTACCTTTGTCTTTTCAGAGGTGAGCGTTTTTATTCTACATTGCTATATTTATTCAAACATTGTCAGGCAGCCAATGTAAAAAACTCCAGCCATAAATATTAGATCTAAAACCGCAGTTACAGTATGTATTTTGAATGCTATCCCAAATTGGAAGCAATTTTCTGTCTCAGAAATTCATCCTAATCTTCTATAAGTATTACAGAATCATACATACCTACAAGAATGTGAGAGTAGAATTGAACACTTTTTCTTTCACCCTTTATTATCATACCTTTTGTATGATGTTTTCCTCACATCTTTATGAATAAGTAAAATCGATTCCACAAAGAGCACTCAGAATGTAAAGTTCCTTTTTGGTATTATTAGAGGTTCAAGTCTAGGAGTGGAATTTCAAAGACCTATGGCTACATCTTAATATCAACAGTCCCATAAGCATCATCTTTTCTGTTCATTTAGTTATTTATATTTCTGGATTTTTTATTCTTCCCAGAATCACCACCACTTCAGCTGAGGAGATTATCTTAGTTCTTGAGTGCTTGTGGGTAAGGATGAGGGGGAAGGC
>WAAD01018792.1:3248-45131 GCA_013389945.1 Fregata magnificens
AGAGGTGAAAAAATGGCTTGAGGGCTTCGTTATAAAGAAATGGCAAAGAACATCAGATTGGGGGGGGCAGTGTCCCTCTTCTATGCTGGACTTCTTCCTCTTTTCTCACTTCTACATTCCTCACATGAGGTTTTAATGCCTACATTATAGTAAAATACCAGAGTACTGGCAGAGTTGCCAAAGCAGAGGATGTGCCTTCAATCATAAGGACCTCCAATGTGGTTGCCTTTAAACTAATTTCAGTGTACCGGTCCTGTGTGTAATAACTGACAGCATGTCATTTTATCTCATGGGTTTTTTCATTCAGTGACTTACAGATTGAGCCCATTGATTTGTAAGTACAAATATGTAGGATATCTTTTAGTTCCCAGACTGATAAAATAATTGGCTTTCAGAGTCTACCGTCAGCTTGAATTATTTCCAATTCAGCATTGCACACCTCTCACCATAAATATTTTGCAATATCAGAGCTACTGCAGTAATTTGGTCAGAGCTTAATGTTTGCAGAAGTTTCCAAAGTATGCACAGAAACTCTGTTTCAGTGAGTGTGCACACTGACAAAGGATTGAGTGTTTTTTGATTGTTTTCATACACTCAGATGCTAGCCATCTTCATGTGAAAAGGGCAATACTGATAATACAAAGATGAGGAAATTAAATAATGTCAACTACAATACTAATTCTGTGTATAATTGCCTTTTTATGGTGTAAAACTGAACTAACAAAACTCTTATTTTCTCATGTCAAACGTATTCCCATACAGAACAGATGCTCTGCTTGTGAAGCTCTCCTTACTAATGGGCCAAGAAACGTTCTATGGAGCACTCTGGGGCAGTGTCCTCGTCAGCCCATCCATCCGGCTGCCTGCTTCTCTTTTTGTTGTCAGTCATATCAACAGAGAGCTGTCTGGAAAACAGCAGAAGTACATGCTCGGCACTGATTATAAGCTCACAGTAAGTTCATTACACTCCTTGTAGGACGGTCTTATCTACCATAATAGCTGCATACTAGCAGATTGTGCCTTCTCTGTATTCAGTTAGAATGACATGCTCTTAAAAATATTTTGGAGAGAGAGAAAGAGAGGCTGATGGAATTGCTTAATATGGTTACTTCATGGGAGCATCTTACCTGAAATATAGCAGAGAATCTCCCATACCGATTTTGGTTAGCCTGCAGAATGCAAGTCTTCTGAAGCTTCTGCAGTTTTTGGTAATTGGTACTGCATACAGCCTTAAAAGACTGACTCTGTTTCAAATCAGAAGATAAACCTGACATCTTTTCTCTGCTTGCTCTGAATTTGCATTTAAGGTTGAAGACCAGCTTTTCTGTAATACAGTATATACAGTGTTTAATGTGGATTTCTCAAAGTGCTTGCAGTCTGGAAGACAATTCTGAAATTTAGTATCTTTTTTTTTTTTTCACTAAAATGGAAATCTTCAGTAGGTAGTAATTTATGTTAAACAAGTGATAGAATAACTGTAATGCTAGTTAGAGTACTTTAATATCTGCGTTTTGTGAGGCTTCGCATTCTGTCTGATAGCTGGTGATGTCACACTGACTATTGTTACAAAACAAAGTATTTTGTAAGTATTAACGATTCTTTTAACAGGATTCCACAAAATGTTATTTTAACTCATTTTGGGGGAAGGAGTTAAATGGCTGAGTAATTATCCTCTTATTTAAAAAGATATTATTCACATGTAACCAAGTTTGTTTTCTTTCCTTCTTGTGATTATTAACAGTGATTGTGGTTTAAATGTTATCAGGAAGTAAAACACCGTTGTGCTTTCTTTTCCTTTTACAGATAAAGTCCTTGGGTGTATCAGTATTGGATTCAAATGTCCTTGTGCAAAGAAACACTCTAGAAGTGATTCTTTTCTTCTTCCCATTTTATACAGCTTTGGTAAGAGGACTATTCTGGTATTGTCGCATGCACGCTTTGTGCAGTAAGGTGTCTTCTGTGAAACCAATCCAGCTCCTACCTCTGTTATTGCAAAATGTCTGAATTTTGTACCTTCAAAACCAATGAACAGATTTTGCAGTTTCTTGTTCCTGCATCAATTTTAACAGTAGAGGAAACTCTGCTGCTTCTCAAACTCCTTACAGCTTCAAATGAAGATGTGCTTTCACAGTGAATATTGTGTGATATTTGGAATGTGCTTGAAGTATTCAGGCCTGAGAAACTGCGTATGGAAAAAATATCGAGCTCCTTTTTCAAGTAGGATTTCAGCATTTGAATTTGTTTGCGCTAAACTAAGATACTTCTGTTAAATACTAGGAAAGAAAATATTACTCGAAACATCATTTCCTAACTTAACTAGTAGTATAGTCAGTATTTTGAAAGTAGCAAGTAACTTTAAGTCTTAAGGCATAACATAATGAAGTATTTAGTATTTTTAGCTTGACTGTAGCTCTGTACCTTAAATATGAAAATGATCACAATTGCGTCAGGTTCCCTTTCTTGAGATTTTTAGTATACAAAATATTTTGTTGATGACGGTTTGTTGCCTTTTTTTTCAAAACATTAATATTACCAGTTAAAAACCCCCCTCATTATCAATTTCACTTGTTTCAGTGTTCATAAACAGCTAAAGTATCTTTGTTTTTCATCCTAGGACTGCAACGAAAGCACTATTCTAATGCGCAGGTCTGATTTAGTCTATATTCTGTCAGCAGCTACACAGACTTTGTTGAGGAGAGACATGTCACTCAATAGAAGATTATATGCATGGTTGCTAGGTACTGTACAACATACAGTGATATTCAATATTCTGAATGCCTAAGAGAAAAAAAATCAGTACTTAAAAATGTAATACACTTTTTCAGCAGTTAATGAATGATGATAAAATAAAGTGTTGTTTAGTTGCCATTTATTAAGCACCTGTTTAATAAAATTAAGCATCCATTTGGCAAACAGGTCTTCTCTTCAGACGTGAATTCATTTCACTGTCCTGAATCACAGGGTATTCGATGAGTTATTTCTGGTCCCGTCCACCGTTCATTCTGAAGTGGTTCAGTGGACTGAAAGGAGTGGGGCACTATTTTAACCTTGCTCTTCTAGAAGTAACAGTCTATTAATTCCCATGTGGGCTTAATTGTCAAGGAGGGGCTGTAGCAGAGCTATAGCTTCTCCCCATCTGCTTCCTTTTAACAGTGTAAGCGGAGGCTAAAAGTGACAGGGCAAGAGCTACAGCCAAGTAGTTGCATGAAGGCTGCCCTTGCTGATCCCATGTCTGGATCTGGCCTTGGTTTTGATTTATGTTCAGTATAGCACATCTGGATGCCTTAAACTGTGATATGTGAGCCGTCCTTGGGCAGTACATGAGCTAGTTTCAAGTAAAGTGTTGAAATGACAAAGGTTAAAAATGCAGTGTAATGTCAATATTTGTATAAATGAGGTATGTGTAGTGCTCTGTACTTAGTGTTTCTCTGCACTCCTGATGCCTCTGTTTATCTTGTAGGCTCTGATATTAAAGGTGGTACTTTTGCTCCAGACTCAACTTCTGAAGACCGTGCTATTTATTTCTTTGGAAAATATTCTAAAGATCTTTTGGTTGAGGTTGGTGTTCATTGTATTTATGATCCTTTTAAATGTTAGCACAAACTGTGCCTGGAATTGTTCACTGTGCCACTTGGTTTGTCCTTCGCTTTCTGTCCCTAAAAATAGCATCCTTTTGGTGGTTATATTTTCATCTATCTGAATGCCTGCTGTGCTGTATTTATCCCAATATTGTATGTGCTAATGAAACCAAAGGGTAGTATCTTTGATGAACTACCTGAATTATTTAAAAATACTTCTCTGAATAAGACCAGCTCTTGAGTATAGATGATGAGAAGATGTCATTGATTTGTCTACCCTGTATGGAAAATTAAAGTTCTATTTTAGTTGGTACTAAACAAAATCAAATTTAGAAACACTTCAGGTGTTAATAAAATGGCAATCTCTCTTCTACGTGTAACATTTTGATGTTTTCTTTTTACTAGAGTTTGATTGAAATTTTACATCAGAAATTCCCAGAGTCTGAATCAGAGGAACAGCATCAAGCTTATTTGAAACCCTTCCGCATCCTAATCAGTCTCCTTGACAAACCTGAAATAGGTAATGTTGCTTGTCACTTCTGTTATGACTGCTAACAGCTGTTACAACTTGGTGTTCATTGCCTTTGACAGTAGGACTCAAGACAACATCCTGCACAATTCTTCCTAATTCTGAATACGTGTGCATTCTGTATTAGTGTGCAGGGGGCTGTGTTCCTTGCCTTGGACCTGGTTCAGAATGGTGCTCTGGAGCAAGCACCCTCTCCTTCTGCAGAGCATTCCGCTGTGTAACACCCTAGTGAGGATAATGGTCTTCCATGCCCAGAACTGCAATCTGAGGGGCCAGTTAAAAAGAACCACTTCTGCTCTAGTCTCAACACTCTGTTCAATGCGTTCGTTGGAGCTTATTCTCTAAAATACTGTCAGGCCTCTTTTTGTTCTGTCTTATAAAGTGGCTTCTACCTGGAAAACCATTGGTTGCCCGGGTTTGTTTCCAGTGCTTGGCTGTGCTTGCAGCCCTTCCTATACGCTTGCATCAGACTCTCATGAGACCGTGTTTCTCCTCCAGACACCGTAGTCCCACAGGCAGCTAGCTTAGTGGCACTGCTGCCAAAGTGGGCAGTACCACTTACCTGCAGGTGCTCCAGCTGGCAATAACCTGTTATGGGTGTGGGGAGCTGGTGGTGCCTCTGTCAGTGGTGCTGCCAGCTTATGCTGGCCTGAAGCTGCTGTGGGAGCTATAGTTTGAGACTTCGTGACTGAGCTGTGAAGAATTTCCTCCTCTTCCCTGACTGTCACATGTCTATTCTGTTGTGTACATGAAGTTGCCAGCACCAGAAGGGTGAGGCTCTGCCAGCCCTTATTTTAAAGGGCAAGTTCTCCTTTCTGCATCAAAAAATTAAGCCAAAGTATCTTGACAGATTTTTAGGATTTAACAGTGTTCTGTAAGAACCATGTACAGGTAAATCTTTGAAATTATATTCCGTTAATCTGACAGGTATGAAAAGCCTATGGACTGGTCAACTGATAGGAGCTAATAGTCTTAATGACTGACTGTATCCCAAAGTGTTGTTCTAGGTATTATCCCAGTGTGGGAGAGTGATGTTAACATTGACCAAGCTTGTAGACTTAGAATAAAACTCATGTACTGAGACTAAACACTGGAGTGGCAGTTGTTTTTGCAGGCTGCTGTATTCTGATAAGCTTATCGTCTTTCATGGGTCAGGAAAGTCCTTTTAAGCACATTTCCTGTTAAAGAGTTATCAAAGCACTGCCGGGAAAAATGAGGATTCTGTACTGCTTGTCTAAGAAATGAATGCTACCTTAGTAAAAGCAGTTGTTATTCTGTTTATAAGGCAGTGGTGCTAGTGTTTCCTTCCACTGGTTTTAGCTGGTTTTTAGCTGATTTTTAAAAAATCTATTGTGATTAAAGCCTCTTATATAAAGAATTTTTATTTCCTGACAAAAATGCTGAAGAAGGGACAGTTTTCTAAGGTTGTTACATTATAAATTTCTTGATTAATCTAATTTAGAAAGTAGATGATAGATACTACCCTATTGTATGTTTTATTTGGCTGACACTCAGTGTTAATCTGAACTACAATAAGGGTTATTTAGCTGAACTGCATCATTCAGTTTAATCTTTCTGTTTCAGTCAGCACACAATACAACTTCTTGAGCCTTAAGCCAATATGACTTTCACTTCCTTTTGAAATGGATTTAGCAATGCAACTTTTTTTTTAAAGATCGCAAACCAAAACACAACAAGAATCTTTGACCTTTTCTGCTACTCTTAGTCACTTTAACTTTTTTTTTTTTTTCCTTTTTAGAAGTACTCATTGGAATGCTTTATACACTACCTTTTTTTAATGGTTCCATGTTTAGGGTATTGTACTTATTATTTGTTCCCCTCCTCTATAGACAATTTCAGATAAAACAAAAAAGTGTTGACCCTTGAAAACTGGGTGCAATTGTCAGCACACACCTAACTTATACTTTCTTCTTAAAACTGTTTCTAAATATGCATTTTTTAATATATTTAGGCATTTGAACTTTTACAGTTGCTGATTTTTCCAGCTTCTGTCCCTCAACATTTAATCAAGGCTACTATGTTAAATGTGTATTGGGAAATCTGCTTGTTTTCCTTATGGATACAGACATGGTGATTATTTGTGGCATATGAACTGCAGGTTTATGGTTATGATTATGCCCACTTACAAATGCTTGCAGTGTAGGTGCCTTATGGAAGTGACTTAAGTGTAATGTAAAACCAGTGCTATGGGTTTCCAAGAATTACTTTTAAAAGTTCCTAAAATGAACAACAGGTGGGATTTAACTAGAATTTAAAAAAAAAAAAAAAACCACAAATATTTAACTACATATTTAATTTTATTTTAACTGGAAATTCTGACATTTTAAAAAGCCACATAAGCATTTTCTTCCTACTTGGGTGATCGTGGGTTTTTTAGTCTAGCTACACCTAATTTAAGTCTATACAAGTTTGTAACTGAGCTGCCTAGCAATCACTTTGGTGCAACTACTGGATTCTTTTTTTTTTTTTTTTTCAATTGTAGGGCCGCAGGTTGTTGGGGATCTGTTCCTTGAAGTTATTAGAGCCTTTTATTCTTACTGCAAAGATGCGCTTGGTTCTGATCTCAAACTTAGCTACAATCAAAGTGGTAACATACTTGCAAGGTATAACTACAAGTTTTCAACTGTGAACTGAAACTGTATCATTTATGTTAAGATAACTTATTAAAATCTAACCAATTTAAGGAAGCTTTCTACCAAAGTGACCTCTGTATAGAAGACAAGATTTTTCTGACTTCCCTTTTTCCCCACACACGCTTGATTTCTCTTTGATTAGCAGAGAAGAAAATGAAGTACACTGCATATGACTGGTGTTGATTAAATCCAGTTGTATTGGCCGAGAATCAGCCTGGTGACAGAACTCTTAGCCTTTTGATTTTCAAAGTTGAAGGCTCGATTTCTTTCATCAGAAAGATGCTTAAACTCTAGCTACTCCAGAATGACTTAGTCCTTGATTGAAAACATCAATGTCTTTTAGCTTGTAGAGAAAGGAGGGGGGAAAGATTTTAGAATGCATCAGCTAATACTGTGATGTGCATGCTCTTAGAATCTTCACTGACACCTGTTTCTTTTTCTTCCTTTTTTTCCCTTTCACACAGTGCGATCAAAGAGAACAAAAATGCTTCGGAAATTGTCAAAACAGTCAATTTGTTGATCACATCCTTAAGCACGGATTTTCTTTGGGATTACATGACTAAATGTTTCGAAGATTGTTTCAGGTGTTTATGTTGTCAAACAATAATGCTCCTTTTAAAAATACCACTTTAGAGCTATCTGTGTAAGATAATAAAGTTTACGGAAGCATTTAAATTCTGGAAGGGACATAATACATGTTAGAATCAGACAGATATGTAAGTTGCATCCTAAAATAATTCAAGAATGCAAACAGGTAAACAATTAGATGGAAACTAGCAACCTGAGAACAAAAGAAATTACTTTCAAAATGACAGCTGAAGGAGAAAAAGATTTGGGAGAGGAGGTGGAGAGGTCTTCCTTGGAAGAACAAGTGGTTTTTGAATAAAAATAAAGATCTCTATCTTTTTATCTCTTTCTAAATATAAGAGAGAAAACTATACCTTAAGTAGTAAGATCGTGTATAGAGATTCAGTCTGAAAATTAGAAGAAGCACTTTAGCATCCCACAATGCTACAGTTTAGGTGGCTTTGACAGAATGTTTTATCCTGCTGTATTAGAAGTCCCATTTTACTTTGCTTCAGAAAGCCTAGCTGTTCAGTATTTTGTGCTGGTTTTGATGAAGCTTTTTTATTGTAACACGAATTTTGACAGGAAAAAAGCTTACAAAGTAATGTTTCTCTCAATCCAGAAACAAATCCACACAGATGAGATATCCTCTTGAAAATATTAGCACTCCTCCTACAATTTCAGAGCTCTGCACACTATTGGTGTTTCTTCTTGACGTGATTCCTTTGGTAAGGCAACGTGAAGTTAACTGCTTCAAAGTCTTTAGAAACTTAACATCAAATAATTCATATTGTGATTACCTAAAATGAAAACAGGCAAATTGACATATGTGTGCATATGCATGCTATGTCCTGCGAAGTATAGTTTTATGTGCTGACTTATATATGGCTACCCGTGCTATTGCCTAGCAAAATAAAAATTGTTTGCATTTTAAAATATGGTGATTCTATCAAAGGAATGAAAAAGTGTACCTTTTGCTTCTTGGTAAATAATTTCCTGGGACTTTTTGGTCTCTTAGTAGCTGGCTGACTATCATAAGATTTTTAGGGTATGATTCAGTGTTCATCATGTAGAATGAAGAAAGAAGGAATAGCACTAAAGCAAGTTTGTACAGCTTAACCATTCATGAACTGACTTTATCAATCATTGATGAGTGTTGCTAGACAGCTGAATAATAATATGTGATAACTATTTTAAACAATGCTTTTTTATTTTAGGAACTCTACTCTGAAGTGCAGACTCAGTATCTTCCACAGATGCTCAGTTATATGGTGCAGTCTCTCCTGGAAAATATGGAAGTATTAGGTTTACCAGAACTTACTCATGCCTTAAAGACCTGTTTTAAGGTGCTTAGCAAAGTGCAAATGCCCCCTTCCTATTTGGACATTGAGACAGGAAGTGGAAATGGGGTAGGTGTTTTTCAACTACTCATAGATGTTTAAAGTTGTTAGTGACATAACTTATTTTAAAATGCTAATTCTCCTAACTTAAACCTAGATGATAACTGCAGCAGTAAAGATTTTTGAAACGTATCTTCTTTGGCCCCTTCCAGAACTACCTGATGCCTTGTTATTCTTACTGGGTATTCAGTTCTCACTTGTTTGAATTATTTGTGACAGTGAAGGAGTATAGTCTTGTCTGAAACTGGGGCTATAATCCTATCTGTTGAGAAGAACATGATCTTAATAGTTTTGAAAAGGCACTCAGGATCGTGGAGTTGCTAAAGATTCAGGTTGCCAAATCAAGCCCAGCTTTACAGTTGGTTAGCTCTGCAAGGCTTTCAATATTTTAGTTTAACACAATGTGGTATTATTTGTGTGTGAGAGACCATGATAGGGAATGAGGAATAGATGGCACACAAGCACAGCCTGCCAGAGTTTTGCAGTAGAACAAATATATGCATTTGACTAGAAATAATCCAACATAAGTAATACTGTTCTAGTGGTGAATTGATTTTAAGGAAACATTTCCATTTGCTAAGTATTTGTAGCTATGGATTTGTTGGTGTTTGATGAGTCAAGGTGTGAGGGTCACACAAACATCCATTGGGTCTTAAATGCAATTGAATTGAACTGCTTACAAATAACTATGTCTCATGATTTTGTAAAAGTAATCTGTATCTGAAAATTGCAAATACTAGCATTTTTTTCCTGTCATTGCTGTTCCCCAGTGCATGCAACAGTTGTACATAGTTAAAATGATCTACGCAGTGCCACATTAGCCACATTAACATTTCTGTTTTAGAGCCCAGTGAAAAAGGAAAATGTGGACATGACCTTGGAGACTAAGTCTGTGCTGCAGGAGGAGGATGAGACTCCATTCCCTCCCCTGAAGTCAGAAGACAGTGGCATTGGTCTAAGCGCTTCCTCCCCAGAGCTCTCTCAGCACTTGGGGGTGCCAACTGTGACCCTTGAGAGAGATGGTGTCTGGAAGAAAGGGGGGAGCATTCAGAAGACTTTGTATTGCATCCAAGAGCTGGTTGCCAAGTTTTCCAGTAAATACATTTTTGGGGTGCAGTTTCAAGAAACAAGTAACGAAAGCATCTCAGCAATGAATCTGAGTGGGAAAGAGAAAAAAGAGAATGGCTACAGATTACCTGAAAGTGCTAGCAAGAAAAAGAGCCCATGGGATGCAAAGCAAATCACTGTACCTCAGTTTAAACAAATGCTTTCAGACTTGTTCTCAGTTCGAGGGTCACCATTCAAGAACAAGAGTTCTAATCCTCTTCCTTCTGACCACAACTCTGGTAATAAAAAGGAAAAGGAGGAAGAAGAGTGGGACTTAGAACAAGTGATGCTTGTCTTGGAACCCCTTAGAGGTGACTGCAAAGAAGCTTTCGCTGCAGCTTGTCACCTTTTGCTGGACTGTACCACATTCCCAGTCTATCTTTCAGAGGAGGAGACGGAACAGTTGTATCTCTCTCTGTTTCAGGTTCCTGGTAAGAAAAGACTCCTTTACCGGGCAACTTGAGCATTTGATGGTGCAAATAGCAGTGTGAGCTTGGCTATTTGCAAGACATGTGACCAGGACCAGAAGTAATGCCTTTTGACAGGGCTGAAAGCAAGTTGCATGTGAATTAAAGACTTACCCACATCAGCATGTATTTTGTGTCTTGCAGCTGAGGAACAATTTTTACCAAGCTTTTTAAATTCACATTCTTTTGAAAGCTTTCACTACAAAATTTGTAGCTGAATGGATGAAAAGACCTTCTGGCCTGTAGAGCCTTGTGGCATGGTTCAGGATTTTCAAGAAATCCATCCCCCCCCACCAGTGTCATGTTGTCCACCCCCGCCCCAAAAAAAAAAGAAAAGGATATGTTAGAGGAAGATGGGTGTAGAAGGAAAACTGGAGCTCTAAACCGTAACAGAAGCAAAACGAGCTCTTTCCCTAACCCTCAGAAATCAAAGGAGTCTGATATAAGCTAACATATAAGAATAATCTTGTATCATTGGAGGGCCTGTTTGTTCTGGGAATTCAAGTTCATTAGCTTTAGCCTGAAGGCTAGTTGATAACATAGGTTTGTAGTGAGTGAGGGAAACTGGGAAACTGGGTTCTCTTCCTCACCTCACTACAAATTTCTGCTGTATTCCTTAGCAAAGTAATGATATGCCCATCATCTGTCTACATGGGGGAGCTTTCCATATGTGCAGTGCCTTCCATGTGGTCAGCAATGTAGCTGAACTTAGAAGGCTTGCTTTCATAATTGTGTTTCTTTGGAATATCATCCTAGGATTATAGAAGTTTATTTTCAAAATTTTTTTCAACTGTACACCCTGGAGAATACAGTAAGGTTTA
The DNA here is from genome assembly GCA_013389945.1 of Fregata magnificens. NCBI lineage: Eukaryota > Metazoa > Chordata > Aves > Suliformes > Fregatidae > Fregata > Fregata magnificens. The sequence continues at coordinate 14,372 of WAAD01018792.1, forward strand.
AAGCCAAAAGGAGAGAATCTCTGATAATGAAGGTCTGGGTTGAATGTGATACTGAATTTGTCTGATGTGGAGAAGGAAGAGTGGTCATTTTGTTGTGGTAGTAAAGCAGTTAAAATATTTGGTTTTGAAGTCAGAGGTGTGAACTCATGCTTCAGACTGTCTCCAGTCAAGCCTTAATAAAACTTTATCTGATTATTCACTCAGGAGAGGCAAAGATGGCTTGACTTGATGTTAGCTATATCAGTTCCTTGTGTGCTTATGGTTTCTGAAATTATATGCTTCAATGCTACCCAAAAGAAGATCCTTGGATCAGCAGACCTCTGTTGTTGTTTTTGACAATGACAGCTGGAAAACAGCAGCTGTAAAAACTAGTTGTGAATAAGCATAAACTGGAAAGCAGAAATCCACTAGTTACCGGGTTACTGAGGTCCTGCAAGAGCTTTCTGCTGGGAGAAATAGGGAAAAGAATATAACTTGCTTTGAAGCAAGTCCCTTCTGAAGTAAGGGACTTGATGATAACATGACAGTTGTATTTGGGCAGTCATCTTTGTCTCTTGGTCCTGTGAGCTTGATTGAAGAATTCTTGAAAATATGACCATAACCTTGAGACTATTCAAAAACTTTTTTCTCACTTATCTTCTGAGGAGGTTGTGATGCCAGCTTCCCTCTGTGGCTGAAGTCCTTAATGACAATATGCTGTTGTGTGAATGACTGCTATGTTCAGAATGTGTCCATCTTCACGCTGCTGGAGGTGATCAACCATTCCCAGTCACTGGCGCTTGTGATACAAGACAGAATGAAGCGGTACAAAGTGTCTGGCCACAACCCCTTCTTTGGAAAGCTACAGATGGTCACCCTTCCTCCCATTGCTCCTGGAGTTCTAAAGATCATCTCAGAGAAAACAGATTTCTACCAGGTGTCAATTTTCTTTTTCTTTTTTACTGCCCAACTACACTGAACCTCTAAGGATGGGGTGGGAAAGCAAATGTTATTTGCATGGATGTTTGGGGGCAGCATGTTTGTGTTACAATGGCACACTGCTGGTTTTTGCTTCCACAAGCATTTGAAAGCAATTGCATTCTTCTTCGTGTGCTTCCCAACGGAATGTTCAAAAGTGGCAGGTTATTTTCAAATTGCTAGTTGTTTTTGTGCCCAAATTCTTGGGGGCTAGGTATAGTTGATTTCTGGCTTGAAGGGTTTGGTTTCATTAGCTTGAAAGCGACACTTTAGGAACTTTGATACCACTCTATGTTTTCAGATAAGAGAAAATGTTAGTGGGTGAATAATAATGAAAACATTCCATCCTCCTTGTTTTGAGTATATATATTTCAAAGATGCTTTCCTTCTCCTAACCGTTTATTGATATTAGTGTTGGTATGAGGGTTGGTTCCAAGATCTTTTTCTTAATTACTGTTTCCAATTGCTGTGCCTGACACATGTACAATCTGTTAAGTTTCGACCCAGAAAATAGAAGCAGAAATGCTTTTCTTAACTTCTGGTGCATGTACATTTGAATTACCTGTCCTACTAGGGTAGGAAAGTTGCATTCCTTTAGGTCTGAGTGTATGACCTGAATTCTTGCTCTTTGGTAAACTAAGATTTGGAAATCCCTTTTGGTAATAGAGGGCATTTATGCAATGGAAAGCTTTTAAGTCAGGGAAAAAACAGCACTTATTTATTATTAACATTATTANATCTGTGAAGACATTATCTGCCACGCACTTTTGGATCGTGATAAAGTAAGTCCAGTATTCACTGAAGCCCCGTCATTACTGTAGAGGTGTTCCAGTGCTTCCCAGACTGCCTCCAGTTCCCTTTCACCCCACGTCTTCACTCCAATGGCCCCGCTGTATTCCAAGAGTCCGACGGACTCTGTCCACGCCTTTACAATTCCCTGGCATTTATTCATCATGGGACTACTGCTAAACTTAATCCCTGGATACAAGCTCTATCAGTCAATGCTGGAGCTTTTTTAGTTTCAGCCCAAATCACATAGTATCTAAAAACTTGCAGTTTTTGTCAGTATTTCCAAACTGACCCAGCTCCACCGATAACCCTAAAACCATTTTATTTTGTGTTGATTTTGTAAACTTCATATTCCAACAAAAGACTTTATTACCTTCTATGTCAACATTGTGTTGACCTTGTGTCCACCTTAGTATTTAGTTCTCATAATAAGTAAGCTGTATTTCAAGTGAGCCAGTTATTAATTATTTTGCTTGCCTAGTTTAATGACAGAACAGTTCTTTAACAACTTACAGTATATTTGTGAGAAGTGCCTTGCACAATAAAACTTAAAACAGCCACCTTCAGTCTTTGGTATTGTTTTTGTATCTTTGCTCTTGCAATTTTGAAACTTAAAAGTTTGGAAATCTTTTAAAAGCTTTCAAACAAAATTACCAATAATAAACATTACCTAATATACCAATGTCTTCCCATTTGTCATCCACCTTTTAAACCTCCCTAACACCAAACCAAGACTAAAATGTTTATACACAAGAGTCCTGAAATACCTTTTTGGTTTTTTGGCACGTCTTGTTTTCCTCCTACAAACACTGTGGCTGTTAGGTTTTGGTTGTGCATTCATGGACACATGGCATTTGAGTTTAGTCTATTGCAAAATAGAAAAGTGCTCTCAAACTACATGAGAAGGATTACCAGTCATCTACACAATAACTTGTTATGCTAGAGGTTTAGAAATTACTAAAACTTTACTCGGAGGTAAATGCTGCAAAAAATATCTATGTGTCTTGTTTCGTTGCAAAGGGGACAAGGCTGGAAGCACTGTTCAGATTCTCTGTCATGTGGCATCTGACCAGAGAGATCCAAGTCAGCAGAGTGACTTCTCACAATCGGTCCTTTGATAGGTATTTTCCATTTCCAATGAGTTAGACTTACATTTATATATTTAACTATATCATGCTTTGTTCTGTTCTTTTTTCTGAGGTGGGAGAAAGTTCTCTGTAGAGAGAACAAAAAATGAGCAAAAGGAAGATCTTCAACTTTCTTGCACTGTTACCTTTGCAAAGCACTCTGTGTGCACGGTGCACTTTCTTGTGTGAAGGAAGTTTCTGTAAAAATAGGAAGAGCTTCATATATGAAGAGTAGCTTGCAGACAAGCTTCTACATAGCAGACATTTTTTATCTTGGAGTGGGTTAGATTTTCTTCCAAAGAAAATAGAACCAGCTACTTGAGAAAAAAAAAAATTATCTTATTTTAGTTTTATTTCCTATTTATGAGATCATAACCTTTGTATAAAATGAGACAAAAGCATTAAGAGTCTTTTTAAATAAATATGTGAAAGAACTTTAAAATATGCTGCTTTTCTAGAGTGTGTGTATATGTATGGCCTTGCTTCTACAAACGCATGTGTACTTAACCTCAACTCAGGAAAATGTGCATGATCAAGCTATTGTTAGCAGACATGAGCCATTCGCTGGTGCTTACTTGAACATGCACTGTGTCTGTTCCCTGCCACTATTTTGTTGTTTGCATTAACTTTTTTAGGGATTTCAATTGTACTTCTTCGTTCTGATTTCTCCACTCAGGTCTCTGTTTGTGGTACTGGACAGTCTCAATTGTTCAGATGGCGCAATTGGTGCTGCAGCACAGGGCTGGCTGATCCGTGCTCTTTCACTTAATGATGTTGCACGGATTCTTGAACCAGTCCTGCTGCTGCTGCTTCATCCAAAGACACAGCGCACGTCCATCCACTACATCAAACAGAAAAATTCAGCAGGTAAAACTGTTCTTGGACTGAAACTGTAAGTGCTAACATAGCATTGCATACTCCTGAACACCTACTGAAGGTAGTCTCTGAAGTGCAATGGCATCCTATTACCCTGAGTTGTCTTGTCTTGTATCAGTTCCATAGATTCCTCCTCATCCGAGTACCTCTAGTGATGCCTAAAACAGAGTTCAGGAGTAAGTCATGCTAGTTGAAGGCCTAATGATCTTTCTATTACGGTGGCTGCACCTACACTGTTGGTTTGGATTGCGCCCTGCTTTGCTCTGGGATCTTGTCCCACACTTCTCATTGCCATTCCCAGGCAATCCACACTGCATGTGTGTTCACTGTTCACAGGATCCCTTCTCAAGCAAAACTAGGTCTGCAACCAAATGAAATCCAGGAGCGGTTTGGTGACTGTGTCAGTCCAGGAACTGTTCCAGTAGGCAGGATGGACAGGCAAATCTCACTCTTTCCGCCCATTCTTGCCCCAGCACACCATGCACCCTCATACCAGGTTTCTTTATTCAGAATATTTTTTGTTAATGATTCCCTCAGCATCATGTTAAAATAATCAGACAGGTTGTGAGGAACATCTAGCTGTTTAGGGCACACCACACACAAAAAAAACCCCCTAATTCTGCTAACTTCTAAAAGTCAAAATGTCTTTGTCCAAAGAAGATCCATCTTGATTCAAGAGGAGAGCTGAGCCCTTGTGGCATATGTCTTGAGGTATCCCAGAGCTAGGATGGAGAAGCAAAGAGAGATGTTTGGAATTGAAGAGGACCTCCAGCCACCCAAATTTAGGAATGTGGCAGGGTGTCTTTAACTTGACAGGCTAAATTTGACAGCTGGAAGATGTCCATTTTAAGACCTGTAATGAGAACCATTGTGAACCACATATGATCTATGTGTCAAACGTGGAACAGACAACTGTGACAGAGATCTGTGGGGAGCAGCTGAGGAAGACTGAGACAGGTATGGAGCCAGGGTTCACTCCAAGTGTGGAATCGTGCAAAGGCTGGCAGTCTGTTCAGGTTTGGGATTGCTGGGAAGTCTGTTCAGGTTTGGGATTGCTGGGAGTGGTATGGATATGAGACTCTCTGCACCATTTGGCCCAAGTAGCCAAGGTTGTTTCTTGGAGCAGAGCAGGAAGACAGCGGAGAAGTGTCTGATAGTTTTGTGTAAAGAAACTTCCGTGTCACCTGTCTGTCTCATTACTGTTAACCTAGCTGCCGGCTTGTATAATTGTTTTTCTGTCTTGATTGGCAAATAGTTAGATGGCAGACATTTATAGCATCCAAAGAGACCTGTTTATTAGATGCTATACAAACACGGAGCTAATATATTCCTTCCTTGTTCCACAGCATGTAATCAAGGAAAACATTAGCTCTTGAAAAAAAACCAAACTCCTCTGTTGCTATCCTCCTCATTTCCCTCCTGATCTCAACAAACATTTTATGCTCAGGAAGCATAAAAAAAACCTGTTACATCTAGGGAGTCATAGCATAAGAGAAACAGCATGTGCTTTATGTTTTGATCTCACTCTCTTGCGCTTACAGTAGGTTAGGACTGCTCTACGACTTTCAAAAAAAGATAATTCTTGCCTTAACCCAATCTTTTTTTAGCTCCACTTGTTACAATTAATAGTAGACTAGAGCAGAGTAGCTTTTTAACCTTTTTTTTCGTACAATGATTTATTCAATATAAAGCATGTTGTGTGAAATAGACAATTATATGCTCTTTTTGGAAAAAAAAAAAATTTTTTTTTCAGAAGATATATGTGATTGGCTTTGCAAGAAAAAGGCCTCTTTGAAAGAGTCTGGGATCTCTGAGAGCAATTCCGAGGAAAACCTTCCATTGAGCCAGTTTACTACTGTGGATAGAGAAGCAATTTGGGCAGAAGTGGAAAAAGATCCACAGAAGCCAGAGTTAAAAACTGAACAGTCTGAAAACGATGGCTCTTGTAATCCAGTAACTTCACATGAAGCAGATGGTGACCAAGATAATAGTGAGCACACAGAATCAGCAGACACCAGCACAGGCCATGACAGTGAAAATACATCCTCTTTTTCTCCTTCTCTGGAGCTGCAAGAAGTGAGCAATAAGGACAATGACAGTGCTGCAACCGATGGCAAAGAGACCACAAACCACGTGAGTTCTCTCAATGCATTCCTTCCTGAAAGCTCCAAATCCAGTGTAGCGCTAAACCTTGTGCGTGCTGACTCTGAGAGGACTCAAGCATCAGAGTCTCTGTCAAGTGATGAAGAGGTGGACTTGGAGCTCCAGGAAATTACCCATTCTAGGTTGCTCAAGCAGCAGAAGGAAAAACAGGAGATGATTGAGGCTCTGTTCAAACACATGCTGCTATATTTGCATCCTTATGATTCTAAGAGGGTATTGTATGCTTTTTCTGTTCTGGAGGCAGTGCTTAAAACAAACCCTAAAGAATTTATTGAAGCTGTAGCTAGTACAAGCATGGATACCAGCTCCACGGCCCATTTGAATCTTATTTACAATCTCTTAACTCGCCATCAGGAAGCTCTTGTAGGGCAGAGTTTTTATGGGAAGCTTCAGACTCAGTCCTCAACCGTGTGTCCCCATTCTCTTCTAATAGAATTGCTCACTTACCTCTGTCTCAGTTTTCTGCGCTCATATTATCCGTGCTACTTGAAGGTCACACACAGAGATGTGCTTGGCAACAGAGATGTTCAGGTAAAAAGTGTGGAAGTCCTGATTAGAATGATGACCCAGCTAGCTACCATGGCAAAGGCAGCAGAGAATAAGAATGTAGAGTTCATACGCAATTTGCTAGGAAGATGCAAAATTCAGGAGTTTGTTCTTCTTTCTTTGTCTGCATCTATGTATACAAGTCAGAAACGGTATGAACTGCTTATGGTAGATGGAGTTAATAACGTTCCTGAAGAAGAACTCTTTGAAGAGAGCCTAATCAATTTTGGGCATGATCAAATATGGAGCGAACACCCACTCCAGATTGAGCTGCTGAAGCTCTTGCAGGTATTGATTGTCTTGGAGCACCATCTTGGACAGACTCATGAGGAGCAGGAGAATCAGCCAGACCTCTCTAAGGAATGGCAGCAGGCTCTTAATTTCCAGCAGGCTATTGGTGCAATGCATTATGTCTATCCGCACCCAATAACTTCACAGGGATTATTCGTCTCTGCTGTGGTTAGAGGTTTGCAACCAGAGTACGGCTATGGGATGCATCCCACTTGGGTAGGCTTAGTCACATGTTCCCTGCCCTATTTTGGGAAGTCTTTAGGCTGGACTGTGGCACCATTTGTTGTACAGATATGTAAAAACCTGGATGAGCTTGTCAAACAGTATGAAAATGAAGCTGTGAAGACATCTGCAAAAACATCTGCAAGGTAAGAAGAGTCTGCAGTGTGGGATTTGTTATGCTGCAATTTTTTAAGTTCCTCTTACTAGAGTGAAGTGCATAGTAATGTACTGTTTTAGCATTGTGGTTCCCAGAGTTTGATCCTCAAACCCTGCTGCACATGCAGGCATCTGTCCCTTGAGCCCAGGTGTGGTGGAGGCAGTACTGTTGCAGCAGGGCTCACTGCGGCTGCAAGAATGACCAGCAGCTGTGATACTTCCTGTTCCCCTGTGCCTGCCATTCAAGTAAAAAGAAGTTCCCAGTTTTGAAAAAACTGTGGATTTTGGAGGACTAATTGGGGATAGACACCCTGGAGAAGAAAAATACAGTGACACTGTTCAGAACAGGCAGTAAGTGAAAGGACTAGGGAAAAATAATTAGACATGAAAGATTTATGGTCAGGTGGGGAATAATATTCTAAGAGATCTAGACAAGGAATCAGGGTTGTCCAAGCATAGTTTGTGAATCCTTTGATTTTATATTCCTGTCTGGTCATTCCTGTATTCTTTTAACCATTGAATAGAAACAGATTTCTACTGGAATTTTTAATAAAGGAAATACCACTTGGCCTATTAACCTCCCCCCCACCTTTCTTTTTTCCCCCCCTACAAAGCTTAACTTCTAAAAGAGAAAATGTTACACCTGATTACCCACTAACCCTTTTGGAAGGTCTGACAACCATCGGTCACTTCTGCCTTCTGGATCACCCTAACCAAACTAAAAAGGTAAGTGCTTAATGCCTACCACTCACTTGATGCCTCGGCACCAGTTCGTGAAAGTGTGCATCCCTTTTTCATTCAGAGGTGAATATAAGTAGTAAAGCAGCGCTTGTATGAGAAGATAACCTTAGAGAAGCCTCATAGCACACCAAAAGAAGTGAACTAAGTAAAAGTGTAAGGGAGGGAGACTGAACTTTTTTTTTTTATTTGAGGACAGGAAAGTTAATTTTAAGCAGAAGATGTTCATGATGATCTTGGTCACACAAATATTAGTCCTGTGTAGCTTTTCTATAGCTGCTCTGTCATTAACAAAGTCTTCTATTTTCTTTTGAGTTGATAACATGCTGATGTGTTTTCTACAATTTTTATTCCTATATAACATTTGTCAGAAGAGGATATTACCCTAACCATTTCCTAGACAAATCAATTCTCTCTGTGCCAAAATAGTCATCAGCAACTTCAGTAGACTCTAATAGCAGCAGTATATTTCAGAAGCAGAATGACTGAATTATTTTTAAAGTTGTCATTACAAAAGTTGACTATAATTCTCCTGATTATAGAATAAGAGCAGTCACTCTGTGGTGCAGAATATAATGTATTTTAATATTCATATTTTTGTTTTTTCTAGTCATCATGTTTAGCTGAACCTGCAAACCTGAGAAACGCTAGGAATGCCATTTTGGAAGAATTGCCTCGCATTATTAATACCATGTCCCTTCTTTGGAGTGTTATAAAGAGGGAAGACTCTCAAAAAAGACCAACTGACTTCTTTGGAACAACTAAAGGCTCTTCTTCGGTCTACTTTAAAGCAACCAAAGTAGGAGTTCTTTTAAACTGCTGTGTACCTCATCCTCCTTATCTCCTCCCTCACCAGTGTATTTTACATAGAGTTCATAGGAATAGTTTTGTCACTCCCAGAATGATATTGGACCACAAAGAATTTTTGAAGAACTCTCATGAGCTACAGACTTGCACAGTACCTACCTACAAAAGTAGATTTTTCCCTGTTCTTTTTCCCCTCTGCACCCTTACCTGATCTGTTTAAAGTTTTGCTTTTTCTGTGAGCTCCTGTTAATAGCTGCTGTAGAGCCAACCGCCTCTAAATTGTCTGCACCTTCCACAGACAGTAGAACATGTACCCGAAGGAATAAAAATACTAGACTTTTCCCTTCTCCTGTGGGTATTGCTAAATCATAGTAATGAAAAATATCTGTAGGACAAGAGAGAATATAACACAAGGGGTTTTTTTTTCTATTTTGCAATCTGTTTTCCAACAAATGTGTGTTCCATCTGTAAGAAGGAGTTATTTATGAGAGTATTTATGAGAGTAACTCATAAATAAATGATCAAAACTAGTCTGACTGCCAAGTATATAAAGAGATTCTTTTGTTGTTGTGTATTTTCTGAACATCTTGGGAAAAGGAAGAATGTTTTACAGACTATGAGATAGCTTTTGCCTTGCAAAGTTTAGAGTTTAGCATTGACAGTTATTTTTTTCCCCTCTAGACATTAAGAACTAAAATACTGGACTTCATGAATCCGTTGACAGCACAACTTGGAATCCAGTTGATGGCAGCAATTGCAGCAGTATGGAATAGCAAGAAACCTCATAGGAATCAAAGTAAAATCAAGGTGAAAATAAAGAAAGGCACCCTTATTTTTCCAGTGTAAAGGCAAATGTTACATCTATATGATCAGTTCTAAACTCTGGGCTTGTTTATAGATTCTTTGCGGTTTTTTACATGTGACAATGTCAAGCCAGTGAAAAATCTGAAATGGTCTTATTTTACCTAATTCCACAAAGCATCAGGACTACAATTAAACCTGAATAAGTAATCAAATAAAAAGGACAGTGTGGCAGTTTAAGTCTGATAGTCATAGCCATTTTTTATTCAATAGTGGATTGTAATCTTAGGATTGCAACTTGCCCATTGTATTTTAAAGACCTTGGATCAGCTGTGTTTCCAAAGAAAGGTTAGAGTTGTAGTATCCTCTGGAACTAAGCATTTATCCGAGTAGAACACCTCTTTCTTTTCTGCTTTCATTTGAGCATAATGAAGCTGTTTTCATGAAGGTGTTGGGACAAGATCTGTATATGACAGTGTTGCATGCTTGATTTAGCTTGTCTAATTTATGTTTTGTATAAGTATTAATATTTGAATAATTGCACAAAAAGCTGTTTTTTCAACTTCATGTTTTGCCTGGTACAGTGATGTGAGGGGTGTGTCTTTTGTTTTGTTTTTTCAGATTCTTCCAGTGGCTAGTGCATCTCAGCTTATTCTTGTAGACTTAATATGTGCACTTAACACATTGAAAATTGACACTATATTACATCTAGTCAAAGAGGTAGTCAAGAAACCATCACAAATCAAAGGCGAAGAGGTAACCATGAAGATAATTCTGTTTTCTTAATATAATCTATTCTGCATCTATTCCAATGTGTTTTCTAAATATTGTTAGAAGGCAATTTTTTTTTTTTTTAAATGTGTGATTCTCTTTTGCTCCTGAATAAGTTATGTTTTTAGAATGTGGGTTTCTGTGTTATGATCCATCAGTGTAAGTAGGTTCTTCAGAATATTTTGCTAGAGAAGTTGCTGGTAATGAAAAGGTGTAGGGTCCTCCAGTACCATAGATGATGACAATTTTCATGAAGCTGCTGCAGATATACAACTCAGTGATGCATTTCTATCTCTTTACCCTTATCTGAACAGTTAGAAATATTTCACACTGAGTCTGCTATCTTCCAATTGGCTTTCCAGGAAACCAGTTTTGCTACCATGCTCTCCACTGTAGGAGCTCCTACAGCTCTGAATAAACTGTAGCAGATATTCCAAAGTAATGGACTGCTTCTGAACTAGGGTCCTCTGTTAAAGCTCTGAATTCCCTCATACTGCTGTATAGATAGTTTTATCATAGTTGATTACCTGTTGGAGTACAAGTGGCTTCTAAGAAGGGTGTGTTAACCATTGAGCACAAGTATTCAACAGCTTGGACCTTCTTTTTTTTTCTGATGGCAAATAATTGCAGTTTTGCTTTTATTTTTCAGAAATCTTCTCTTGTAGATATTCCAGTGCTGCAGTTCAGTTATGCTTTCATTCAAAGGTAATTCAGTCATTATAAAAGAGCATTTTCTGTTTGACTCTAGTTAGGATAACAGCCAGCATCACTATTTTTGCTTTCCTTTGATCTTTGTGTCACAATGTCACAGAACACCTTTCTGTAGGAAATGGTTACTACCACTTCATTGTTAAGTAACAGATAGACACAAAATAACTGGGCTATGACATTATGTTCCATTGATCTGTTGATAATGCCAGTCTGAAAGCCTCATTTCATACTAATAGAGCAACATACTTCAGGCATCTCATTAGCAAGATACTTTTATAATTTCTTATGGTCTTTCTCCTTATCTGTTCTGTGTGGCCAGATGAATGGATAGAGAACTTCTAAATTCAATAAAACTGCTATGGCTGCAGTCTGCTGGACATGTAGTGGGTCAGGCCATTGAATGGAAATATTCCTTTGATCAAAACTCTTCTTCACATACTTGGCTTTTCTCATATGGAAGCCTTGGGATATATCAGACTGTACAATACACTGTATGCAATAAGCTATGGAGATAAAGTAAGCTGGCATGCAGTGGAGTGGTTAGCTAAACTTTATTCCTTTTCTTCCCCCTGAAGACCCAGCCCTCTTACAGTGCTGGGTGGCAGACTGCATGTGCTACTAGCATTTACTGCTGTATGCATATTGCCTGTGCTGCCAGATATTTATAATATGTTGTATCAGTTAGGAAGAGGCGGGATATAAAGGACTGATCTTGATGGAAGCTTTTAGGCCACCGAGTAACCCATGTATGTTGTTTTTTGTTTTTTCCTTAATTCTAACTTCAGACTTGGGTGGGTTTTTGTATTTTTTTTTTGGCAGACTGCCTGTCTCAGCCTTGCAGGAGAACTTCCAGCCCTTATTAGGACTTCTCAAAGAGTCTGTGCAGTTGAACTTGGCTCCTCCTGGACACTTTCTTCTTCTCAGGTACCGCATAAGAGAGAAGAAGGTTTATAGATGCATTGAGTAGACCTGTCCAATTACTAACTCAGAGTGAATTGATTTTCCCACAGTACTCTGAATGACTTTGTGACTAGGACACCTACTCTAGAAAACAAAAAAGACCAAAAAGACTTGCAGGTACAGTGTACACATGTATACCTTTTAGTTCATAAATCTGGCACTGTACATCTAAGTAAAAGTGGAGATGGCCTGATCTGTACTTTGTATCTGAATTCACCTGTGCTTTTACAATGTGTGAATGTGCATCCACACGTTGTGGCTTAGGCCTGGTAAATATGGGAGACTCAAATATGAGAGACAGGATGAGCAGAATGTCTCTAAGAAAATTTTGTCAAAAATGCATGAAATCACAGCAGTAACTATGGACTTTTCAAAGCTGTTTTCCTTGGGTAATTTTATGATTTTTCTCAGAATTTAAATCATAACACAACTGTGATGTCATGAGTTCATGTCATATGTGTAAGTATTGAAATCTCAAAACTATCTAGGAAAATTAGTAGCGTAATTATCCTTGAAACTCATAGCTGTGTTTGGCAATGTAAATGGCTGCCAGCTCACCTTTTATGTAAAGAAGGGGTGGAGTAGAGCAGGATTCTCTTTCTATACCGATTGTGATTTCACCAGAACACTTTAAGCACTACCCACGTGGGTGGGTTTGGCTCTGAGTGAATGTAATGCTACCTACCAGGTGTGACAGCGTTATGGTTACTTTAGTGTGCCAACTGAGAAATTAAGTCTCCACTTCTGCTTCAGAGACTGGCCAGCAAAGTGACGATGATGATAAAAAGACAGTTTTGCCATCTTACCATCTTAATCGCCTCTTCACAAGTGACCTCTGCTTTGCTTTGGATACTTGGGATTTGGTTTCCTTAGAATGACCAGCTTTTCACTTCACTGGAAATTAAATATGCTGAAGTGTGACTATGCACATAGTTTGATGCTATATGAACAGATGGATTGCCATAAAGTAAAACCCCGCCTCACTTAATGCTCTGCTGCACTTAATGTTCTCCAAATATAAAAGGAATAAAAAGGAACAGTGTTCAAAACAATAAAGACATTGGTATGCCATTTCTGAGGGGGCTGAACAATTCAGATCATGTCTTTGATAGATGACAGCTAATGTGTAAAGTGTGGCAAGACTGATGCTAAGTTGATACTATGTTAATGGTAATGGCTTGCATGGAAAATCATGACTAAAACCTCCATGATAAGCTGACTTAAAGTTTTTGCTGCTTCTCATTTTCTTGCCTGTTCTTACTTGAAGTGAGCAGTAGTTAGTTATCTTGAGAGCACAGATAGTTAAATCAGAGAAGTATTTATGTTTCTAAGAGATAAAAGTGCCTACTTCTAATCCTCCTGACATGTTCCATATAAAGAGGACTTTGGATTGGCCAAGTGATGATAGCTTTCATCTGATGCCACATTGTCTGGTTATGTTATAGGAGGTGACCCAAAAAATCTTGGAGGCTGTAGGGACTGTTGCTGGTTCTTCTCTGGAACAGACTAGCTGGCTGAGCCGGAACTTAGAAGTGAAAGCTCAGCCTCAGATTTTACCAGATGACTTCAACATTGAAGATGTGAACGGTAATGTGGTTTTGTCTGACTTCCCACTGCTTTTTCTCTTCTGCTTAAGTCAGTGAAGAGTACAAGGTGTTTGATAGTGTGTAGTTTACATGAGAAGGGAGTAATACAGACAAAAAGTAAGACCAAAAATATGCATTATCCTCCAATAACAATGTCACCCTAAGCGAGTTTAGTCAATATCTGCAGATTGTGTATAATACAGAGGAAAACTTATTGCAGGTGCATGCAATACATGCAACAGAACAGCACGGGGCATGAGGTATGTCATTGCAGCAACATGCCCAGAAGTATTTCACTGTAATACCAATATGCAAATAACAGTTCTGTTTGGGAAGAAAATTAGCAAACAGTAAAATTGAAACATGTCTTGTCTGAAGGGAAAACCAAATGATTTTGCCTCTTTTAGATACATCAATGGCACCATCTTCAATGGTTTCTGCCTCTGCTCCTTCGATATACAGTGTCCAAGCTCTTTCTCTCCTTGCAGAAGTAAGTAAGAACAGTTTTGTAGTTGCTGCTCTCATCTGTGGGGTGGTTGTTTATTGATATTATTGAGCAGAGGAATACATTAGGTTTTCCTGACAGATTAAATGGGAGCTTAAATCTTTATTGAGGCATCCCATGTGGACACACGTTCTAGCCTGAAATATGTCATGCCTTCCCGTTTTGTCAGAAATACCAACTAAAGGTTTAAAGAGACATTCTTTTCATTTTTAAGGTTCTTGCTTCTCTTTTGGACATGGTTTACCGGAGCGACGAGAAGGAGAAAGCTGTGCCATTGATTTCACGTTTGCTTTATTATGTATTTCCTTATCTGCGCAACCACAGGTGACTTCTCTCTCTGCACATGTGATTTTTCTTATGTCTGATTTTTTTGACCACACTGTAAGACTTTTGCTTTTTCTTCTTCTCAGGAGTGCTTAATAGTCAAGGGGAATTGTAAGAGTTGGAGACCTGAGATACAAAATCTCGTATAAATCTCTAATTTAGTCACCAACTGTATAGGACAGAGAAGCGTGTTCTCCCCTTCCCATACCATACAGTTGATCTTTTGCTCTAGAAAAAAAGTCTTATTATTCTCATTAACAAGTGAAATTTTCCTCAAGGAGGGGCAACTTCCTTTACGAGCCTTAGCCCTGTAAACCTCCTGTGCTCAGACACTGCTGTCCTGAATCACTCCCCAGAAGAGCTGTTTTCTCCACTCACTGTGGAAGACCTAGGGAGTGAGGCACAGTTAGTTAAAATAAACCTCTGGGAATACTTTTCACCACCCTCTTCCTGCTGTTCACACACAGATGCCTCCCAACTGGAAGAGCACAGGTAATGAGCATAACTAATTGGTATTTGGGCTGGTAAGATTTTGTAACAATTATTTTGCAAAGTTGCTCAGCTGTAGAGTGACTGAGCCTGTCAGCTGTTCTAAGTTCTCTGTGCCTTAGTTTTCTGGTGATCTTACAGCTTGAATGATGAGCTGTCCTCCACAGTAGGGTAATACAAAACTGCCCTTTTGGGAGGATTATCTTACATATCCAGTAAGTTTATGCTAATAATGCTAAATCCCTTCTCAGTGTAGACACCTAGGAGTAGCCTGTCAACCCTGCTGTACCAGACATTTGCAGCATTAGGGACATTGCCATGTTCTGCATTATATTGTGGTTTTGTGCTTTTAGACTGCTTTTCCTGACCATTCTTTTTCCTGTAATGGATGATTACAATTCAGGATGATACTTGGTGGCTATGTTTACATTAGCAATTTGATTAGAGCAGTAGTGTAGTTTTGAAGTGAATCTCTTGATTTGCCTCCATTTATGAAAAGCTGGTTCAGTACTCCAAGCAGTTTTAGTGCATGAACTAAATCCCTTTTGGAGGAAACTAATAGAAGCTGCTATACCAAAGTGACCCAACAGGGCTCGCTAATTCCTGACTGCGCTGCTATGAGGAGATCTAGCACATACATACCAGATGTGCCAGTAGAAGGCTGTCAAACTTGGGACATCGTGAAGCTGTTCTTGTGAGCCAGGTTATCCTGCCGTCCTACTTGCTGTCCACTGTGGGCTCTCAGCTCCTCACTGCAACTGATACCTGTCTTTCTGCTGCTTCTTCCTTATCCTTCCGTGTTTCTTCTGACATGTCACCCCTTCCTACTTTATCTGCCCTGTTGCTTTTCTCCATTGTTGAACGCTATTGCTTTTATTGTCCTTTACTATCATTGCTTTTCAATTTCTGCCAATCTGACACCAACCTTTTGTGCCTGTTGGGGAAGAAGGGCAACAAGGAAACAATGCCACTGCGAGTCTTTCCTGTGAAGTGGTCAAAAGTTTGTTGGTAGTCTGGATGAAGACCAGGACAGCAATTAGAGATAAGGAACAGCACAGCAGACACACCCACTACAGAAAGCTAGAAGAAATCTTCAAGTACCCACTCACCGCTAAGCCTGAAGGCCATTTCAACTCCAGTCTGAGGGTCACCATGCAGTAGTATCTAGAGGGGTGCATGCCATCCCTGAACCCTACAGGACAATCTAGGCAGGAGCACATCCATGGACCCTTTTCATCCACGGACTCCTTTTCACACCACAGCTGGCTTCAGGAGAGCTGTTGGTTAAAACCCAGGTATGTGTACAGATTTTCCATGCTCATTTCAACAGTGACTTTGTGAGTGAATTAATGCCTTCATTTTTGGTAGAAATTAAGGTATTTTGTTCAGAGCAGCAACGTAGCTGTATAAATCATTGCTCTGACTGCAAGGGTTGCTTTGCCTTTAGAAGCAGTTACCGTGGGACCATGAGATGTGAGATAAATCTTCCGCGTATCAGTCACCTGTGCCAGAAACCGTGGGTTCTGCCTGTGGGCCTGCCTCGGGCCTGGCAGGGGGTCAGCTGTGTGCACAGCACCTGGGGATAACGCAGCCTTCTCTGGGCTTCTGCGATAGGAACGCGCTGCCAGTGCCTTTCCTTCCCGCACTGGGCAGCTGCAGGCTGATGGTCTGGTGCCGGCAGCGTTCATTCAGAGCATGAAGCAGTCTCTAATTGAGGAGCCATGGAGCTTTGTGGTGACACTCAATTTGCTTTGCATATGAATAAGCCAAAAATATCACTGGCTGTCCCACCCTCGCTCAGGCACTGGCAGTGGGCAGCAGTAGTGCAGTCTCACCTGCAAGGCTTTGACTCCACAGGGCCCAAGGCACAGTACTGCCCTTGTCCCTGGTTGTGGCAGCCAACCTGCTGCGGGCACTCAGCTGGGGCCATGCATCTCCCATGACTGTAGGGATAAAAGGAACACTGTCACATCTGCTGACATGTTGTTGCTGCTCGCAGAGCTCTGAACCCATGGCATGTCCTAACCTTATCCAGCAAACTTCTGTGTTGGGGCATTCTGAGTATTGATTGCAGGTGGAGGGACAGCCCATAGTGTTGCGTGTGTCCCCTCAAGCACACAGGCCTAGGTCATTCCTCAGTCTGGGCAGGCAGGAGCGTGCCATGGAGCACACTGAGAGCACACTGACAGGAGACCCTCTCTGTGCTCAAAAGCCTTAACCTTGGCTCCTTGAAGAAAACCACAGGCTAGAAGGAAGAAGGCCACAGGCAAGAAACTATTATGTATCTTCACAGGCACTTGGGGACTGATGGGTTTGCTCTTCTCTCCTCCACAGAGTCCTCCGCGGAAGGAGTTGCAGCAGATGTCCCTCCACCTTGTTCCCATGCCACTGTGGGCAGGAGGCAGTATGCAGCCCACGAGGCTAGCTTTGAGCACCCAGAGGCCAAGACAGCGCTGCAGAGGGAGCAATATGACAGAGGCTGTAATAGAAACGCATCTGCAGGATGCTGAGCATGACTGACATGGCTCATGTGATACCAGACTGGCAAAAGCTTGGGAGCAGGAGGCTCTGAAGAGGTGGGAGAAGGACAGCCCCAGCAGGAGGACCAGTGAACTATCTTCCCTGGTGGTGGTGGTTGCTGGGCACTTGCTGGAAGAAGCAGCTCTGCCTGCTGCTGACCCTCTCATGGCTGATGCCTGGGTTGGACAGCAGAGCCCCCATAGATGTGTGCAAGTCAGGTTAGAAGGGTGAGGTTTGGCAAGAGGCATGGAGACTATAAGGCCCTCTCCTGTCCTCTCCGTTCCCACCAGCATTGTGCTAGTTAGGCCTTGTTGGCCAAATTCTGTTGATTTTTGTCTCTGTATAGACCCTGTTGGCCCACAGGGAAATGTACATGGTTGTGTTTGTCCTCTCCTGTTTCCATTCTAATAAGGTACAAGCTGTATTTCCCCCAGGAACTGAAATCTTTTGTTGTTTGAGCTTTGTGACAGCTGTTTCTGTTTAGCTGTAGGTGTTCCTCCCATCTGCATTTTTGGCCTTTACTTAAAGCTCCCTTTTCTGTGTATGTTAGGTAATGGAAAGAGGCTGTGGGATGGGGCAGCAGAGCACTGGGCAGGTCACAGGACCCATCATGAAGTAGAAAGAGTGCAATATCTCCCTATACTGTGGGCCTAGTTTTTCAGCCAGAAGCATAGCTGTGGGAGAGATGGATGATATCCTCTGTCAGCTGAACAGTATAACCCTTTTCCCACAGGGACAGGAGGAGGGAGAGGAGAATGTTTCCTTGCTGTGCATGTTTCCTTCTATCTTCCAGGGCCTTATCAGCTGGTCCTGCCTCCTCAGCCTTCCTCATGCATCCCTCCCCGCCTTTCTCCCAGTGCTATTCACAGATCTCTTAGAAAGCAAATCCTCCTTTTTTTAGCAGCTCTCTGCTAAGTGGCAGGAAGCAACCCTCCCCTTCCCTTCCCTGCTTGCCCCCAGTTCCATTTTTCTGAGTTGCAGCTGCTCCTGCTGTAGCAGGTATCAAGCTTCCCTTCCTCCTGCCTGCTACCTTTCGACTATTATGTTTTTCTGAGCAGACCAATCTGCACTGAGGTGTGGGAGACCATCAGCCACAGCTTGTGGGAGGGGGAGGGGAGTGGGGATTGTCTCAAGTGTTATTTAGGTCACAGTCAAAACCACTAGCCAGTACACAGTAAAGAGCAAAAAAGGGTATAGAGGGTTAGGGAAGGTATAACCAGGCATGCCTAAAAGGGATGATGGGTTGAATGTCACTGGGAAGTGAGCATTGAAGCCAGCGAGCCTCAGGGTGCAGCAGGGTTTGAAGACATTTCCGTGCTCCCTCTCAAGGGGGATGGATTAAAGATGATGCAGAGAAATTTTGGGAAGCTGTTCTTTTCAATGCATCATGTTTGTGCACTTTCCATTGTATCTATTACAGTGTTTTCTGCCTACTTCACCCCTAACCAAGTCAGTTGGATTCTTGTTGTATGGAGTGTATGTCACTCTTGTTGACCGGGGCATATACCACCATGCACATGCATCTGGTGCCCCCACCATTTGCAGCAGATATGGAAAATGCTGCATAGCCACCACTGAAACTGTTCCTGGGAATGCTGGCATCATGCTGCTGTGCTTGGCCTGCTGCGAGCTAGTGGCTGCAAGCCAAACACTTGTTCCACCTCTGCCCCATGTGTGGAAACGACACAGTTAAAATTGGCATGGACACCACTGCTGTCAGGATGTCCTCGTGAACTGGTGCAGGGGATAAATGATGACTTCTGCAATGCAAATGGAGATCTGAACACCAGGAGTCAGCCAGCTTTTTTTTTTTTCTTGCAAAGAAGATAGTACCCTGCCCTTTGGTCTGAGACTGATGGTTCAAAAGACATGGGCATCAGAGTCCTGTTGAAGTTGCTGAGATGCCTAGAGATGTCCCTTGATGGTTCTCCAGTGTTGGCCTGGCAAGGCCAGCAATCCTTGTGATCTGTGTAGCCACAACCATAACAAGATGGTCACTGGTTAAGAATCTGGAGCCCCCATCAGTCCTATAGATGGGCTGTATTATTTTCATGTCACTCATACATGCTGCTTAGCAGTTGGACTATAACCTCCAAGACTGTCTTCATGCTTCTGTCCTCCCCAGACTGGCAGGAGTTTGGTTGCAGGGCTCCATAAAAAGGCAGTAGCCTCCCCCTCTGCAACCCACCTTGAAAACACAGGGGCTGCTGAAGCCTTCTGTGAAGGTGTGGTGCCAGCTCACAACAGAAGACCTTGACAGCATCCTTACTCAACCAAAACTCGTGTTCCTGTCAGTCTGAGCACTACCTCCCCAACGTGAAACCTTTGTTCAGCCATGGGCAAAGCAGTTACCGTAGCAAGGATTCGTAGCAGGACGCTGTTTGGCATCTGTCTCCTCAGTGAAACTGAGGTGCCAGAGGACAAGCATCGGTTCATGCAGGGTCCCTTCACCTTGCTCCTACCAATTTCCAATTGAGCCCCATGCTCCTCCTTACTGTGCCTTGCAGAGCATGGTGTCCAAATTTGGAGTGAGATGGTGCATAGGGCAGCACAACAAGAAAAAGGCTTATGTGAGAGATTTTTGTACAGGTGATGATGACATGAGAACTGACACATAAGTGTCATCTGGGTGACAGATGAAGCCTACTGTGGTACCTTCTAAAGGGGTCTGCTGACAATTATGCAAAGCTTATTGGAAACTTTTTTTCAGGGAAGTTTTGAACCACACCTGTAGTGGAGATAGGCAGTACTGTGCTGTGATACATCTAATCTGAAAATATCTCCCCAAACCAGGTACACTGGAAATGTGAGGAGCTTCTGCACAAACTGTTTTGATCTACTGATCTCCTGCTGCTCCGAGTTACGAGCTAATGTAGACATAGCCTATTACTGAGAGAATTTGGTTAGAGGTTCTGGGGAACCCTGGAGTTTATTTTCTGGTTACATAAACGTAACAAAAAAAACCCCATATATTTATCATTATTGTTCTTTTCCCCCAGTGCCTACAACATTCCTAGTTTTCGTGCTGGTGCTCAGTTGCTCAGCTCATTGAGTGGATACGCCTATACCAAGCGAGCCTGGAAAAAAGAAGTTGTCGAGTTGTATATGGATCCAGCTTTTTTCCAGATGGACACTTCATGCACTCAGTAAGACATGAGATTGTGGCACTCCAAGATTCTGTTCTGAACTTGCAAAGAAAGGCTTTAAAGGAGACTGGCTAATATTGGAAAGAAAATTCTGTTCAGTACTTTCTTACAGAACGTAATAATGTTAAAAATGGGTCTCAACAACTAATTCTACTAAATGCATTATGAGCACTGAAGTTTTCATTATACTGCAGAAGAATAAACTTGTCCCATGCTGATACTCCCCTTAGTGATTAGGGAACTGCATACAGTGGACCTGGAGGACCTAGAATGCAGTATGTGTTAAACCACGTAACAGTCTGCATATTGAATATCGTTTGGAAACAGTTTCCTTGTATGAAATGCTTGACCAAAATCTTTTCTGTGGGGAAAGCATACCAAAGCTTTCTCTGGTTATCTAATTCCTTCTTTATCTTATTCAGTTGGAGATCCATTATTGATCATCTTCTAACACATGAGAAAACTATGTTTAAAGATTTGATGAGTAAGTATCAGCTACTGATAACTTATTTCTACATTAATTTGAAATATATTTGCATTTGAGCTATTGGGTACATTTTTAATATACTAATGTATGAATAAAATGCAGACAATGCATCTGCATAATTGAGTATGTTGCCAACTTTATTCACAGCTAAAAGCTGTGCTAATTCTGTATTTTGGTTATGTCTAAAACACCCCATAAGTATTTTTTTTTTCTAGAAATGCTAAATGTTGGACTCCTGCATTCACATTTTGCCATAATTTTAAGTTGCTGAATTGTGACCTTTTGCAGCTGTTCCCTGTTAGAAAGCAAGGAGACTTTGGCTAACTTTGCAGGTGTGTCTATACTCTCATCAAGCTGTAGGAACATGGTGTACCAGTACAGCAAACCTCTGAGCAATGTGCTTTGACCTCTAGTTCAGGCTTGAGGAGAGTATAGAAGAAAGTAGGGGAAGGGGTGGGATAGAACCCCTTAAAGTTGCGTGGAGCGTCAAAAGAAAAAGCAGCTTTAGTCTCTTTTTCAGATCTTCTCTTAGAACAATACTTGAAGGGCTACAGTGCAAGTCTAATTCCTAATGCACCTTTTTAACAATATATAAACTTATCTCCTTTTTTCTCAGTAAGTCTTAAGGCTCTGAGATCACTCATCTGTGGATTTAGGAGACTGAAAAGAGGGGAAGATTCATGCACATAAGGGCGGAGACAGGGGTTTAAAATACTGGACAGCCTCATTGGAGCTGCAGTGCTTGTTTCATATAATTTTCCTGCTAGCGTGAGCAGATCAGGATCAACATCAATTTATCATTCTAATTAGTAGACCTAAAGAGAGTTTTTTCTTTTTAAAAGATTTCAGGACATAGGAATTATTTTCAGCCCAAAACACAAGAAGTCTTTATATGGTAGATAATTCTTATTTCTGTTACAGATATGCAGAGCAGCGCCTTAAAACTGTACCCAAGTTTTGAGCAAAAAGCAATGTTGTTAAAGCGGCAAGCTTTCGCTGTCTTTAGTGGAGAGATTGACCAGTATCATCTCTATCTTCCCTTAATACAAGGTAAGAATTTTAATTTCCCCTGCCTTTTTTTTTTCAGCTGTAACATATAAATAAATTGTGTAAGAAAGGAATGTCACCTATTTTCCAACACATACTTCCATTTCTTAGCAGTTTTTAACAAAATTTATGCTGCTGTGAATCTCTGAATTCTGACAAATAAATAGTCTCACTAAGAGGGAGACAAGAATCTGGGTTCCAAAGCTGTTGGTCTGGAAATATAACTGGAAGCATGATTATTTTGTGGCAATCTTCCAGCCACTCTTGGGCTGTTGTTCTCCTTAAACATCAGTTTTGATAAAATTTTGTGCAATATAAAACCACCATGTCTTCAGACTTTTTCTGAATCACAGTTTTGTTAATAGAATGCAAGGAACTCTACCTAAAACTGATGATAAAGCGCAAATTTTGTTTTGCCACCTTCTACATCTTTTTATTTCCCAAAACAACACATGTTCAGGAAAATACTACTCCTTTTTTTTGTTTGGTTTTTTACTTTTTTATGTTTATTTCAGAACGACTGACTGAGAACCTCCGTGTTGGGCAGACTTCTATAGTTGCTGCACAGATGTTTCTCTTCTTCAGAGTTCTTTTGTTAAGGATTTCTCCTCAGCATCTAACCTCGTTGTGGCCAATTATGGTAACTGAATTGGTAAGGAATAAGTAGTAATTTGAAACTAATTAATGTGGGGTTTTTTTCCCATTTCACCTTTTTCTTCCTCCCTAATACACACCCTGTTTGAAAAAGGAAATGTTTTCATAGTTTTACATTAGTCTGATAATTTGGGAAAAGAATTAACATTGTCATTAGGAAATACCTATTTGATTAATTTTGTTGTTGTTGCTAAAGTAATCTCTTGCATGATTCGTTAATTTGTTGCAAGTCATAAGACTAAACTAAGAGTCTGTGGTTCCTTATACTATGTGAAGCATATCTTTTTTGTGATTGAGTTGTATGAATGTTTCAGCATCCCCATAAATAATTTATTTCTTTAAAGATTCAGACATTTCTACAGCTGGAGGAAGATTTAACTGAGGAAGATGAACCATCAAAGTAAGAATTACCATTTGTCTGATACAGAGCTTGTGAAAGCTGGTAACGATTGTGCTTGTTCTGTACCTGCAAATTTTTATTTATTTATTTATTTATTTAATCTGGGATGGGGAGGAGACAACAGGATTTTTTGTTATTGCACTTGTGTATTTCTGGTACTGATGAATCATAGTTCAGGATTTCTTTTCAGCAGCTAAAATAGTGATATGTTCAAAAAACATAAGTACCACTTATTACTGGCATACAAAAATAGAAGAGATGCTAGGTCAACATTTGAATATTTTAACATGTTGGCATTTTTTTCTGAATATTTCAGATTATTTTTTCTTCTAACAGCCTTTTATATTAATCACAGTGCTCATTCAGAATAAAAATAGTTTTTGTTGTGCACAGGTGCAAGTGTTCATTTGTGTAATTGTACATTTCCCTTTGCTGAATGAAAAACATTTAGTGGATTTATGTTTTAATGGTACATTTCTTAATTGTAACTAACACAGGAGCAACAGCAAAATAAGCAAACAGAAAGTCTCAGGTGATGGCAGTGGATCTGACATACAGCAGAATGAGCTGTCTTTGTACTTATCAGCTTGTAAGTTTTTGGACACAGCACTTTCATTTCCACCTGACAGGATGCAGTTGTTTCAAATGTAAGTCCTCTAATCACTTACCTGTTCTCCAGGTTGTTATCATTCTTATCCTTTAAAGTAATTCCAGATCTATTTTCTTCTAGACTTAATTTTGCCATTAGTTCTTTTTACAAGTGCAGATGTTGATACTCAGACAAATGTAATTTGGGGTATTTGGAAAAACAAATCAGTCTTGTCAGTGCAGGAGGATTTCACCATCCGCATTAGAAGGTTCTCTAACTTGAAAAAATTGGGACAAGAGAAAGACGGAGACTGTTCTTTGTTTTCCCTTTGCACACACTTCGGAATTTTTTGGAGCCACTTGCATTTTAATACTGATATGATAGTAACATCCTTGTTCATTAAGTTTGGCTCTGGTAATAGCATAAAATTATAGTTATGACAGTTCTTTCTGTAAACAAACCAGTGCTCTACTAAACTATGTATGATCCAAACCAGGGGTTTTTCTGCCTGTCTTCTTATCAAGTAATCCGTTTGTTTCAGGTACAAATGGGCATTTGTCCCAGAGGTGGACACAGAGTCATCTACTGTGACCTCTCATCTCGTAGAAAATCATCAGGAATGCAGACCACACATTATAAGAATCATGGATCTGCTGAAGATGAAATATGGGGTAAAGAAAGGATGCCTCACTCGAATCTTTCTTTTCTTTTTTTTTTTTTTTTTTTTTAATCCATCAACTTCTAAACAAGTGACAAGATTTTAAGTTAGGCAAGAGGTTTTTAGATATTCTAATAAAATTCATGAGGCTTTTAAAAATTATCTGCCTGCCTTCACATATATATCTTGAAGATGTCAGATTGCTTTTGAGTGTGAGGGAACAATAGGCAGTTTTCCTGTTGTTCCCTTAAATCTGTCCACAACTACCCAGTGAAAACAATTTGTCTCAGACAGGACCAGTATTTATAAAAAAGAGCATGTTGTACTTTGACAAAAAAGTTTATCATAACAGCCTTTTAAATTACCATTACAGTTTCATATTAATTCTTCCAGAAAAGGAAATAGGGGCATTAGTATTTCTCAGAGAAACCTCTGTATTCTATTGTTGTTTGATATGTGTAGTCCAAATTTGCAGTCTTCTGAACTTGTGAGACTTTCATTTAATGGAACCTTGAATCCAAATGTAGAAGTAACTCAGTATACCATCTATACAATTTATATTGTCATACAGTTGTAGGCCGTGGATCTCTTAGTATAAAAAAAGTGTATAGTACAGGGTTCAGACAAGCCATAATAACTTTTTGTCTTAATGCAAAACCTTTAGTACATCTCAGTTTGTTTGCTTACAGGAAACAAACAGCACTGAGGGAATTTCCAAACAGCACAAATTTCCTCTTTTGAACTTTCGTTCCATATCTAGCATCACCCAGCTTATGCCCTTCTTCAAGACTCTGTGTTGCGCATTTACAACAAACGGGAGTGAGTCCCAGAACTCACATACTTCTGCATCTCTCTCTGTGGACTACGTTGGCAGTAATGGCACAAAGATCTTGCAACAGCTTGAAGAGAGTGTTGAATGTGACTTCCTTGAAAACATGGAAAGTTAAGCTGCACATCGGACACTTGGCTCGTGGTGAATAAACAGTGAAAAAGGAAAAACTTTGCTGCAATTCTTCTCTTCTTTTTTCCCCAGTTTTGAAACTACGTTTTGGGGTTTCTTCCTGCTGTTGTGGAGTGCTCTTCAATAATCCAGGCTTCTGAGTTGGTGTTAAAAAGCAGGATTCTTCAGTTCCTGGGGGTGGGGGGGGAAGTACAGTTTAGTGGCCATTTATCATAGTTACTGTATTCTTTTACTTGTTTTCAATGTGAAGGATTAAAGAGATTTTGTAAATAAAGGAAGAATATTTTTGACTTGGTGAAAGTAGCAACGGTACCATTTATCCAGTAACTTTTCAAGTAAGTATTTTAAACTGCTTTTGGAACTGTGTTCTGAAAGTAAATTTAAGAAAAAGCTAATAATGCATGTCAGTGTACAATCAGTTTGCAGATAAGCCATTTCCTGAGGTTAAAGCCCGCTTCTACTTCTCCTTTCTTTAACTTGTCCTAAAACTTATCAACTTCTAAACAAATCACCTAAATTTCAAACAGATGTATTTTATAAGACTTGGCATTGTGCAAATAACTGCAGACTTACCATGTTTGTAATTTCAACTCTGTACTATAATAGCATTCTTCAGAACTAGTGATTCCTAAATAAAAGACAAGCACATGCATAAAAGACGAACCTATGCAGTAACATTTTGTAATTTACATTACTCGAGGGTTTTCTATTTTAATTAATTGACTAAAAATATTCTAGTTCAGTTTTTTAAATTAAAAAACTTTGTTCTTTCAGTGACTAAGGTCACTTTGCAACTTCTGAAATGCAGCTAAATGAAGATAATTCTGTAAAAATATAAATTGCTGTATACCAACAGCCTAATTAAAATGAAAAGAAGATTCTTTTTTTTAAAGAACACTTTTTATACAAAAGAATGTATTTGGCTGTTCCTAGGTGTTGAAAGAGGTAGGGAGATCATCACAGCGCCATGACTACAATAATGTTCAAGGTGCAGCTTATTTTGGAACTGCACTGCTACCACTGCCCAGGACCTAGTAGAGAGGGACTAGTTCTACCACCAAACAGTGCAGCTGCATGTCTGAAGGACACTTCTGATGGCCAGCAGATAAGCACCATTGCAGCAACACATACAACAAAAGGCTTAGTAGAACATTTTTTTAAATGAGGAGATGGATTCCATTGAATTTTCATATTTAGTGGATTATCTGACTAAACTTGCAATGCTGATTTGTTTGGGAGGGGAAGTTTATCATATTTTTCATGGTAAAAAGCTTTGTCTGCTTTTTTTTCTTTTTTTTTTAAAACACTTTTGCCTCCAGAGCAATTGGTTTTGTAAGAGATACCTGCAGACTGGTACATGCTACTTGTGTTACTTGGAAGATCACAACTGAGGTAAATGTGTTGGGTATTGGACTTCACTCTTGGTTTTGCTAATTAAAAAAGGACATAGAAAACGTATGGTTTAATGTCACTAGGTTGTGAGGTCAGGGATTTATTTTTTCAAAACTCACAAAGAAACATGGAAGGCTATTCTGCAGTGTTTTTTACCTACAGCTATATGAAGTTTTCATGTTTGGATTATAAACTAAAACAATGAAACACTGAACAACATGCTTTACTATGATAATACTGTAATGCTCTATTAAGATAATACTATAATAGGCTTATGCTAAACTTCAATAGCTCATGTGCATTTTTACAGTGAAGGAAAGTGATAGACTGAAGTACAATATTGTGTCATCACTAGGAACGTGAATTATTTGTATTAATATAATTTATTAATTTATAATTTATTAATGATCTCTAGTGGTATTGGAAAGAGCACAAGTGAAAAGTTATCCTTTTAAAGCATTACTTGAAAATTGGAGCAGGATATTTTTAAAATGTTTATGTTCATTACTTACATATCTTCAATAATTTTTAAAGAGGATATTGTTAATACTCAGGATGATTTGGTAGTTTTACTTTCAGCTTTCTAGTGGTTGCATTCTGTACTTGGGTATTTCCCTTAAAATCCTGATGAGATGCTGTCAAATGGGGTACTAAAATCTAAGACAACTTTTTGCCATCAAACCTTTTGTTTTACATTCTCCCATAAGCTATAAACCTGTGTCTTCACATAGTTCCCTTGCTAACTGGAGGTGGTGAACCAGTAACTTAGACTGAGGGTTTGTCATCCTTCCCCTTGAGAGGGAATGTCCCATTCTGACTGCCTGTACTTCAGATGTGCAGGGGATCAGACATCAGTCACTTTCCCCCCAGCTGTGGTGGTGAACTTTAAAAACAGAATCTGTGACTTAGGTCTCTATAACTCTCTAACTTCCAAGATTATCTTACCTTCTACAAAAATACCACTTGCTTCTAACTCCTGCCTTCATAGATATGTTTACCTTTGTCCTGTGGTTCTGCAGATGGCTTCTTTAAATGGCCTCAGATATTTGTGAGTTGCAGAATCCTTTCACTGAAGCAGAATCTAATTCTTAAGAAGAAAAAGTTCTTTAAAATTTAGTATATAAGCAGATCTTCTATCATTATAAACAGGGTGTGAATAAGGAGGAAAGGGCTCTAACTAAAACAAGTCCTACTTGGGTAGTGGAGAGGCAAAGTTACATAGGCCTAAAGGTGTCTTTACCAGTGTAACTTTATTCCTTTTCTATATGGGACTAACTGTAGTCATTTTAATTCTTATGCTACTGCTGTTAAATCCACATGAAGGAGGAGGGTTGTACTGCTCTTAACACTGGTACTGCCAAAGAAGTATAATTTAACTGGAGATGAATCTGAAAAACTTTAGCCTAGAACTCAGTATCAAGAACAGGACAGAAAATGCTTTTGCTTTGCTGTGTAGTTCTTTGCTTGTTTTCAGAATAACCAAGCTTGGCTTTCTCTTTTGGATACTTCAGCTTTGAGATAGCATAGCCACAGTGCATGATACCCAGAGGGAGAAGTATTTAAATATTCAAAAGGGCTTCATTTTCCTGAAGGAAAAAAATAGTGCAACCAAGGTAACTGCCAAAGAACAGCAGAACTTGAAATACGGAGCATTAAGTAATGGTTAAGTGTACTCAATACTATATTTGAATGTAATTCTTCTAATAATATTAAATGTTAATTTGAAACACATTTTCAAATGCAACTCTCATTTTTTAGACTACCTTTACTGCTCATTTACCAACTTAAATTTTTATCTGATTCTGTAAAAGCTCTCAAATTCAGTTTCAATGGATGAGGGCTCTGTACAGAACTCTATAGACTTCAGTTTTTGGATCTCAGCAGCCGTGGCTCTGTGCTAGCCCCTACACTTGCCTAGGGAAAGACTGCACCACTGCGTCCCTAATCCTCTCATCACAAGCCCCTACTGCTCCAGCTCGTATATCCCCATCTTTTACATTCCTGAACTTTCCACCCTGGGATCCCAGTCCTGCAGTCTTTGGACAAGTTTTCTGGATTTGTGCGCCTGGAACGACTGTGTGGAGCAGATGGAGGAAGCTGCTGCTGCAGCACCAGGGGTTCATTGACCGACAGGCACTGACCCCCTGTAGGGAGGGAGTGCCTCTCCCCAGGAAATTTGGGACTGCTGTTGCATAATGCTTTCTCTCTGCACCAGAGCCTTCCAAACTTCAGTCTGTACGCTTTTATATGTTCAGGGCAAATGCCCTGAAAGTACAGTGCTGCCTTTTCATTTGGAAGGAAGAAAACTCTTCCATACAACTGAGCTTGAAAATCTAAGGCCAGAGAAATATGGTTTTGATGACTTTGTGAAAGCTGCTTTTCAGATTTCATCCTTTCTCTGTAGTCTGTGCACCTTTTGTAACGTTGTGTGATGTACCTTGCACCTCAGAAGCTGCTAATCATCGAATCATTTAGGTTGATGTTTGATTACACTGCGTATGTTGAAAATCATGGATACGTGTGGTATGTGTGCTGGGAAATACTGTAGCATAGCAGCTAGTAATACTAAAGCACTGAATGTCTCTCGAGTGTCTGCTTAAAGAGCAGCGGGGTTGGGCATTTAGGTTTGGCAGCAACAGCAAACCTCAATTTTTTGCAATTACTGTGCCAATGCAGCCCCCCTACTTAAATACTGGTTGTCTCCCGGTGGTCACTTCCCAGAGCTTCAGGTGAGGCCAAGGGCAGCGGTGATTGCTCAGCACATCGGGTCATTAGATCCCATTTCTGCAAACAGATCAAAGGAATGGAAGGAGCAGGCAGATGCAGAAAAACGATTGATCAAACTGATGACACTTCCAGATAGAGGCTGAGGTATGTTTTCCATGGTAATTCCCTGAGCAGAGGCATCCATGCAGGCATGATGCATTCCTTGCAACCCCAGTACTGTCATTAGTCTCAGTGATGTTGGTGGGCAGGGTTGTGAGGCCCCACCTAGAGGGGGAAAAAAAAAGGCTTTTGCTGAAGATAGCAGGGGGCAGCATTTCCCCCAAGGTTTGTTGAAGGCTGCTCCCCAATTAAAGAGTAAGTGGCCTGTAGGGTTTCAGTCACCATGAATTACCTCAGGCTCTTCTTTTTATTTTCTCTTGCAATGTGTACCTACATCTCTAGGTGTTTTGGATTTTTTTTTTCTATCTGTCCACCACCAAAATCACAGCTCCCCTCCAGCTGTAGAAATCTGAGATTACAGAATGAAAAATTGGGATGACAACAAAAGCAGCTGGAGAGTAGCACATACCTGGCTTGTAAGACACCAGGGAGCTTCCCAGCTATAAATGCGTGTAAAGCAGTTGGGTTTTTAAAGTCCTCCAGGCAGAAAATTTGAGAATCTGGACTTAAGGTAAGTAACCGTGCACAGCTCAAAATATGTGCCAAGAGCTGAACCACAGTCATTGTTATGAAACACCTGAGGAATTTAGTTCTGCGAGTGAACGGCACGTGTGAAACATGAACTCTGGCCTCTACTCCGCTTGCTGAAGAAGAACGCATGGGACTTGTACGCAGCTCTGTAGAATACAGGTAGTGCTAAACGTTGCTATGAAGGCTCCTGTTACTTGTACCAGGCAGGCTCCTTCTCACGTTCCTCATTGTGTGACTTCTGCGGTGAAAACGGCTGCTGTAAACGCTGGAATCTGACCTCACGCTGCCTTTGACGAACGCAGGGCACCAGCGGAGAGGGGCCGTTGTGCAAGTGCGCCCGACGGCCCGCCTGAGGGGGGCGAGGGCAGCCAGGCCCCTCCGACCGAACCCTGGGTCCTCACCTCGCGTCCCGGGGCGCCCAGCCGCGCCCCCTGTGCCAGCCTTAGGCAGACGGTTGCCGGTATCGGCACTCCTCCACCTTACTCCGTGGCAATTATTCATTTAAACGGTGTTGCCGCCGGAGAACCGGCGTCACAGCCGTCATCCTGTCAGCAGGGCAGCAGTCCCGGCGGCGGCGGCGCAGAGCGGCGGCCGCCGCCCCTGCTGACGGGAGATCTGCCCAGAGGGGCGGCCGCAGCGCTTACCCGCCCCCGGGCTAGGCCGCTCCTCC
>WAAD01018792.1:45943-77827 GCA_013389945.1 Fregata magnificens
TTATTGGGGGCGGCGGGGGGATTTCAGAGTCTGTTGTAGCGATGTAGTTGTGAACGTAGCGACCTCTAATTGGAAGCTTGTAACTTAAAATCTTAACTCCTTTTGTTGCAAGAGGCCTAATTACATTTTAACAAGGGTGATGAAAGTGCGTGCAGTTAAATCTGCTACTGTATCGTGCTTTTCAGTCCCAGCGTTGCTCGTGGTTGTCCTTTTGTGGCAACGGGTCATTTCCTTATTTGTGCTAACAGAAATTAAGTTAAAACTATTTTTTCAGTGTTTTGATACATCATTAATGAAGCAGGATGTTTTTTAAAGCCTTTCTGACTTCAGCTATCTGTGCCTATAAGTCACACTTAAGAGTTACAAACACCTGGTTCGTAACCTTACTTATAGAATAGTGGAAAGAAGCTGGATCATTACAGTAAGTAACTTGTCAAATGTTTGAGTGAAAAACATATGTTAATATATTCTCAGCAGTGCTTAAATTACCTTAATATAAATTGCCATGATCGTAGAGGTTAGCTATAAATGTCGTCTACTTGAAGTTCAAGAATTACACTTTCATTTCAGGCCTTTAATTCTTGTAAGTGTTTGAAACCCACAGGTTGTCTGATATATTTTATTAGAGAAGTGTTCTCCTTCTTCTTTAGATAACACAATGTTTTATAAAAAAAAGAGGAGGGAGGTCTCCCTTTGTTTTTAGTGCATTGTTAGCCTTCTTGAGGGGAAAAATACATCAGCATGAATAATCAGCCTTTGCATAAAACCTGCATATCACAAGTCAGACTGCAGAGTTTAAAATTGTTCTCAAGTTGAAATGACTTTGGCAAGCCGAACTCTTACAGATACAGATGAGAAATCTAAGCTAAAGTTGGTGCAATTGGTAACTTTCTGAATTATTTTTAGGATGCTGTTTGCTTTTGTTTGTCAGTAGTCATAACTGAAAGTTTACATTCAGTCTATTTCCAGTGAAAGGTGTGATTTTTTTTTTAGGGTTTTACTAAAGAAGTGAAGCAGCTGATATAGTTTTTTAACAGGTTGTGTCCTACAGTGTAAAAGCTCTATTTCCCAGAGAACAATAGAGAGCTGATATTCACGGTCTCTTCTGTCAGCAGCTGTTCTTTGGAAATATGTTGGGTTTCACCAAAATATTTTCATTAGTTTCAGAAGCATGTATAAACAACACAAGCAGTATGAGCAGGCCTGGTAACTCATTCCCACACTGGCATTTTTCTCCTTCTGTTGCTCTGGTAAATTTTTTGCTCAATTGCATAATGAGACAGATCACGGAAGTGATCCAAATTAAAAATAAGGTTTAAACCTTATTTTTGTTTTGGATCAGCTCCTTGATGCGGTTCATTACGCAGTCATGTCAGTGGACTAGCACAACTGGGAGGGAGGAAGAAAGGAGAACATATCAGGAAAGAAACAAGCAGCCAGGTGGGATAAAAGCAAGAGGGGGAAAATGGCAGTGGGGTTGTTCCCCAAAAAGTTGCAAAATACTTTATAAGACAAGACAGGTTGTTCAGTGGTAATTTGATTTGTGCATGCATTATGCTCTGCAAGAGATGGAAGAGTTCCAGTTTTCTTGGAGAAGTAAAATTCCCAAAGCTGTCTATTGTTTTTGAGAGAGAAGCTGCTTTGTTCTTGAATATTTGCTGGTCATAATTGTAGGAGATGCTCCTCTTAGTGCAGCTGAGTATTTTTATAACATGAACTGTATATGCAGTTTGAAGGAGGGGGAGGTTTAGTTGTATCTGCAAAACGGACTTGGCTGCACTTGATCAAAGGAGAAAAAGCGAAACTAACCAAAACCCACTTAGTAAGAAAATGTATTAGACCCAGTGAACAAAGCAACTGAATCGTCTCAGCTACGGTCATGCTAACATAGCCAAAAGTGAGTGTTCACCAGGGGACTAACTCTTTCTTACTGTATTTATTGAACCTCAAGTATTCATGAGCTAATTAGAGTGGTGGTTTGATGAAATGAAGTGTTAGGGGACAAAATGGGCTTAAATATTTCCTGATGAACTCATCAGGAAATGATGAGTTGCTGCTGACAGCTGAGTATGCTCTGAAGCAAACTATGAAGGTAATGGCCTTAAACCACTATTCTCCAGGTTTTTTTAATCTGGTTTTGTTGTGTGCCCTTGTTTCAATGCCTCACATGAGCAAATGGTGCTGTCTGCTCGGAGGCAGGCTTTTCTGTGAACTGTCCTGTGGGATACTCACTCGCCTTTTGCTGGGGGAGATATTAGAGCCAAGAATCAATTTCTTACAGTTCCCATGTTCCAACCCATATCTTCTCATCTCATGTTCACAAGTTCCCGGTTCCATGTACCACCTTCCAGCCTTTCTCAAAACCTTACCACCTGAAACAGCGATCCAGAGAAGATCAGCATAATTCTTGTGTGTGTTTGTAGAAGATGCTGTTTCTTTAAAAGGCTATTCTTTTCAAAGTTAATGTCTAGTATGCAGCAGTGAAATGAGGGATGGAGAAGCATTGTGTTACACAGGCAATGTGTGAAGAGATTTTCTTGTCGTGCACATGTACGCTTTGCTTCACAGAAAAAAGGACACTTATCTGTGATTGTGTCAGTGTTGGTGATACTGAGGTTCCTTCCTTCATCAGCATTGTCTGGTGACCAGGGGAGGTCACAGGATCGCTGTGAATTCATGCCTTTATCAAAACTACAGTCAGGACTTTTCGCCAAGTCCATCCATATTTGCTGAGGTTACAATGCCAGTAGTAACTCCCAGTCTGCCTGGGTTGCATGGTTGGAGTTTTTCACTGGTTAGCAGCAGAGAAATATTTTAGCAGCGAGCTGAGCAGATGCTGAATGCTTGAATGTGCATCTGTGTGGTGGGGGTTTTTTTGAATGTTAGTGTTTATGTTTTGACAAGGAAGGATTTCAGGCAGAACAAAAAGCCGAGTTGTTTCTTGTGTATTTTGATGATGAAGCTTAGAAAGCAAAGGAACAAATGCTGCCAGCACTGTGAAAGGTTAAAGTGAAGAGAATGATACAGAGATCTTAAGATCCACTCAGTTACTGTTTGGCAGAAGAAGAAATCGAAAGATCCTTTTAACCATGTGCTGTGGAATATGTGAGGTTTCCATTAACAGGCTTGATGTAATTTTCTTCTTGGATTATGAATTACTTGTAAGTATCTGTTAGGAATTTGAAAGGGGCACAGTGACTTAGCCTGACTCAATTTACCGGATTTTGTAAAACCGGACTTTTAAAGCACAGATGGCAATGAAGAACGTGATGTCTATTCATACTTGTTCTCTAGCTCGATGGAGAAATGCAGGGATTAAGTTGCAGTCTGACCGTGCGTCCTGTGCTCTTATGACCTTAGAATCAAGATGAGGTTTCTTGGCAATTTACGTTGATCTGAACTAGGGCTGCTGCTTTACTCCTGCTCTGGTACCTGGCTCACGGCTCTAGAACTTGCTTGTAGCATTATTCTTTTTCGCTAATAAATGAATAAATGAAGTGGTTGCTTGCTTTTATTTAGACTTTACTAACTATATAAAAGTGCTTGTCAGTGTAGCAGTTCTGTAAAATTTATGAAGTATGGATATGTACACACTTTTAAAATATTTTTCTGATTTTATATATATAATGTGGATTATATTATCTTTTTTGATGTAACTTCACTGTACAAGGACTATTTCCAGTGTTATGTGTTCCTAGATACTGCTTTTTATGCCATCAACATAACTATGCCAGCGAGGCTTAAGCCTATATGTGCAGTGGGTTTATGTTAAAGGCCTTGTAAAAGTATAATTACAGATATTCTCAGTGGTAATGCAAATGCAACTGTATCAGTTTCAGTAGTTAAACTTCTCCAAATGTTGCATTGACAAATCCTTAAGTTATATGAATATTTAGTTCTGGTTTTCCTAGTCTTATGATCTAGGTGAATATATATGAACCCAGGCTTTCATAAATTACTTGAGCATACTTTTGTCGCTGACATCTATAAGATACATCCCATAAATAGGTACTTTATTTGCATATTCTCATCTAATCCTAGTAGTGGCTATGTTCCTCTGGTTACATCTTATCATAAGTGAGGATAAAATGTATGAGATCAAATTGCTAAAAGCACAAACCACTAGTTGAGAGAATCTGACAGGTGATTTTGATCAATATGGGCAAAAGGAGCAATGACATCGTACAGTAAGCCACTGAGTATTTTAGGTGCTGCTCACTTTTCAGATTCAGTTTAATACTCATGGTTTAAGATGTACATTTTTAACACTTGAGAGCGTGTGCTTCTGTTAGTAGATTTGGACTAAGGCTCGGATGTTTTCTGTAACATCTAGCGTCAGTATATAGCAATAGTTTCTTTATTTTTATAAAGATAAAGAGAGTTTGATAGGATGACGATATAACCCATGCTCAGAATATAGTCTGATACTGTGCTGAATTCTGTATTGTTCTTTTTGTCTTTAATAGCTCTATTAATGTTCCCTTTAAAAGGTGTTAGTATGCCAGTATCTAAAAGTAAATTAAATTACAGCCTTTTGGTGGCATTGTACAAAACAGCTTCATTTAACGTTACTTTTTTTTAAACATACTGTGTTCTGGCTTGGTATCATTGAAGAGCATAAACTAATGCCATTGTTTGTGGTTTATTTCAGCTTTGTCCAAAGTTCTTGCATACCAACTCTACCAGTCACACCTGGCCTTTCAGTGCAATTGCAGAACTCATAGGTATGTGGATCAATAGTTTGTCTGAGTATTCAATTGTAATACATTTTTCTTGTTGTAAAACTTTTTTTCCTTCAGGTAGGGGAAGGAGTTGATCCTGTTGTTACCGTTCAGATTGACTTTTTTCTTTCTTAACAGCATATGTACTATCTGACATCAGTTGCAGGGGCCTTGTAGGATTTGCCAGTTTCTTTCTACTGAATTTATTAAGAATTGCCAGATATAGAATACTCTGGGACCAAGTGAATTCCTTCTCTTCTAGTCCACCAAATGCAAGCCTACTGCTTTTTGCTGTTCCCAGGCCCAGAGAGTAGTACGGCTGAGTGCACATTCCAAAGATGTGTGTGCACACTTGCATCCTGTACAGACGTAGCTGGCCACGGACAGATTAGCACAGACAGGAGGACAGTAACTTTGCAAGAACCCACGTAAACACAAGCAATGCTGGAAACGTGAACAGCACACATGGCCTTATCCTATTCCTGCTTCCTGGCTAACCAGGTTTAAAGTTCATTAGTGGCGCGTGCGAGTACTCTCACTCACTTATCGCTTGTGCTTATCCATGTTTCTGGGTGTTTCGCCAAGACCTGGGAGTCCTTCCAATACCTGTGGCCTGGGCTCTTTACCCGCTGCTGGCTTAAACCTTGGATCTCAATGATTGCTGGTTTCTTCCAACTTGTTGCCTTGTCCAACTTGAAGTTTGCTAGCAGAACAAATGTGTACAGGCACACATTGAGAATAGAAAGCACACTCACCACTCACACAGGGAATCATTAGAAATAGTGTTTAGTAAGAACGTACAGCAGAGTGGCACAGGGTCCAGTCATACAAGCATACTGACCAGCAGCCAGCTTGCACACAAACAGCCCGTGTTACTTCCTGCCCACCCCCCCACCCACCCCCGCATTATACCATTCTTCTCCCATCCACTTTGACCTTTCCCTTTTCTTCGATGCTTCCTCAAAACATCCAATAGTAATTTTTGTACATTGTCACAATACCCCTCAAACATCCTAATTTTCTTGGTTTGGGTTACCAAGTTTCTGGCTGAACATCTGCAGGGTTATAGTTGAGTGGTTCCTTTGAATGGTCCATCCATCAGTGTCCTAAGAGTTCTGCTCTTTATTATTGTCTCTGTCATCTGCTGTTAGCTGGGGCTTGTGTATCTGTTTAATTTATTAGCTCCTGTTGATCGTCTTGCCTTTGATTTTTGAATAGCTGTTAACTGGATATCTTCAGAGTTGCTTGTTTCCCAAGTTAGGGAATGATTAGCAGACTTTCTTTAACTGGTTCCTCAAAATAAAGGTGTGGTTTGGAAAGACTTGCCAAGTTTATCTAGCAGTTTGCAGCTGCCAAAGGGAGCAACTCTTCTGGTCACACATTCCTTCGCTTCCTGTGCACGAGTTTTGCTGTTGCTAATCCAGAAAGTTAACCTAACAAAAGAAAATAGGAATTTTTCAGCTAGATAAGGCCAGAGCTGTCACCAAGGAGGAAACCAGAACAAGATGACTGTGGGAAGGGCTAGCTGTTTTGGGGGTAACAATACGTTAAGTCATTTCAGCTGTTTTATCACCCCATGCCATACTTGGCTGGAATGATGGTGGATGTGCTGCGCAAGGCGTGCAAACTCGTCTTCTTCCTTTGCCTCTGATCTGTCATATGAGTTGCTTTAACAAAGCTTCAAAAGCATAGTAGCAACATATTGGTTGTAAAGGCTTCGAGTTAGTCATGTTGATTTAAATAAGTTTTGTAATCTGTCTTTCGCGTGCTATGTAAGGCTATACCATATGTCAAATATCAAATAGCATAAATAGGTTTACTTTATGGAGGCCTGAATTTTAGTTTATGCAAACTTACCTAAAACGTTAATGGTCTGTATACTAAAATTCGCCTTTTAAGCTCTAGTCCCTCCTGTCAGCTTTTTGATGGCTATATTGCTGGCTTCTCCCATTAGTCCTCAGTCAGATTACATTTAGGTGAACTAGTGGTGATACTTGGAAGAGGATAAATGGGACATCTAGAGAGAGTTGGTGAGCTAGCAAATTAGAAGACTTGCACAAATTATGGTCTTAGAAGAATACTTTCAATAGTACTTGAAATGTCCTCTTTTGCTGATGCTGAAATATATTTTATGAACTCTTTTACTGTGGATGCAATTTGTACTTTATGCTTATAGAAGGCAAGCTACCAAGCTGTGATTCCTTTTTATAGGCTGCAATGTTGGCTTGAGCTGTTTATTTACGACCCTCAGTTGAACCTGCAAAACAGGCAGTGAGGCAGGGGCGCTGCCTTCTGCTGTGCCATCACATCCCACCCCTCCTCCTCCCTGTGCTTTTCCCCCCTCACAAATTCCATGAGTAGCACAGTGCTGGGGGAGAGGGGAAAAGAGATGTGATAAAGTGGTGTTAGGGCAGATGAGATTTAAACTAGCTTTGC
The DNA here is from genome assembly GCA_013389945.1 of Fregata magnificens. NCBI lineage: Eukaryota > Metazoa > Chordata > Aves > Suliformes > Fregatidae > Fregata > Fregata magnificens. The sequence goes on from WAAD01018792.1 coordinate 53,101, forward strand.
TTCCAAGAAATGTTTGTGGAGCCATGGTTTCTGTTTCACTTGCAGTAGCAATGCTGCAAGGTCTTTCAAATCCTGTACATAGAAAGCTTAGTCTAAAACACTTTGTACTTCCCTTCTGTGAAAGCCATACCTTCTTAGATTTGATCAGCTTGCACTAGCACAATACATAGTTGTGACTCTCAGCTCTGCTAATATGGAAGTGATGTGGTAGCAGAGCAGCAATAATTTTTTCACCTAAATTTCCTACACCTGTGGAGTCAAAATTCTAGATTTCACAGAACTATCTGGGATGCGGGGAGTTGGGCTTCAGGTTTTTTGCTTGCTTTTTTTTTAGTGTCTCAAATTTGATTATCTGAAATTGTGATAGTATTTCAAATCTGATTTCCCAATTAAAAAGCCCACAGGCCCACAGCAGGTAATGTGTTGTTGCAGCCATGTATATTAGTGATGTGCCACCGTTGCCATTGTGAACAATAACCTAGCCTCCTGAGAGCCAGTCAGAAGAGATGTTTGCGTGACTAGGAGAAAGTACATATTGCAACAGCTGCTAGGGAGACAGGAATTGAAAGTAGAAACTTGTCTTGGTTTCGTTTTCTGTTCTTGCATTTAAGCTGCTCATCTCCATCTACATTTTTGCCTATATATTACTGTCATCTGTAATACCTGGGAAATCGTGTGTTGTTTTCAGGCAAGGTGTTTTAGGAGACTTAGGTTTTAGTGTAACGTTTACTTTATTAAAAACTCTGGCTTCTTGCTTCTGTGTGAAAGTTGACTAATATTTGGTGACTTAGCTGAGAAATTTATATCTGTGCCAGCACAAAATTTCTGCAACTATATCACATACCTAACCGTGGAGCTGACAAATGGCCACAATTTTAGACCTCCATTAATTTAGCATGTGACTCTTCAGGGTCATAGGCCCGCTATTAGGGAACTACGTTAAGCTGCCATATTCATCAAATAAACATATGTGCAAGCATAGCACCATAATAAAATTAGGGACAGCTATTCTATATAGCTGTTTGGCAGCATTGCAAGACTAACATTCAGCAGATTGATTATATATGTATTCCTGCTAGATAAGGCTCTGTTGCATGCTGCAATATGGATTTACATAACTTTGGAAGAGTTACTGACATCTTCACGGGAATTAAACACTTTAAAATATGTTCACACTTAAACTGTTTAACTTTTGCTTTTTAGTATCCCACACTTGTTTGCTTTGTTTTTCTTCAGATAATGCTTATGATCCAGATGTGAGCGCTAAACAGATATGGATAGACAAAACAGTGATAAACGACAATATATGCTTGACATTCACTGATAATGGAAATGGTATGAACTCAGAGAAGCTGCACAAAATGCTAAGGTGGATAACCTCTTTTGCAATTTTTTTCTCATAAAAATTCCAGCTTCTAGTTCTGTTATTGCTCAGCTTATTCCTTTTTTCTCATATTAAATTGACTAATTTTGTTCATAAACTTAACATTTCTGAAGGTGAGTTATTATCTAAGTGAGACTAGAATAGACGGATGCTAGTAAAACTCCCACAGAACTTTGTCAGTGTATTTTTATCTCATAATTTCCTTTTATCCTTTCTGTCAACCTTCCCATTTAACTTTCCATGCAGTGGTTGTGCCGTGTAAATTCTCTGTAGTGCCCATTAGTGGAGCTAAGGATAATTTAAAATTTTTTTTTTTTTTTTTTTAATTCAGGTTTCCTTTAGTTTAAGTTAGAGAGCAAGAGAAAAAGGGAGATTCAGTTCAAACCCTTGGAGTACTGAAAATAGAAGGTATTGTGGAAAACTTTAGGGGATTATAGTTATATATGTGGTTTGTCTATTTATCTTTAAATATTCTATAGGGTTTGAACTGATCTTTCTGCAACTCTTGTTTCTACAGTTAGCAAAGAGGTTGCTGTTCAGTTGCTCTTCTAGTATGAAAGACTGCTCTGCCTGCAGATAAATCTCTGGGTTTAAACTTGAGCAATCTTGAATTCAAACTGTAATTTTTCTTTTTCTGTTAGATGCCATAATTAATAGCTTGCTTGCTAAATCCTGTGTTCCATATACAGCTACCTCTTTTACTTTAAATGTAATGTGTAGCTACTAATGGAAAATTTGCAGATCACATTTTTCAAGCAAGTGGAGGGGGGGGGGAAAAAGCTTTAGGGGCTTTTCTTAGTATTTATTGTGAAGACACAGGATAGCTATTAGAATCACGTAAGAATGCTTATTGCATAGTTCCAGACAGATGGTATTTCTTTTCCATACTTAAAGATGAAAGTAAATTTCCCTGAATTCTTGCAGTGTGGTTTTAGCAATGTTATACGGTAACCTTAAAGATTTGCTTAACTGCACAATGTTTAATTGTACAGTAGTTCCACACCTCTAAAACAAGAGATGAACTCATTGTGTTTGAGTCTAATTTGGTATGTCTTGCATGCATCTTTTGGGTTTTTAAGTTTTATAGGGTTTTTTACACTCTTATAATGTTTTCATATATTTCAGCTTCGGCTTCAGTGAGAAATCTGTGATGAATGGCCGTGTTCCAGTGGGACTGTATGGAAATGGGTTTAAATCGGGGTCCATGCGCCTGGGAAAAGATGCAATAGTCTTCACCAAGAATGGAGAAACTATGAGTGTGGGCCTGTTATCTCAGACTTTCCTTGAAGTCACAAAAGCAGAACATGTCATGGTTCCTATAGTGACATTCAACAACCAACATATCCTTTCAACAATTTCTGAATGAAAAGTTGTGGGTACATGCAAAATTTGGATGATAATACCAGTAAAGGAAATCTCCTTGTCTAGTCTTATGGATACCCTAAATAAATTGTAAGATGCAAGGAAGGCTATAACTTGTTAAAGCCTTTAAATTTGTAGGAGCTCTGAGATGTGGAGTGAGAACCTGTGAAGTGAGTACAGGATACTGTTGCAGAAGTTTCCTCATCTTCTGAAAGCTTACTTCATTCGAAGTTGCTCTCCTTAACACAGTGCTTACGACAGATAAGTGATCCAACGGAATCCAAAAACAGCCTGAAGGCCATCTTAACGCATTCTTTATTTTCTACTGAGGAGAAATTGCTGGCAGAGCTAGATGCTATAATAGGGAAAAAGGGAACAAGAATTATCATCTGGAATCTTAGAAGGTAAGATGAAGTCCAGTCTCTTATATCTCTCATTTAGTTTGTTATCTTTCAGTGTATGCAAACATACAAGGGTTTCTTGTAGAATAATTACAAAAGACTGTGGGCAGTTAGCTGTAACTGGGAAACTACCTTCAAACTCACATGATTGAAGGGCTGTAACGTTGCATGAGAACTGTTGCTAATATCTCAAGTAACAAAGAAGGAAGGAGAATGTAAAGGACTTCATATTTTGCTTTGATAAGATAATGTTGCTTTTGCCAGAAGGAAATTTGAAATAGATAAATTATAAATCTGTTGTTTCAGATCTATGAAATTATGAATGCAAAAATTCAAACAAAAAATATTTCTATGTACAGGCAAGTATTGCTGGCTTTTTAAGTTTGGAGTCAGCAGTATCCTTCTAGAGGGATCTAGACCTTTCTAAACTTCTTAACTGTTTATGACAAAATAAATAGAAATCCAAGTAAATACAGTTGTGTGTATTTATCTTATTTATCTACTTGCCTCTATGGGGTTGATCACGGCAGTATAGATTTCCAGCCTTTTCTAGCTTTGACTTGCTTGCTGCCTTTTTTTTTTTAAACAGCTGTTCCTGTAGCAGTGGCAGATGGGTGTCATCACTTCCCATCTTCTTTCCCTTTCCTTCACATCTTTGCTGCTGCATTATTAGCAGGGAACCTGTCTGATGGTCTGTCCAGAAAAGCTTTAGCATGCTTTTAACTGTGATGGCACTAACTCGCTGGGAAGATGTTGTCTTGTACTATGTTCTTAAGTGTTTAGCTTACTGTAGTTTTAAATACCTGAAATAACCAGGTATCCATAGGAAGTAATTTTGCACTTTCAGTCCTGTGGATTTGGCAAGAAACTAGCTTGTTTTTCAGTTTCTTATCTTTATTGTTGCAGGGCAGGAAACCACACCTGGATGAGTATAGGTTAAATGTTACAGGACAAAAAAGATCTCAGTCAATTATATAGCAGGTGAAAAGTTTGGGGGTTTTTTATTTCATTAATTTATTGCAAATATTAGAGCCCTGGATCACTTTTAACTTAGGAGATTTTAATACAAGAAAGCTGGAGGTAACAAATGTATTACTAATTCTGATTGTTTCCCCTTGCCACCTGCTCCATAAGAAAAACTTTACCTCCTTTACACTTCAGAAACTAACTTGCATTGCCCAGGTAGACTTTCATTTATTTTTAGGTATGAATATTTTTAGGAATGTGCATCACTTCATTGGTTGAGCAAAAGAAAATACAGTGAACTCAGCTGACTGGGCAGGATAACTTTCATGTTCTGAATTTTGGCGTGTATTCGTGGGAAGTTATGAGAGAGAACACTTTGGGGGGGGTTCATGTTGTTTCTAATGTGTTGTAATCCAATCTACTTTAAAAAAAAAAAAGAGCTGTTTCAGTATTAAAAGACTTTATTTCTGGAATATTTGTGCCAACTATGATATATATCAATGTTGTGCAAAGGTACTGCCAGTATACTGCAGTGTATACGTCTGCAGCTAAATATAGTGTATACATCTGGTGAGTGCTGCAATAAGATATTGTGATAATTATTGAGTTGGAAAGCTGTGATGAGTAATTTTTTTGCAGCATTAAAAATCTTAAGAAGGCAATTTGTAGTGTTCAGAAATCTTGCGTTTAGAAGCAATGCATGTGTCTTGGTCCATCTAGAATTTAAAGCTGATACTGACTGCTTTTATTTTTGAAGTGTGACCTGTTTAGAATTAAGTTAGAATTCATGAATGTCTCACTTGCTATCACTTCTCTTGTATGCCTTGGGTATCAGAAAGGAACTGGTGAACTTTTTTTATATGAATTTTAGCAAATCTGTGAAGAAAACCACCATGGCTCAAAGGAATTACCTTTCTTTTGCATCTTTGTGATACATAATATCTTATCTTGTGTTGGCTTCCCCCCCCCCCCCCCNCAAGGATAAATATGACATCAGAATTCCAGAAGACTTAGATGAAGCAGGCAAAAGAGGATATAAAAAACAAGAGAGACTGGACCAGATTGTTCCAGAAAGTGACTACTCACTGCGAGTATGTATAACATTTTTTTTAAATTTGCTTGTTTATTTTTGGAAGCTGGAGGGTGTATGTTTTTGTTTTACTGTAATGTACTATACTACAGAAGTGTTGGTTGGGGGGGGATGATGAATGTCAGAATTTAGATGTTAGGGCAATATGTCAACATTAATTTTGAAAATTGAAAGTGGAATATATTTGTGAGCTTGTGTAAACATTTGCTGTTTATTTAGAAGAAAATTACTAGGTTTTATGTAGTCTTGCAAAAAACTTTGGCTGTTAAATGTAGCCATCGTTATCCACTAAGGAGCAAGAAGGAAATGCAATCAGTAGTGTCAGAAATGATATTAGGGGGGTGTGGTTGTCAGCAGAGTAAATGTTCCATTGTAGTGCAGGTATACATGCATATAATACTGATGCTATGCCCATGTGGATTTTTTAAAACAGGTTTTGGTTGGCAGAATATCATTTCTAGGTTTCAAAAAGAGGCAAAGGAATTGGGAAGTAGCTCAGTTGTTTGAATACACACATGCAGACAGAGATGAGGCTTTTCTGTAGGCTAATTGATACAACCATTGTCTCCACTGTTGATTCATAAGCTTTCAAGGCTTCTTTTTGTAAGAAAGTGCATCTGAAATTACTAGGTGTTCTGGGCACTTCTTGTGGATAATATTCAGAAGTATTATTCCAATTGAACTAAAACTTTCAATTATTCTAAGACTCGCTGAAGTCCTATATCCACTTCAATTACTAGATGTTGTAAATATAATGATAAATGAAATGCAAATTAAAATTCATAGATCTAAACTTTTATAAGAAGATTGCATAGCTATTATCAAGGTATGATAATATGCATTCATTTGGAACAAGGTTAACACACTTGCTTTTGTTTGATATTTTAAAGCTTGTAGTAGAATTTTCAAGCTCTCAATAGGGGATAAGAAAAGAGAGGCTTGTATGTTTGAGAGCTCTTTTAGTGGTAAATCTGCATCTTCAGCCATCTGATTAACTTGTCATATTCATAAAAGTTGTCCTTCAATTGCTATTCATTTAATTTGATATATGTATGCTTATTATGCACACTTGCATTTCCTATTTTTCTGGATTCAAGTTGGAAAAAACCACATTTCATAAAATGTAATTAAAACTTGAGTTGGTCTTCCTAAACATAATGTGTATTCTAAAATATTCGTGTCTTGAGGTTGTTGGCTTTTTTTAGTAACAGGATTTACTATATGTTTTGTAGGCTTATTGCAGTATTTTGTATCTGAAGCCAACAATGCAGATCATTCTGCGAGGACAAAAAGTGAAAACACAGCTGGTTTCCAAAAGTCTTGCCTTCATTGAACGCGACATATATAGGCCAAAATTTTTGAATGTATCCTTTGCTAATATTTACATCATTGCACACAGAATTTAGTGATATGGCTTTTTATGTAAGATGTCTGCATTCTGCTGGGTATGTTGCAGTTATACTGGTGGTGGGTTTGTTTGTTTTGTAAAGACATACTGAAGGAATTATCTCCATTTTAAAAAAAAAAAAAAAAGTAAGTTCCAGGACCCAGTTCAGAATGAACACTCAGAGTAACTATATTTTTGTGTTACGTGAGATTAACCAGATTTTTCCTTAATATCTGGTAAAAGGCTAAAACAGTAAGAATTACTTTTGGATTTAACTGCAGAAACAAAGATCATTATGGAATAATGATGTACCATAAAAACAGACTCATCAAAGCTTATGAAAGAGTTGGCTGTCAGTTAAAGGTAAGACATTAAAGCTCGAAAATATTTTAATGTCTTTAGAAATAATTTTCGCTCAAACACTGATTTTAAGAAAGAATATGGATGGAAACTAGGTTCTTGATATATCCTTGATAAAACCACCTTTTCTAGTTTGTGCAGCAGTTACAAATTGTATTAAATTGTATGCAGTAGTTTTAATGTTTGTTTGTGAAACTAAGCTTGATACACAAAATATGGGCCTGAGCATATCTTTCAGGACAAAAAGAGGGGTGGAACAGAGGATTTTTTTTATTTAGGGGGTTTGTGTCAAGAGTCTCTTTTTGCAGAGGAGTCATAAGCCCGAAAAGTTGGTTTTTACGTAGTATATGTAGCTTGTAATTACCTCTGACAAACTCTGGCAGTATTAGCATAGAATAGTTGTTGTTTTTCCTGATAGATCTTAATTTCTTACAGGCAAACAACATGGGTGTTGGTGTAGTTGGGATTATTGAATGCAACTTCCTAAAACCAACTCATAACAAACAAGATTTTGACTATACAAATGAATACAGGTAACGGTGTATTTTTATGTAGATTTTCTATTGAATAGTGTTGTTCACTGTGAAATACTTGATGATAAAGGCTTCTTGTCTAAGTAGTAAGAATAAAAGCTTATGTTCCATCATTAAACTGCATGACTTCCGAACAGTAGGGGTGGGATGTTTACATCTACGCTGGTCATACTGCATTCGTTGTGCAGTCAGTGAATTCTAGAGTATCACACACGTTATTTTAAAGCAAGTGCCCTAAAAATGGTTGGTTGCAATTCTACCCCTTACAGGTTGTAAAATGAGCACAGAATAACTCGCCACAATGCGGATATTTGTATGGCACATGGCTAAAATTGTGATGCATGAATCCCACACTATTAACTTTTTTATAACAATTTTTGTTTGGCCTTTTTTCAGCAAAAGCTTTGTTGGATATTTTTGAGCCCTTCTTTTCAATTTCTTTTCTAAGAGTGAACTTGAATGCCCTCAAATCCTCTGCTACCTGATAGAGCATTTAAAATACCTAACACCCTGAAGGCAGCAGTGATTTGGGACATTGCTTTGTTTCAGTTTTTATTTCTAACTCAGGGTTGTCACTTTTTCACAGATCTGCATCCATCCCATCAGTCAGTATCTAGTGTGATATTTCTTATAGTTAAACTGTGAACCAGATTGGGAATCTAGTCTGACTTAAAATTTTCAGACATAATTGTTTTTAAGCCAGGTGAATTTCCTAGCCTGTTTACACTGCTCTGCTGTGAATCAGTTGTGCTGGCATTGTGGAAAGAGGCATGTGGGGTAGCAAAGGCTGGAGGGGATGAGTTACCTAAGCAGTTTTCAGGCTGAGGTATAAAAACTGTCCAGGGGAAATCTCCTGAATACAAACCTGTATTGTTCCACTCTTTATTACTTTCTTTCCTTCCTTTCATGATGGCAAGGCTATTTTCTGTTTTCTGTGCTGCTTTGTGTTAAGGGGTATTAGAAGCGGCCACCTCCTCCAGCAACTCTGTCCCAGGGCTCCCTCCTGCCCAGGCACTGGAGCCCAGCCTGGGGACCCAGGGTTTCTGCCCAGGCTGGGGGATGTGACTGCTACTTTCCTGTTTGCAGGTTCAACCAGTAGCAAAGATAAGCATGTGTCCCAGAGACACACACACAGAGGACACTGACGTGGCTGGTAACACAGGCTGCCACAGACAAGGTGCACCTACGTATAGGACTCACATAAAACGTAAACAACCAAGTCTCCTTCCTCCTCTTCAGCTGGTAGAGATAGAAGCTCACTAGTGAAGGCACACATGTGACAGTCTGGGTTCACAAGCACATGTACATTTGTGGATCCCCTGAGTACCGGCACAGCCCCTCCATCCTCCTCGTACCCCTGCCTGGATCCCAGGCCCTCTTACCTGCTTCACGGGTCCCCTATGCACTGGCTAGTCCAGTTTGATACTTGCTAGCAAACGTGCGCACTCACACATTCGTACCACAGACACTCCATATTCACAAGTCGTCCTGGATATGCCAGCATGAACCCTTGCCTGCCTCATACTCCTGCCCAGACCTGAGGCCTCCTGTTCACTGCTGAGTCCAGTTTGGAGTTTGCTAGTAAATGCACATGCACACTCCATGCACACTAGGACACTGGGACTGGGGAAGAAGCAGACACTCGTCTCCCCACCAGCAGCTAGCACCAGGCACGTGGGCTGTGACCCCCAGTCCTGCTCCAGCTGCCAGTGCTGAGCCCCTCACTCATGCTGGTCCACCCCAGGAGCTGGTTTTTGGGGGACACACCATTCCTGCCTCAGTTGGTGGCAGCTGAGACCCCCACTTGCTCTAGTAGCTGACACCACATGCCCGGTCTTGACTCCAGGAGCTGGCACCAAATCCACTTACACATACAGAGCTCTCACCAGTAGCTGGCACTTAGTCCTTGCTATACATGTACACATGGGATAGAGAATGAGATTATGTAGAGAGTTAAGAAAATATTAAATAAGAAGATACAACAAGACAGACTGCGGTGATCGGGGCCAGGGCTCAGCCAGACAACTGTACTGGCCAAACCTGTTTTACATGCAACCAGCTCCTTGTATACCCTTTTCTGTCTACCCACCTCTTTGTTCCTCCCTGCTCTCCCTTCCCCATGCACATTGCCTCCTCAGTTGGCATAGGTCCACTGACACCCTCCAAACATCCTGGACCCTCAGGTTTGCATCCTTATCAGCTGCAAAATCCCAGTTTGCCTGCAGTTTCTTGATAGCCGGTCAGTTAGTGTGAATGACCAGGTTCTTTCTGGTTATTGTCTTTGGTAATGCTAATTGGTCAGGTTTTATAAGTCTCTGTGTTTGTTTCCTTCCCTTTCCTTATTCTCCCAATGAAAAAATAAACATTCTCACATTCCACATATCCTTACTGGTTAGTGTGACTGGCCAGGTTTGTTCTTATCACTATCTCCCTTGTCAGTCAGGTTTGTCTCTATGTTCTTGTTTATGGCTCCTTTGACCATATGCCCTTAAAGGAGCAGGCACTTTCCTGCTATGTGCCCTAACACTTGCTTTCAACATTGGCTTAGAAATTCAGGGTATTGACTTGTAACATAGGTGGGGTAAACTTTGGCAGGAGAAGTGATTACCTTTTTCAAGCTGCCTGTGTTGCCCTTCAACCAGTTGTGGTTCAGCTTCCACTGGCAACCTGAACTGTCCACAACACCTTTCCTGAATTGCTGATTTATACGCAGCTCTGCATATAAAGATAACCCGGAAACTACACCAGAGTGCTGTAATAAACAGAGCTGTTACTTGCAGGAATTGAGGGGCTATAGCAAGATAAATCTGGTCATTCCTGCTGTTGAAACAGCAGCCCTCTGAAGGAGTAGCAAGCCTGATAGCTGATACAGCCACTACAGTTCAATCTGCCTGTGTGTTTAAATGGTACCCACAGTTTGTGCTGCTCTTTGCAGTGATAGCCAGCTTTAAGCAGTTCCCGTGATTCTACCACATTGTGCTAGCAGAGCCATTAACGAGAACACATGGTAAAGCAGATCAGGTAATTGGTCAAACTGCAAAATAGCTCTTGTGTTAGTTTTTTCAATACAGATGTTCCCTGAACCATTTCCTGTGCGGTGGCACTAACAGTTCCCTTGGCAGAGAGGGAAAAATTAGGAATGCCATAGGATAGTTATTTGTGTTGACCAAGATTTGCACTATGTTCCCACAGGCTGGCATAGTGAGCATTGAATGCTTTTTACTTGTTTCTTTTTAAAAACACTTGTAATGTGGGCATAGAGATAGTACACTTGAAAGATCTCTTATAAAGGTTTTTCTGCAAAAAGTGCTACAGGCTTCCAAAAGGTAACTTTCCAGCCCAAAACAGAAACATAAAACTGATGCTGTAATTTCATGATCAGTGTAAGCTGACCTGCCCTTCTTCCCTCTCTAGAAGAGAGATGTGAGCCCACACATGCATTGCTGCTTGTTTCTGCCCTTGTGGTAATTCCTTTCTTTTTGGCACAGAAATTCATGACTTGGGTTCAGAGGTGATCTAGATCAAAACTCTCTAGGTCAGACTAGTTCACTGCATGAACATTTGTGTTAGTTCACGGAGCGGGGTGGTGTAGGTGTTGGAATAAGCCAGGCAGGGAGGGACTGACTTTCAGGCTCTGGCTACCCAGCTGCTTTACTCTGACACAAGCATGCTGACAAGAGGCAGTCTTACCTCTACCTCACCTGTGGGGCTTGTTGTTCTTCTGCACCACTCCCTCCTGTGTATGCCAACTCTAGTAGTCATTGAGCTGCACAATGAGCCCTGATCAGGAAACTAATCTAGCTAAAAATGAACCTAGGGTAAGACTGGCTTCCTCCTTTTAGTAGCATGTAGACTTTATACTACATTGAAGTGATCATACGTTTGCTGTCTCCATGTAGTATTGTTGTATATCAACCTAGAGTAGTCATGAACCTGCAGTTAATAAATGTACAGAAACATCAGCCAAATACACAGCTAGGTACTGGATTGACAGAGGTGGTTTTGTACTTGTTTCTTCTATGATTGAGGTTGAACTGGTGAGGTAGCTTCAGGGTTTGCACTGGACATTCACAGCGCTTCTGAATTGAGCACTCTTGATTTCAGTCTTTGTCTGTGCTCCAACTCATATTTCTAGTAATTTCTTTGCTGAAAAACTTGACTTCACACAATTCCTAATTTCTAGGGTTTTCTAAAAGCAAAAAGCTTACTGTTGTGCAAATGGAAATATTAGAGTGGTTCATACGTTTATTCTTTCACTGTAGTTTATAAAGGGTCTTTCTGTGATTTAAGGTGGTCTTTTAAAAACTTTTATTTTTAGACTTACAATAGCAGCATTAGGAGAAAAGCTTAATGATTACTGGAATGAAATGAAAACGAAGAAAAATGAAGAATATCCATTAGCTTTGCCAGTTGAGGAGATACAGTAAGTATCACTTCTAAATAGAAGAATTTTACATACTGTTATTACTGTATTACACTTAGTCATGAAAATGAACTTTTCATGTGAAAGCCCTGATATTTTTTCCATTGCAGAAAACAGCCTGATCAGACGTGGGTACAATGTGATGCATGTCTGAAATGGCGGAAGCTGCCAGATGGAATAGAGCACTTGCCAGAAAAGTGGTACTGCTCACTGAACCCTGACCCACAATTCCGGTAAAATTAGATTTCGATGAATATCTAAATACTGCTTTTGGTTCTTATTTTATCACCTGTTATAAGCATGGATGTTAAGCTCTTTGTGTCACGGGGTGGGGTTTTTTTTCCTCCTTAACTCAGGAATTGTGATGTGCCAGAAGAACCAGAAGATGATGACTTAATACATCCTACATATGAGAAAACTTACAAGAAAAAGTGAGTACTAGAGACTTTCTTACAAGTGTCTCAACACTAGAAAAGGAACATGAAAACTAAATGCCCTTTTCTCTCACCTGTGGTATAATTGCAACTCCTCTGGGAATATATCCAGACAGAAAATAGTGCCCTGAAATCAAGACTTGATCGTAGCAATGAATAGATTAATAGCACTGTTCTTTTCTCTGTTATTAGCATGTTGGCATTACATTCAAATTTCTCTCTTTGACTTAGTACCTGTTTGCCCTCCTAAATCAAAATTAGGAAAGCCATAACAAAAGGGGCCTCTCTCATTTAATAACTACGAAGGAGAACAGTGCAGCAATTGGTGTTCAAGTACAGCTCTGAGTGGCATTGTTTCATAGTAGTAAGTGGTATGACGATAGTTTGGGATGTTAGAGAAGCAAGCTACTAGGGCTTTTAGGAGACCTTGTCTAGGTAACTATTATTCTCAGGGTCTGCATTGAAGCAGCTGAATACCTCAGTACATTTGTTTAAGAATAAGAGGGTTGTTAGCTAAGATGTATTGGGAAAAAAAACCTGACTTGGGTAATTCTAACTAATGCTGGCTAGCATTCTAGAAGTGGGAGTTTGGGGGTTTTTTTCAATTTTTAAAAATAAATCTTAATCTGAGAGAGAACTCCTTTGAAGTTAAGCTAACTTTAAGCTATACTAGCTTCTAAGTTCATGCAGAAAATTTTCATTCAATAAACCGGAATATGTTCATTAGAACTTTATTGTATCTAGCTGAAATAAGGAGTATTGTGTTTGCTTTTAGATTTTGAGGTTGGTTTGGTTTTATAATTAATTAACATTTTGAATCTAAGCTCTTAATTTATTTTTTCCTTGCTGCTGTGCAGAGACAGGGAAAAACTGAAGAAGCGACTAGAGTACAGCCACCAGGTAACTCTTGAAGTTGATAGGAAACTGATTTTGGTAGCAGACTTGTTCTTGCTGGCAACAATACTATGCAGTTTGATTGAATAGGCCAGGCTTTGAGTCAGAGTTTGCTTTAGCTAGTGGCCAACTGACTAGTTCAACATCCTGTTTTGTTTTGATGGCTGTACAGGTTATGCTCACTATTAGTAAACCAAAAATCCCCCATCTTTGCTGTCCGATAATGGAAAACACACCATTGCTTTCTATATAGTACTTAAAAAAAAGAGTTTGAGAGGGACAAAGCCCTCTCACAAAACAGTACTAGAAAAGATGTCGGTCACTCATACTTGTTTTTATAGCATGACATCTAATTATTGAAAGTGGATTGTAAAGAGATGTGATGAGGATATGAAAGTAAAGATGTCCTTAAAATTGGGGTGGGGGTTTAGGATGGACAGACTTGTAGTAGCTGTACTTCTGCAAGGAGGCATTTGAATTCACATTAAATGCAGATGCAAATCAGCATGGTTGAGTGATGAGAATGTGTAGATTGTAACTCAGAATCAAATTTCCTAAGTGTGATTTAGTTTAAGTTGCTTTCAAAGTAAAGGGCTAACCTAAGATCACTCCGTTTCTGGAGAAGAGATCTTGCATGTGCTGTTTTAACCTATATACTTCATTGTATTCATTTTTCTGCCATTACTTTTACCCAAGTACACAAGTAATTTCTAAAAGTGAAGTATTGTTCATTTTAGACAAACTGAATTAATTATGAGCAGCTTTAACAGAGATGGCTGTCCCATACTTTGTGTATGATGGTCAGACTTCAGACAGAGATACAGCTGGGGAAAAGCTCTTGCCTGAGATTCTATACGGTACTTCAAAATAGCTGTATCTAGAGAAAGACTTGTAAGATCAGAAAGCTGCTTTCTGACAGCAATAAATCTGTGCATGGAGAGGATCGTGCAGCTGGTGTACAGCTTTCAAAGTCCTCTGAGAAAGCTGCCAGAAGTCTGTAATTGTGATATAGAACTTGCTGCTTTCTAATATGTTTTATGTCTTAAACCAACATGAAGGAAATACTTCACACGCATCAGCAGAGTTTGGGGGAACGGGTTGTGCAATCGTAAAGAACACTGGGGTTTGCAATGAGGAGTCGAGTTAGCCTTTCTCATTGCAAAATACTGAGCTGGGGTTCAAGCAGATCCTTGCAGTATACATAAGAAATGTTGGTCAGAATTTTAGATGTTGGCAGATAGTTAGGAGAACTGCTTAAACCTATTCTGAAGAATCTACTAATGTCTGTTTCTTTTCATTCTTAACTAACATTATCTTATAGATCAATAATGAAATGTTCTTAAAAACACCTGTTTCTTCAAGTAAAGACTTCAAAACATTCTCAGCTGTGAGTGGAAAGGAAGCTGTTCCAAGATCAGTTTTACCAGAAACATCAAATGCTTCTGTCAAAAGACCTCTGCTGATTTTAAATAGATCAGTATCTTCACCTCATTCTGATTCTGATAACAGGTTAGTGAACCTGTACAAAGTAGATCCCTATTTATTTCTAAAATTAATAACTTGTTAATGGAAATGATGGTGTTGGGTGTAGTCCCATCTTCAGGTGATAGCTGCCAAAATTCATATGTCACTTCTGGGAGTATAGGAAGCAGCAGGCTGGTTAAAGGTACCTAGAAACCTTGTGAAGTACAAAAGTGAATGCAGCAAAAAATACTGTGCACTGGCAAGGAAAACTGCTCTGCGGTTTGTCTGTTTAGGAGAAGACTGTATTGTGTTAACCATACTCTGCAGTTTGTTTTCCTTAACCTCTGTTGGTTAAGGAATGGGTGAGGGGGGCCATTTGTTCCCGCAAATACTGAGGCTGAGTCTGCTTCAAAATAATGCGTGAAGGTAATAATTTAGCGTGTAAATGTCAGCCACTTGTTTTTACAGGAAAGGTATTTACTCTGGCTACACATCTTAACATACTGTGCAGGGAGACACACCTTTCTAGTTATTGAGCGGTAGTTTTTAATAATCCTTATAGAAACACTAAACATAGTTTGAAACAAATGACTTCGCTGTATTTGAGCAATACAATAATCAGTTTAATATTTTGCTTCTCAGTCTTAAGCGGAAGACACCTAGTTGCGTGACACCTGTGTCTTTAAAGACACCTCGATTAAATGACAAAACATTCAACAACCGTGATGATGATGATGTCATTATTTTAGAGGAGAGCAGTACTCCAAAGCCTTCAGCAGATTCTGATGTTCCTGTCGTAAAAACTGAATGTATTAATTTGGATCAAGAGGAGAAGCAGAAAGAAAACTGTGATGTTGGAGAACCTTGCAGTGCAGCTACTTCAGAATCAAAAAGTGAACAGTTGACCTCAGCGACACAGACAGAGCTCCCAAAATTAGTTGTTAAAAAGGAAGAGGTGGAAGATGACACCGATATTCAAGTTCCCAGGGCAGAGATGGAAACCGAACAGCCCGATGTTAATAATGTTTCTGAGACATCTGTAGATCTTGGAAATGAACTGAAAAATCAGCTGCAGTTATTAAACAAAGAAAAAGAAATGTACCAAAACAAATGTGAAGTATTAACCAAACAAGTAGAAACACTGGAACAGAGGATTTTAGAAATGAGTAATAAGTATGTAAAAAAAGAAATGTGCCATCAGTCAACTGAGACAATTTCTTCATTTGAAGAAGAAAATGTTCATGAAAGAAGTTTGGCAGAAGTGACCATTCTTTATGAACAGGCCTTAGAAGAAATAGCAAAACTAAAGGAACAATGCAGTACCCTGCAGAACTTAAAAACTGAATGCAGCAAGTGTGCTGATGGTGAAAATAAGAGCGAGGTAGATGAAATTGCTGTGCAACTGGATGATGTTTTCAGGCAACTGGACAAGTGCAGCATTGAGAGAGACAGATATAAAAGTGAGGTATGTTTGTTAAAACAGTGATATTCTTCAAATTAACAATTATTTTTATCTTTTAATGGTTGTTTCATAGCAGTTCTAGTACACAATGTGTTGTATAGGTCAGTCCACTAACTAATCAAGCCGCATAAAAGGGAGAAGAAATACTAAATTAGCCTAGGAGCTTCTGGTTTTTGCTTCCATAAATAATAAAAAAATAATAAAACTTGAGAGAGACTGCAAGGCTCTGAGTGGCTCTGATTGCAAGACAGGAGAGACTGAGCAGGCTTAGAGGGAGTATACATACAGTGGTTCAGCTGACAGCTGGCTATTTTAAAGCAGTTTGTCTAGGTTGTCATATCTTAAAATATCCCTGAAAAGTTAATTAAAAGTAGTCAACAAGTTAAATGACTTAAATTTGTATAAGTTGTCTTTATTTTAATCCACCACAATTTTATTTCATATATAAAATTATTTTTATTTACTTGCCAGAGTGAACTACTAGAAGTGGAAAAAAATCAAATTGCCTGTCAGTGTGAAGAACTCAAAGCAGAAATCGCGCAGTTAAAAGCTTCAGTTCCACAAGCAGTAGCACGTGCAAATGATTCTACCACCAGTAATGTAGAAGACTCTGTAAATTTTTCTGATGGAGAAAGGTATCAATTTTGTTCTTTCTAGAATTTTGTTCTTTCAAGCAAGATTTTGGCTGGCTGATTGTATCTGAAACATCTTGATGAACGTCATGTCTGATAATCATATAATAAAATGTGGTGCTTGGAATTCTTTTCTACTGCCTCTCGTGACTCTTAACTCAGTAACATTTTTTTTAATCAAGTGATTTATTTAATTTTTTTTATGATTTAGGTATTTGTGTGAGCAGGATTGGCCATTGCACAATAGAATGCCATACTGACACTTCTTAAGATATCAAAAATGTTTTATAATTTCTAGACATGACTTGCAGAACAAGGAGAGAGAAAGGAGGCAGGAAAGACAGTGATCATTAGCTTAAGCTGTGTAGATGAACTTCACTTTTATATTCTGTTTTTCTTTCTTGGATCAATAGTGCTCTACTGGAAAGAGTTTGGGTTTGGTTTTGAAACTTACCTTTCCTGTATGAACTTTTTGCTGCAGACCAATCCTATGGAACTAGGTTGTGTCCAGAGTGTATCTTTGAACTGAACGAGAGTTTAAACTTACAAAGAGAGAGCTTGCAGCTCTTGGTTAATAGAAATAGCAAACACACAAAAGAAGTACATATACTAGATGGACGCAGGGATGAGCAGTCCAGCAGGAATACTGCCTTGGCATGTAGGATGGAATTGAAAGCCAGAGCTCAAATGGAGTTAAAACTGGCAAGGCCTGTGAAGGGCTTCTGTAAGCACCATAGCAGCAACAGAAGAACTAAGAAAAATGTGGGCCTGCTGCTCAGTGGGGCAGGTGCTTAGTAGCAAAGGACATGAGGTGCGTGAGGCACAAATTACTGAGGTACCCAGTATCTTCTTTACCTTGGCTTTTACTGGTAAGGTCTACCCTCTGGCTGCCCAGGTCCCTGAGCCAAGTGGTAATCTTAGGGAGTGAAGCATTACATGTAATAAAAGGTGACAGAATTAAGGGGCCATTTAAGCAAATTCGATGTACACAAGTCCATGGGACCAGATGAGATGTATCAGAGGCAGCTGGCCAATTGATGGAGAGTTGGCCTTGCAATGATATCTCCAAAAGGTTGTGGCAGTCAACATTCCTGATGCCTGGAAGAAGGCAGTCGTCATGCCCATATTTAAGACAGGCAGAACTACAGGCCGGTCAGTGTAGCCCCAGTCCCTGGGAAGACCATGGAGCAAATCTACCTGGAAGCCACCTGCAGCCCGATGCTAGTCAAGGTGATTAGGAACAACCAGCATGGATTTACTGAAGGCAAATCGTGCCTTTGCAGCCTGATTGCCTTTTACGATAAGATGACCAGCTCTGTGGACCTTCATTTTACCAAAGCTTTCAATGTGGGCTGCCATAATATGATAGCGAAGTTTGTGAGGATCGGTTTGGATAGGTAGACTAGGAGGTGGGTCATAAAATTGGACAGACTGTCGAGCTCATGGATTAATATTGAGGCCAGTAATGGTTAATGCCTTCATTAATGGCCTAGATGATGGAGCAAAATTAACTCAGTAAATTTACTATGACGTCAAATTGAAGGGAACCATTGATACTCCAGAGGGTAGGGCTGCTGCTGAGGGACCTTGACAAATTGGAAAAATGGGCTGAAAGAAACCTCCTGGAAATTCAGCAAAGGCAACTGCAAAGTTCTGCACCTGTGTTGGAAATACCCCATGCAGTTGAACAAGCTGGAGACTACTCATAGGAAAGCAGCTTGGAAGAAGATGGCCTGTGATGCTGGTGGACTAAAAGTTGAATGTGAGTCAGCAGTGCACTCTTGTGGTGGGAGAACCCAGTGCCTACTGGGCTATATTGGCAAGAGTTCAGCCAGCAGTTTGAGGAAAGTGATTCTTCCCTAGTATTGGGCACTGTGAGATCAAAAACAGAGTATTGTGTCCACTTTTTGGGCTCCCTGGTATATGAATGACGCTGGCATATTGGAGCAAGTCTCCTGAAGGGCTGCCAAGATGGGTAGAGGCCTGGAGCATCTGATATGGAAAGGGAAGCTGAGGGAAATAGCCTAACAAAGAGTGGGTTACCTTGAAATCCTGTTGCTCTCTTCTGCTGCCTAATGAGAGGGTGTAGAAAAGATGAAGCCAGCCTCTTCTCATGAGCACAGTGATAGGATGAGTGGCAATTGACACAAGCTGCAACAAGGGAAATTCTGTTTAAATATTAGAGGAAAAAAAAGTGTTCACAGCGTGGGTAGTCAAACCCTGAAAAAGGGACCCAGGGAGATTGTGAAATCTCCATCTTTGGAGATGTTCAAAACACAAGAAGGTTCTAAGCAACCTGATCTGAGTTAGCCCTGCTTTGAATGTGGGGTGGGGGAGAGGGGAGGGGGAAATGGACTGGATGATTTCCAGAGACCCCTTTCAATCTCATCTCTTCTGTTGTTAAATCTCCCCTTTATCTGCCAGCGTTTCATTTTCTTCTTACAGCATCTGACTTGTGCTGCCTAAAAGAATTAGCAAATATATGCAGGACTTGTAAGTAACTTCCACCACAAGTCCTATTGGGATATGATGGCACTGTGAAGACTGGCTACTGGAGATGATAAAGAAACTGATGGTAGAAGGAAATGCTAAAGAGAAGGGATGGGCCATTTGGAAGAAATTCGGTCAGGAAGAGGACAGAGCAAGGGGATCCAGGAAAGAAAGCAAAAAGAGGAGGCATAGCATTTTCCCAGTACTATAACTCTTACCTTATTTCCTCTTTATATTTTTAAAGCCTTTGGACAAACTAGTCTTTCTTGCCTTCTCTTTTTCTCTCTTCTTTTTCTCCTCTTTTGTTCCCATAAGCGGTAGTAGTTTGTGCTTCTAAATGTATAAAAATACTGGGGTTTAATACTGTTTTGAGAAATAAAAAGGTGTTGTGGGACAAAAGATTGTGCCAGTTCTTATTTGCTAACTTAAATAAAAGCATTCAGAAATATTTCTGATCTGTTTTGAGAAAGGCAGAGTTCAGTTTAGCCCTTAGTATTTGTTTGAAACTGAGGGAATATACGCCTTCAAAATTAAAACTCGAGAGGCTCAACTTTGAAAAACTGTTGAAAAGCTTATCTTGATGCAGCTTTAACTGCATCAGTTTTTTGTTGGTTTATGGAAGTCATATATGGAACCTTTCCAGTCCAGAGTATTAGTCCAGCTTTGTTAAATTTAAGTACTGTGTATTTGAATGTAAAACTTCCTCTACATCTAATCATATCTAATTATTTCTTCACAGCCTGAAACTACGCTCTCTTCGAGTGAATGTTGGACAACTTCTGGCTACAATCATGCCTGATCTAGACTTGCAGCAAGTAAATTATGATATTGATGTAGTAGATGAAATCTTAGGACAAGTTGTAGAACAAATGCATGAAATCAGTAGTACTTAATATCTTAAGATTTTAGCAGACCCTTACTTGATCTTCCATTATAACCTTTGTGTAGGTTCAAAATTGTGTATACTGCTCCTTCACTTTATATATTTGACATAGTTTGATCAATAGGTGTATATACTCTACGCGTTTAGATGTTCCCACAAATGCAGTGGGTGTTATCTTCACTTCCTCTTAAAGGAACATTGTCAATATTGACCAACCCTGATGTACTTAATTAAGGATTTTGCTTTTAAAATGTATTTGTAATTAAATTTGCAAATATTTTTATGATTAGGAATCTTAATACTTTTTTACAAAAGTTTTTTTGTTGACTTTTGATCTTATGTAAGCATTAATACTTGCAATTATTTCCTCTTCTAAAATCTACATAGTGGAATGTATAAAAAATGCAAAAAAGAACCTTCCTTGATTTCCTTCTCAGAACAAACCTTAGTAGTAGTGTTGTATAGTACACATTGTTTCATTGCTATCATCAATGTTGTGTGTTTCATTAATGGGATGGAAATTTAACTAGTAGATGAAAATTTTGGCCACATAGGTAATATTTGTTTTACTACCAAAAGAAGAAAAATTCTGTAAGGGTTTTATCCTGAAAACTGATGATCTTCGACTCCCTTTCGAATTTTTTGATGTCACTAAAGAACATTATCTGTACATAGTTTTGCAGCATAAACAACTCCATGGGATATGGCTAAGATATTTCAGCCTTTTCAGTGATGGAAACCACATGCCTGTTTGTGTCCTGCCCTTGCTGCTTGACTGTTGTTTCCTACATCTAAGAACCTGTCTGTATTTGAGCACAGTCAGAGGGATCTTCAGTTCTACCCTATAGTTCCCATTTTGAACACAGCAGTACTGGTGCGGAAGTCCAGGTATGTACCAGTACATGGCTTCGATGGTCAGATTTCACACACATCTCTTGCCTACTTTTTTCCAAGTCAAAGGCAGCTGGTGGAATGGAAAGCATCCTGGTGGACCATTGGAGAGAACAAGCTGGGGTGGCATATCCAAAGCTAGGGTAGGATTCCTGGGCAACCTCTACTCTGCATCGAACACCACCTCTTGAGACCTGAAGGCCTTTTTTTCAGGGGAGCCCAGTGCTGAACAGGATTGATGTAGAGGTTCTGTCATGTGTACAGATACTTATATATATTATCTCAAAAAACAAATTGTTGCAGTATTAAACATACAGTCTGCCTTGGAGTCTTTCAGGCTGAGATGCGAGGGTACTGAGATTTGTCTCTGAAACTTACCTTCCTATCAGAATGTACCATGCCGAGTACAAATGGGTCAGGCTACTAAATCCTTGATTAACTAGTTGAATGGAAGTACTTTGAAGAGGAGGCATGTTTCCCTATCTGTGGTGTTAACAACTACCGAGTGAGCTAAAGCTGAAAATGTTCAAATGTAACTTGTTTATGCTATCTTAAACTTTAGACATCTTTTATTATAGGCAAGATAGGGGAGTCCCTCTTCCCCCCTTCCCCCCCCTTTTTTTTAAATATTTTACAGTGACTCTTAAGTCCCTAGATCTATGCTCTAATGCTCATGCAAAAACTTTCTGAAAGAAATGTTACCAAGAGAAACTGCTGTTACGATGGTGACAGTATTCTCAGCCAATTGCACGTTTTTCTTTTGAAGTCATCAGGAATGAGAAGAAAAGTGGCAAAGACAGCAAATCCACCTTTACTCTGTGATGGTATTTGTCATCCAAACAGTCATCAAGAAAAATGGTTCTTGCTTTTAAAAAATTGGGGAAAAAAAAAAATTTAAAAAATCATGAAATAGCATTCAATATGTTCATTCCTAGTGTCTTTTTTTATAAAGCCAACATTTTTGGCTTCTGCACTGCTACTGTCCTGATATAATTAGATTATGTTCCTTTTAGTTGTAGTTCAGTCGGTTTCTTTCGATGGACAGTATTTCAATTTGAAGATGCTATCTATTCTCATATGCCAATAAAGGTAATGCAGTATGGTTGTACTTTATAATGGATAAATCGAATGTTTGATTTTTGAAGAGGTGGCTGTAATATAACTGTATGACTTTTAAAAAGTTTATATTTTCCATTTATTGGTGTGTAGTTTTCCATTTCTTAATCATTATTTATTATGTTTCATCAGACTCTGTAGTTGAATTTCTTATAGACAACTGGCAAAATATAGCAAATGTCAATATTAAAAATGGCAAATTTACACTGTGCGTTTACACTTTGGAGAACAGTGGACTAATGGAAAGGGGGTTTATTTACTTGTTAAAACGTATTTTTTTTGTAAAAAATAAAAAATATATAAATCTGAGCTTGCAGGCTCAAAACTTGTATGTGATCAAATGCAATGTTTTTGTTTATAAATAAATACTATGCAGAATGGCTAATGTTTCTGGCTTATTTTAAGTATTCGGTCTTATGAGAAAGCTGGCTTAGTCTGGTTTTGAGCAGAAGGCTTGGGCACACCAAGCATGCCCTCAGACCCGGTAGGCATCCTAACTGAGCCCCAAACCAGCTGGCTGGCTGGGCTTCTTCAGATGGCCAGTTTTGTACGGGGAATTCTGTTACCCAGTTACAAGACTGTTACTGTAACAGGATTTGGGACAAAACCGTTTTTCAAGGCCTCAACAAGAGAGTTGTTGTCTTCATGGTACTAAGGTAGAAGTGAGAGGAATGCAAAGGTAAGGGTGGGGAGGTGGGACCACCTACCCCTTCGGGTGACAGTAAGCTCTTGGATCAGATCAGCTCTCCTTGTGAAATTTTACCCTTAGACTAGTTGATCAGTTCACCAGCATGAGAGGCTCAAGGTCTTTCCAATATTTTTGCAGCTTTTTTGTGGCTAAGGCAGAGCATTCTTCCCTGACCAGTACTTGATCGTCTGATACAGGCGACTACTAAAGAGATTGCACCATGCAAGGTATTGTGGAAAGGGTTGCACCGGTATGGAAGTGTTCGTAGAATCATAGAATCATAGAATCTTTAAGGCTGGAAAAGACCTCTAAGATCATCAAGTCCAACCATCAACTAACACCACCATGACTCCTAAACTAGGCCCTGGAGTGCCACGTCTACACCTTTTTTGAACGCCTCCAGGGATGATGACTCCACCACCTCTCTGGGCAGCCTGTTCCAATGCCTAACCACTCTTTCGGTAAAGAAATTCTTCCTGATGTCCAATCTAAACCTCCCCTGACGCAACTTGAGGCCATTTCCTCTCATCCTATCGCTAGTTTCTTGGGAGAAGAGTCCAGCACCCGCTTCACTACAACCTCCCTTCAGGTAGTTGTAGAGAGCGATAAGGTCTCCCCTCAGCCTCCTCTTCTCCAGACTAAACAACCCCAGTTCTCTCAGCCGCTCCTCATAAGACTTGTTTTCTAGTCCCTTCACCAGCCTCGTTGCCCTTCTCTGGACACGCTCCAGCACCTCAGTGTCCTTCTTGTACTGAGGGGCCCAAAACTGAACACAGTACTCGAGGTGCGGCCTCACCAGTGCCGAGTACAGGGGCACGATCACTTCCCTACTCCTGCTGGTCACACTATTCCTGATGCAAGCCAGGATGCTGTTGGCCTTCTTGGCCACCTGGGCACACTGCTGGCTCATGTTCTGGCTATGGAAAAAGCAATGCTGTTATAATCCGGGGTATGTGTTAACTGAATTTCAGGGAAGTTCCTGGGTTTAATATATGGGTGTACTTCCATGCTTTCTGCTGTGTGAGTGAAATTTCAAATCAAGCACAAAGAGTTGCACTGTCCTGGCTTTCTGGGCCTAGTCATATGCGCATGGAAATCCTCATTGTCCTCTAGTTAGAAGTCCTCTTTCTTTTTAAAAAATAATTTAAAAAAAATTGAATCTGTATGCAATGAAGCTTCATTTGTTCTCTTCTGCTTTCTCAGCTGTTGTGTTAGGCAGCTAGTAACTGGCGAGATCTTCAGAGTGCAAGTTTTGGCTTTTAATCGCAGGGCCAGTAGTGGTTCTTTGTTGGTACTGGGAAGAAGGTGAGAAGCAGCATAGCCATGGGTGGTGAGGAAAGAAGGAAAAGTAGGTGTCATCTTCCAAGGATGTAATTTTACTATTGTTATTTCAAAGGGAAAGGTTTGCATTTGAAAGAAAGGGGAATTTAGGGGATTGGCTGCCCTTTGACCAGTCTAAATGTAAAAACATCTCAAAACCAGCAATGCCTTTTTTTTTTTTTCTTTTGGGAAGTGGGAGAGCTTTGGGCATTTTTAGGTTTGGTTTGTTGTTTTTGTGGGGGTTTTTTTAATTGGAAGCAAGCTAGGGCAGGGCAAATACCTTCTAGACAGAAGAAAACGCAGGCAAAAATCCTAGCCAGAACGGCAACACTGCAGAGTTCATGCATCCCCCCAGCGACCCCCCACCACCCTTTTTGCTTTTCCAGCGGGGGCGGGCAGGGCTGCCACGTGCTGCCCCAACCACCTGCCTGCAGCAAATCGCGAGCCGAAACCGGGGGCGGGGGGAGTCTGCTGTCCCCCGTCCGGGCGGGGTGCCTGCGGGAGCTCGGGGGCGCCAGGCGGGCCCTGCCGGGGCACCGCCTTTTGG
>WAAD01018792.1:78060-223498 GCA_013389945.1 Fregata magnificens
GCTAGCGGTGCCGCCCGGGGGGCGGCTGCGCGGCCCAGGGGCGGCTCTGGCCCGCCGCGCCTTTGCCTTCCTCTTGCCCCCGCCGGCGCCTGCGTGCCTTTCCTTTGTTTTGGCTTCTCAGCGCTTCGCTGCTGGTACAGAAGTAGCTGTTGCCCCGAGGGCTGGATGGATGCGCGCAGTGCCAGTCTGGCGCTGCTCGGCGAGGGCTCGCCCCGGTCAGGAGCTGGGGTAGGGCAGGGCCAGGGCAGCCGAGGGAGTGAGTGCAGGCCACGCTCCGGGGGCTGAAAGGGAAAAGCTGTGGTGTCTGCCCTCGGGATTTTCTGTTTATTGTAACCCTGCCCTCCGCTGCTGTCACAACATTTAATTCCACTGAGAGACGTGGCTTTGTTACCCTTCTCATGCAGTGCCCAGGCAGTAACTTTACCCATAATAAATCATAGTACTTAAAAGTGGTCTTCCTTAAACCATCCTTCTGTCAGTTTCTGCGGTGAGATTGTTATGGGATCTGTCTGCAGGGCTTGCAAAATCTGCGCTGACTTTGATTGCCTTAGTCATAAGAAACAAGAATTTATCCAGTATTTGCTCTGTTTTCTGTAGCAAATATGAAGGTCATCACTTGTGAAATAGCGTGGCATAATAAGGAGCCTGTTTACAGCTTAGACTTCCAACATGGAGCTGATGGGAAGATCAATCGACTGGCCTCAGCAGGTGTGGACACAGCTGTTCGTGTAAGTTTCAAACCTGTTTGTTTTGGTTTTGTAGCATGTGCGGAGCATGAAATCGCTTGTTATCCAAGGTGTGAGATTATTGGCCAGCGCATGACACCGGTAGTGGATGGTTTAGGGAAGGAGTGTGAGATTGTACAGCTGTGTACAGAATGACTGTTCTCCTCACATACTGTCCTTGAGTTCTGCTGCTGAGTGTTGAACTGTTATTTTTAGAAAATTACCTGCATTGACTGCTGGGTGATATTCCTGAGTAGTAAGTGCTAATTTAGGGCATAGTCTTGTGGGTTAATGAGAAACAACTGGGTTTAATTTCTTTATGTTCATCAAAGTTGAATTTTATCTGCCATTTTATAAGTAGTCACTCAGCAGTATGAGATCTTTCTACAGCCCTTTTCACTCAGCTTCACTTGCAACTCTCCTAAGTAATTTTATGTTGGTGTTAGCAAACTTTGTTAATCAGTTGTTCATCCTTTTGAGAATCACTTATGAAAATGTTGAATAGCACAAGCCCCAAAAGATGTGGATGTAAGATTCATCTTTGCAAGATCAGGCAATTGTTTACTGTCTTCCAGATTCTTAATGCATGTGAGGACTGTCCCCATCATTCAGTGATCTCTTGGTTTCTCTAAGAACCTTAGCCCTAGTTGGAAAGCTTTGGGAAACTGAGTGCACTGGGTGAACCACCTTCTTTTTATCTGCATGTTAGTCAACTCTTTAAATAAAGTTGGTGGACAAGTATGGCATGATTTCCTTTGCAGAAAAATACATTGACTCAATTTTTTTATGTATTTTTCTTTTAACAGCTTCTCTATATGGAAGATAGACATAGTGGTCAGAGTTTTTTGGGTCACCATTAGAGCATTTCTAAAAAAACTAACATATTTGCATCCCCTGTTTTTGTGGAGCTGATAATGAAACAGAGTAGGCTACCCATCACTGCTGGGCTGTTCATGTCCCGTTTGAGTTCCTGTAGGTCACTTTGGTATCTGGGCCTAGTGATTTCCTGTAAAAAATTGGTTTTGTTTGTTTACTAAAATCTCTACTGTTAACCTTTCAATTTGAGACAGTTCCTCAAATCCATCCTGCAATAAAGAAGGGTTCCAACCTGGGACCCTCCGTGTCCTCCTTAGGAATGAGCTCCAATGCAAAAAAAATTCATGCAGGTTTTCTGCTATGTGTGTACATATCTGCCTATCTATTTATCTGTCTTTGCATGGTAATTCTACATTTTAATTACCCTTTGGGCCTGCTCACGTTCTGTCAGGCTTCCATCATGTGATATATTTGAAGAAGAAATAAAAAAAATTGTCATAAGGTCTCATTACATGTGGAATAGGCACAGACAAAGGGTAAGGTTTTCTTTTGTATATTCTGCATGCTGCATTTTTTTCTGAATAGGGAAATGCTGTTTTAGCAGAGAATTTGAGTTATAAAGATCAGATCTATACTTACAATTTGGAATGCCTGGATTGGATCCAGATTTGTTCCTCAGGGTCGTCAATGCAGTGTTTTGTGAAATATGCCAGTATTTGTTCATGTATTTATTAGCAAATTATTATGAATGGTAACTGCCATGATACGTGCATGATTGGAATGCCTGTTTCTCTTGGAGATGATAAATGTCATTAAAAATTAGGAGTTTACTCCAGTGACTGCAGCCAAAAGTTTCCCTTTGTCACCAGCAAATTGAATTCTTACCTGACTGTGTATGTGTTTCAGGGATTTTGGCTGTATATATAGGTTACTGAATATATATTTAAGTCATATTTATCAATATACAAGTTTTGAGGCCAGAAAATTTTCGGTGTTCTTTGACATAAAAAAATACTGCTGCTACGTCTTCTTTCGGAGGACTATTGCATAAGGAGGGAAAGCTGCCAAAATTACAGAGGTCTTTATTCAGGCTGCTTCACTGTTTGAGATATTCCTATCAAGGCCTGATTGTTGGGGGTTTTTTTGTTTCGTTTTTTTTTTCTGAGCTGAATTGCATCCAAGAGCAGATTACTTGAAACACCCAATGGGATTTAGCTATCTGTGGCCTTAGTCCCATGACATGGGGATATAACAGCGTTGCTCTCGTGGCTGAATTAGTTCACAAGTAGAGCAGTAGGAGTGGTATCACTGTGCCCTGCAAAATCGAGAACAAGTTGGATCAGGAATTCCTTAAGCTTGCATTGCTAGGAAAGCGTCCGTATCATGCAACTGTCTTAAAGCTGTGGTTATGATCAGTGGGGAACCAGAATTATTATAATTCGTGCTCAAATCATCTGTTCAAAACTGGTAAATCCGTAGACCTTTAGGATGTACTGCAAAACTTCAACTTGCTCAGACTTCTAAAGAGAGCTAATATGTTTTTTTTTTTCTCCTGTAGTAATCAGGTTTGTCTTCAGACTGTTACTATTTGTGCTTGACGGATTTGTTAACAAGATATTGTAATTCCATGATATTGAATCATTGTATTTATCGAACCCTCTTGAAGCTAGAGGTTGTCGATGAATGAAGACAGAATGACGTCGTGTTTGGTTGGCTTTTTTTTAATTTATTAGAAATACTCAGTAACATATTTCATCAGACTAAAAAAATACTCCAATATAATTACCGCTTGTGGTGGGTTGGCCTTGGCTGACCACCAGGTGCCCACCAAGCCACTCTATCAGTCCCCTCCTCAACAGGACGGGGAGAAAATACAGCGGAAAAGGTCATGGGTCGAGATAAGGAGAGGGACAAGGAGTAATTACTGTCGTGGGCAAAACAGACTCAACTTAGGGAAATTAATTTAATTTATTGCCAAATAATAACAGAGTAGGATAGTGAGAAGTAAGAACAAAACTAAGAACACCTTCCCCCACCTCTCCCTTCCTTCTGGGCTCAGCTTCACTCCCGAATTCTCTACCTCCTCCCCCTCGAGTGGCGCAGGGGGATGGGGAATGGGGGCTGCGGTCAGTTCATCACACGTTGTCTCTGCCGCTCCTTCCTCCTCACTCTCTTCCCCTGCTCCAGCGTGGGGTCCCTCCCGCAGGAGACAGTCCTCTACGAACTTTTCTAACATGGGTCCTTCCCACGGACTGCAGTTCTTCACAAACCGCTCCAGCGTGGGTCCTTTCCATGGGGTGCAGTCCTTCAGGAATGGAGCACTCCGGTGTGGGTCCCCCATGGGATCACAGTTGCTAGCAGCAAACCTCCTCCTACGTGAGCTCCTCTTCACAGGCCACAGCTCCTTCCAGGAGCCTGTTCCAGTGCAGGCTTTCCACAGGCTGCAGCTTCCTTCAGGGCACATCCACCTGCTTCAGCATGGGGACTTCCACAGGCTGCAGTGTGGATATCTCTCCGCCATGGACCTCCGCGGGCTGCAGGGGGACAGCCTACCTCACCATGATCTTCTCCAGGGGCTGCAGGGGAATCTGTGCTCTGGCACCTGGAGCACCTCCTCCCTTCTGTCACTGACCCTGGTGTCTGCAGGGCTGTTTCTCACATTTTTCTTACTCTTCTCTCACAGCTGCTGTGCAGCGTTTTTTACCCTTTCTTAAATATGTTATCACAGAGGAGCCAGCGGTGGGTCCATCTTGGAGCCTGCTGGAACTGGCTCTGTCCAACATGGGAGCAGCTCTTGGTATCTTCTCACAGAAGCCACCCCTGAAGACTTCCCCCTGCCCCAGCTACCAAAACCTTGCCACATAAACCCAGTACACAGCTGTAGCTTGTAGAGGGAAAATTTGTGGTGCCACTGCAGCTTTAGCTCTGAAAGTTTCAGATAGTAAGTTCAGAATGACTGCTGGAGGAGTAAATTGTGGATTAGTGAAGTGGTGCATATATATTACATCTTGTTCTTGAAAACTGTCTGTAATGCTTTTGTAACTAGATATGGAAAGTGGAAAAAGGACCAGATGGAAAAGCAATTGTGGAATTCTTGTCCAACCTTGCCCGCCATACCAAAGCAGTAAATGTTGTGCGCTTCTCTCCAAGTGGTGAGATCCTGGCATCTGGAGGAGATGGTGAGTAATAATGCATAATGAAGCTAATATAAAGAACCTATGTTTATGCGTCTGGTGAGTGAAGGGGAAGAAAACCCAAACCCAATACAGGAACTTGTTCATACCCCTCTGACACTTCCGGCTTTAGACTCACATGTGCCCTCCGATTATAATTAGTAAATGCATGTCATGCTGTTCCTAAGTAACTTCTTCTCACTGGCTGTGTGTCTGAGAGGCTCTGTTTTCCAGATATAAAGTAATTACTATACCCATTTCCCAGATGGGGAGGTTGAATGGATTACCTAGTGTCATACTGGGAAGCTGTGGCAGAATTTGTAAATTTAGGCTTGTCTGTCCAGGGCCTCATTGGTTCTTCAGTGACAGTAAGGACAGCAGTAGATGGGCGTGTGCTCTCTGAGACAGAGCCGACAGTTATCTGTCTTAGTGGAGGATTTTTCAAAAGACCAAAGTGCAGAACCATAGCCAGCTCTAATCAAAAGCAGATTGAAAGCTAAGCACTTAACTCTCATCTTACACCTGGAAATCTTAATCTTTTTTAATTAGGTAGTTAAATAATAATAAAAAAATACATTGATTAAAATCAGTAGCTCACACTGGAAGCTAAAGCAGTCTAGCACCTACTTTTCCGCACCACAAAATAAGAACTGCTTTTCATGTGTCTTATTGAGATAATTGTAAAGTTGAACTAAATGTAATGCATTAACAAAACAGTGAGTGGGAAAGAAAGAAGCTCATATGATTTCTTCTACAGATGCTGTTATTTTATTGTGGAAGTTGAATGATAGCAAAGAATCAGAACCATTAGTTTTTCAGGAGGAAGATGAAGCTCAGCTCAACAAGGAGAACTGGACGGTTGTTAAAACTTTACGGTACCTTAATATTTTATTAATGTGTTTTCTGTTCAGTGTTTTTGATTCTCCAGTGGCTTTTATCATCTGGTACAGTCTTCTGTTCAGTGCATGTTGAACTTCAATGCTGTCTGAAATTTGCTTGCTCTAACATTCATCCTTTTATTGTCTTTTAACCTTTTTTTTTTTTTTTGATATAGTGCCAACCTACGTCTTCTGTTAAGGCGGAAGATTTGGCACTTAAGTGACATAACTGACATGCTCTGAAATTGGTTCCTGAGATTTGCAGTCACTTAAAGCTTAGCACAGAGATATCTAAAGTAAATGTGAAGTTTTATTTACTAGCTTTATAGTGGAAATTTTGGTCATTATTAAAGCAAAGAGCATCAGTATATTAACTGATTCATGCAATTTTGCCAGATGATAGCTATGAGGCTCGACCAGTCTTTCAACTAGTTGGTTTTAATAGTTGAAAATCTACCGTATTATACAGCATTTGTTTCAAGTGTGCAATGGTTAATAAAATATACATGCTGTGCCTGCTAAGACTAAGTAAGCGTTACCTGATAGTAGCTAAGGCATCAAACTGCTGCTGGCAGTTGGACTACAGCAGTGTTCTGTTCTCACTCTCAGCTGAAGACTGAAAGAAATAAGTGGTTCTGGACTCTGAAATGCATTTTGGATGAGCAATATGTGTAACTCTGCCTTGCTTTCTATATAGTATCTGTTAAAAGTTTGGTCTCTGTACTGATAAAATCATTAAGAAATTACACTTGTTTACAAAAAATAAATAACTCTGCTATCCATAACTGATACATTCCTTGCAACTGCTGAGGTTTATGTGAGAACAATTTCAAAAGTGCTAGTGGGATTGCGTGAAGCACCAGCATGATCCTTTAGGAACATTAGAGTTAATCTCTTAAAGCAAGCAAACCAACCAACCCAATCCCCCTTTCTTACATTTGGTGTTGCAAATATTTATTATTAAAGTTAGCACACTGTATGATAAGTCTTCAAACTACAAGCAGTACAGATTGTTTCTGATTGAGCCCTTCTAGGTGGTTCTGAATATCTTGCAATGTTTGTTCAACTATATCTAAATTAACCTTAATTTTCTGTTTCATGTGGTTCTGCTGAGTATGCATGTATGTTTACTGCTTTTATGAAACCCATAAATATGCAGGAAAGTTTTCTTGAATAGTGACACTTCCTAGTTACTTTGCTGTAGTGTTTTATCTTCTGTTTGTACAAATCCTAGAAACTTTCATTTGCAGAAATCTAGGTACAAATTCATAAATTACTTCAAATGCAGTGTTTTCATTGTCTATGAAAAAACTGTTGAAAAGGGAGTTTATTTTGAGTAGAAGTAGGATGTGCTATTTTTAAATGTTTACTGCCTTCTGAATATGGAAGTTTTTTTAAAAGCTGAAAGTCATATTGTTCGTTTCACTTCAATGATACTTTATTTGCCTCTGTTTTTTTTTTTTTTAGGTTAAAACCATACAAAACTCATTTTTACATGTAGCTGTTAATTTTTAAATTAATAATTGGTTTCTTCTCTTCTGGCTTCTAGAGGCCACTTAGAAGATGTATATGATATTTGTTGGACCTCAGATGGAAATTACATGGCATCTGCTTCTGTAGATAACACAGCTATAATGTGGGATGTCATTAAAGGTAAATGCTACATTTATAATTTGCTGCTCCAATCCTGATGGGAGTGTCTCATGGTATTTACCGAAAGAGTTGAAAGCATCTTTTTTTGTGAGAGAACAGTCCACTTAATTGCTAGACTTTTGGGATTGTGGGGCACCCTCAGGCCAGCAAAATTTACACGTAAGAAATCTCTTCACCTTGGAGTATTCAGGAAGTAAACTTCACCCAATGTTCCCTGTTCCACCCCCACCCCCACCCCCCAAATTCCTATACAAGCAACTTGTATATTACTTACTCCACCTCACATTCCAACAAACAAACAAACAAAACTTGACTGGTATCAGGAAACTACCTAGGTAAAAAATGGGAAGCAAGTATAGGATGCAGGCTCTGTTTTGCAAGATGTGACTTTTTTTTTTTTTTTTAGGCTCCATTCAGCAAAACACTTCTGTTCATGCTCATCCCACTGCAGTGGGATTGTATTTTTCCAAGAAGGGCCCATCTGTAGAAGTTCTGGTGGTAACCAGCTGGGTTAGGTTGCTTTACAATGGCTTAATGTTTTCTTATTAGCACTGTAATCGTTACTTTCACTTTTAATTTAATGTGGAAATACTTAACTTTCTCTAAAGTGAACCTTTTATCTCACATTTCTAATGTTTAGTGTCTAATTAAGAAAAATAAAGTAGAATCCAGGTTAATTTTTCAGTGCACACACACATGAAAATACAAATGTTCTGCTGCTGACATCTTTTGTGTTCTTGGTTTGGGTGCTTAATGTGTCTCCCATCCGAACTGTCACATATACTCCTTTCCAAAAGTCTTTACCATAAATACATGAATGTTCAATTTAGAGTGTGTGTGCTCAGAGCATAAGTATGTGTAGGGGCATTGTGATCAAATGTCTCTTGCATCTCAGACTGCTTGTAACAACTTTAAAGGGACATATCTATTAGACTTAGTACTAAAAAAAGCTGGATGGCCTCTTAAGCTGATATGTTACTTACATGTAATGTCTTCCATTCTCACTGCTTTCTTTTAGCCTGCAGTTAATGCCATGGAGGGCATTTTGTGTCTTCTAGGCAGAGAGACAGCTAGTAAGTTGGAAGTAAGAAGCCACTACTGGAAAACATAGGCTTTGCAATTGAAGTTGTACGTACATTGAAGAAAAGAGTGTCAAGGATAGCTTCCAGTAATGCCCAGGTTAAAATATTGCATGGTTTTAAAAAAAAAAAAAGGCTGGAAGAAAATTAATAGTAAAAATCCATTCGGCTGTTTAGTACAAAGAGAACTTCACTGGCTTAAGAAGTCCTTGAGGTACAAACTGTTGGCAACTTATAGGGTATCCTGTAGAAATACCATTACATGTTTGCTCTGTTCTTGTACTCTGGTATCTGTTGTTGGCCTCTGGCAGAGACAGAATACTGCAACAGACGGACTTTTGGTATTATGCAGCGTGGCCTCAACCCAGTTTGTGTAATCTTTTTGAAGAGCTATTGTCTTTGCAACTTGTCAGCTTATAGTATTGCTTTGCAACAAAGGAGCAGTACACCAATAGAAGAAAAACCTCTGTCCCTAGTATTCAAAACAAAGTATTTAATGAGTTTATCTGTAACTTTACGTCATCACAATGGTTTGGGTCTGAGATATTCAACTGTGGAACATCAGTTGGGTCAAGGAGCTGATATCTTTGAGAGATCTTCATGGCAGAGTAAGCGGTGGAAGAATGTGAATTAGCACTGCTGTAGAATTGTTGCTGAAAGCTGCCCGTGTGTAAGTGTCAGTCAGCATGTGTGTAGTGTATTTTTTTCACTGCCTGCTCAGCAGAGTAGGTGAGTTTATACAGCCCTAGATAGGAGAGCCTGGCTATCTAGCCCTAGCTGAAAGTTATGTTTTAACACTGGAATTTCTGGCTAGGTATTCAGCCAAATTCAGTTAGCTGTTGAACAGCTAGACTTGCCTGAAAAAAATTTTCTAAATCACAAAGGTTTTGAAATATACTCATCTTGCATGTTTAATGCCTAAGCCGAGCTGCTTATCTGAGTTAGTCTGTAGGGAACAAGCCTTAAATTGACGTCACGATTTACTGTACTTGTGAAGATTCTAGAAATAAAGCAACTATTTCCTGTATTCTTATCAGGTACTATCAAGTTAACAGTTTGTGTGTTTAAAAATTATTTTGAAACGTTTTGTCTTGTTTTATTTCTGAAATGAAGAAATGTTTTAAAACGCATTTGAATTTAGAATCTGGAAACTGTTTGTAATTTCAGGACAGAAGGTTTCGATATTAAATGAACACAAGAGCTACGTCCAAGGAATAACCTGGGATCCTCTAGGCCAGTACATTGCAACTCTGAGTTGTGATAGGTGAGCTGTTGGCCTAAGTGTTTTACCTTAGTGTTCTTTCTTACTTGAGGATGAATTAAAAGCAAGTGTATGGGATAAATGTGACTTTTCTTTTAATTTTATTCAGATTGTTCTGTAAGAAGGTTGATGTGAAATTAAAATGATACTTTAGTTAATCTTTTGCTTGTGGTGAATGATTCCTGAAGTCTGAGTGTCCTCTCTAAACAGCAAATACATAAACTTGTATAGACGTTTTTCTTCAGGAAATGAGTTTTCATTATATTGGTCATTCGAGATACCAAATACATCTTAAGAGTGTACTGCATTCTCTGGTTGTTAATGAGCTAATAAGTTCATCCTTGTCGTTTTACAGAAAGATATAAACAGGTTAAGAAATCAGTTAAAATGTTTTTCCACTGATATCTTTCTTTTGCCCTCTTGCTCCCTCCATCGCCAACAGTTTTGTAAGTGATGTCATTGGGAAAGCAAAACACACACTTCATAAACTTGGCCCTTGTCAGAACTTGGAGTTGAGCTTAAACTGTTTAGGGCATGTGTGCTGCTCTGAAGGTTTGCAGCTGGCTAATAAACGCATGTCATCTGGCACCCGCTGCAAAGAAAATTGCTGTAATAGTGGAAAAGTAGTTTTGATTTAAGATTTGTAATAGGCTCAGAAAAATGGTAAGTTAATGGCGACTAGGTCGTTATGAGCCTCTGCTTTCTGATAATCAGTTATGTGAGATTTGTGTGCCTTTATTAAAATGAACAGCAGTGAAACACAAGTAATAGAATGATGCACAAGTTTTTCTTGGAGTGGAGTTGCAAGCGAGGGCATGAACTAATTTGAAGAGGGGAAATCTCCCACCCCCTCAGGTTTCAGACACTTTTCTGCAAGGTTAGTGGATAGCATTGGCTCAGGAGGGTCTAACAGAAGCCAGGCCAGTTGCCAGGACTGGGCACTCACCAGCCTGGGGTGGGGAGAGCTCTTCCCCCTTTTGGCAGACCAGCTTAGCTGTATGAGATCCAGAGCCAGTAGTTCCGCAACTGTCTCAAGTTGTCTGCCACAGCTCCGCCTTCTGTTTTCTCTTCGTAGCTCTGTCCAGGCCTCTTTGTGGAGCTGTTTCAGCACATTAAATCAGCAGAAAGCTGTTTTCTATGTTGCATTGGTTTTCTGCCAGCATAACAAACCAACATAACTCGGTGAAGGTCAGAGCTGGCAGAAAGGAGGGGGTGGTGAGATGAGCAGTTGGGTTTGCTTAGGCTACCTGCTGTTTTAGTGAGATGAAGTCAGGGGAGTTCCAATGTTCTGTATAGAGATGCACTCCAGTTTCCATTTATTCCAAAGGAAACTGAAGCATAGAGACGTAGCTAACTGTCTTTGAGGTGACTTCGCACTCCACAGGAACGTAATGGCTACCGCAGCACAGGTAGGAATGGCGTGGCCATTCACTGTCTGCTAATTCCCTCATTCCTTCACGAATGCATATGCTGGTACTTCACAAACCTTATTGAGTCAAATAACTGTCAGTGATTCATTGGTTATTTAGCCATCAAAACATGTCCACGCAGTGGTGTCTCATGAACAGAGTTATAATTAATGTGTGATTGTCATTTATATTTGGCGGTCCTGACTGAGAAGCGAGGTGCTGTAGTGCTGTGTGAAACTTGGGGTGAAAGGAAGCTGTTTGTAGCTAACTGTGCTCTCCACCATGTAGGGTCCTGCGGGTATACAACACGCAAACCAAGCGTGTAGCATTCAATGTTACCAAGATGCCATCTGGATCAGGAGCTGAAGGAGAGGTACATTGTTCTGCTGCTAATGGTACTGGAGAATGCGCTGGGTGCTATTTTATATGAGTTGTTCTATGAAACCAAAGGGGCAAATACTTTCCATTCAGGTAATCCCTATGTCAGATATTTTTGTCTCTGTCTCACCTTTGCATTTTGTAAATAGAGACCGCTTCAGGTTTCCTTGAATGTTACAGAAATGACAAAGAACACTTGCAAGTTCAGCTGATGAAAGTAGTAACACAATGTCTTTTAACATTGTAAATGTTAAAAAATAGTGTGGAAAAAATAGTATGCATAGTGAATTCTTAATAGGAAAAATTTCAAGCATGTCTGTCAGTAGCTGTAAGTTTATTAATGGATAATACATAGCAATCATATTTTAAAGTCAGCAGCCTGAAATTTTCAAAAAGGTAGTCAGATTTTTAGGAAAAAAATTAGTGAAAATTGAGGAAATTCTCTCTAGCCCTAAGAGGGAAAACAAAGAGCTTTTTTCCCCCCAAACAGTTCTAAAATAGATAGTAAAATAACACCTCCAAGCTGGCTATAACCTTTTTAATTCCTTATGTTACTTTTCTTTTTTTTGTGAAAACATTTGTAACAGTTTTATAGAGACTAAAGAACAAGCCTGAGAGAGGGCATTTTGCCATTATAGAATTTCTCTTTAAACCTCTAGTACTAGAGTTAAAATTAAGTGCCTAAGGAACAGGCTTTTACATTGTTAAATAACGTTGTTCTCCAGGTTATTACTATTTTTTGATTACTGGTCTAATGTGACTGCTCTTGGAGTGTTTTGATTAGTAGCTAAAGAGGGATCAAGGACTATTTTTCTTAGCTGTGAAGAATTTATAGCACAGCAGAAAGTGAGTTTGGAGGAGCCATGTTTTTTAAAACATTTACCTTTTATTTAAAAAGTTCCATCAGGTTGGATTGTACAACTGGATGGTTTTTCTCATTTGAATTCCAGCTGACATGTTCATGGCATTTTACACAATCATACTTTCAATGTTCCAGGCTAGGAGCTATCGGATGTTTCATGATGACAGCATGAAGTCATTTTTCCGCAGGCTCAGTTTTACTCCTGACGGCTCCTATTTACTCACTCCAGGTATGTGAGAACGTGAACTAATTGTATCTATTATGCTGCATCAAGATAGCATTCCCTAGCCGTTTGAAAGCTTACTTATCTTAATTATGCCATTCCTCATTCTTCCTATTGAAGAAAATAGAGACTCCACAATACCTTTCCATTAGCAGTCCAGAACATGAACTTTCTCCTGTGATAAATATTATATTTATGGCATTTTTCTGAACTGAAACATGTAAATTGCAACAATACAGCTCTGTTAAAATAGAAATGAAGAATGAGTGGTTTCTTTTGACTGGTCTCTCTTTGTTTGTATCCTTTCTTAAGAATGTTCTGCAGTCATAGTAAAAACAACATTGCAAGGAGGGGATCAGTTTGCCCATATAAGGACTGCTTTTATAGATGTCTGGCAACATCAAAAAGAAGTTTTGAGGGGGAAGTATATAAGGGAAACAAAACCAGCACTAAATATATATTTGGGATGCCTTTTTAAGTTGTGTTCAGGTTGCACAGCTCTTGCCCAACTGACAAGTGTAATTCTTGAGAAGTAGAATGTTTACAGACATAAAGTGTGTACTCAGTACCTTTTTGAGTTGATGAGTAATGTTTTAACCTTTATTTTTGCAGCTGGCTGTGTTGAATCGGGAGAAAATGTAACAAACACCACGTATATATTCTCCAGAAACAATCTTAAAAGGTAGAGTTTAATAAGATCAAAATATCTTTTTATTTAAAAAAAAAAAAAAAATGAAGTGCTGTTTTCTGAAATACTGATTCTTTATAAAAGGCCCGTGGGTCACCTGCCATGTCCTGGAAAGGCCACTCTTGCTGTTCGCTGCTGCCCAGTCTACTTTGAGTTGAGACGAGCATTTAATAAAGGTACTGTAAATCCTTCAGGGAGTATGATTTTACAGCAAATATGTGAAAAGGCCAATGTGACTGTTTACTATTTTATGCCCTAGCCTTTTAACATTCCATTAAGTTAGTGTTGTACCACATCTTAGAATCAGGAAACAGCTTCTAAGACCCTGAATTCACCTTAAGTACCTTGTGAGTAACTTTTGATATAGTGGATAAATATTCTTACTTGGCCTCTTGGGCTACAGAAACACTGTTTAATATTTTTCTTTAACTTTTAACCGTTTTGTGTGAGTAAAAGTAAATAACTTGGCTTAGCACTAAAGGAGCAACCCAGTGAAATATTTTGTGTTGGTCTCAACTACCCACATCACAGAAGCACCAAAGAGTTGGTGTAGTTTGCAACAACTATTGCTGTTTATTCAACGAAGCCAAACCTGAAGCAGTTCTGGTGTTACTGGCCAGAACAGGAGTTCTGAGGTGGGGAAAGGATTGTATGAAGCTGCATGAGAACTTACCTGGAGATTGAAATCCAGCCTTATTATGAGCCCAGTGCGTCCGGGAGTGTTTATATTTTGACAAGACCGGTCTTACTCTGGTGAAAAGGCAGAGCTTTGCTCCTTTCTTTAGAGGGTCAATTTGTAGTATTCCTTACAGGATTTAGAGATTACCTGTTGTTGTGTTCTGTATTTTCATCATAATCTTTAGATCCATTTTAATGGTGTGTTGCAAAGTAAGGAGATGAGTGTCTGGTGTCTGCTGTTGGTCTCTGTAGCTCCTCTAAACAGAATGTTTAGTTTCTGCAACATACACCCAGAAAAGTGAAAATCTATAATAGTCTAGAAATCTATAGATGTGAGTACCTTACATTATGTTAATGGCCTGTCTGTTTCAGTGCATAGGTTCCATAATCATTGTAGAGCTGAGCGGGAGCTCTCTATACTAGGAATTTCTGAAAGCAGCTAGCTAGCACTCAGCTTCCAGTGGAAGCTGGAATAATCTGCCCTTACAAAGAACTAATGTTGCAATGATAAGTCTAGCTAGGAGCTGAACCCAAGACAGCAGAAATAGAGCTAAATCCATTGTTTTGTCTGAGTCATACAGAATATAATGTCACGGTATAAATTTGTTGTGACCTTGATTTACACTATATCCTAAGGTATATTTGGACTTTTATACTAAAGTGCATATAAATACGCTGAAAAGTTTCAGCTGGAAAATATATGACAAACTTTACAAAACAAAATAATAGCAATTCAGATGGACAAAATTTCTGCCAGTTTCTCTGTCTTAAGCTAAGACGAACTTCAGGCAACAGAAATGTTAGTGCTTGACATTAAACTTTACATTTCATAGAAGTGCTGTCTTCTCAGCCATTACCTTGATACTGATTAATAATGAAATCTTTATTTAGATTCATGACTTAAGCTAGTACAGTTACTACGTTGTAATGAATACAAGAGAGAATTCTCAATGTGTTCATTTCTTTGCATTCTAGATGAAATCAATCAGAAACCAACTCCTGCTCTATTTAATCTGCCCTATCGATTGGTGTTTGCTGTTGCTTCAGAAGATTCTGTGCTTTTTTATGATACTGAGCAGTCCTTCCCCTTTGGTTATGTTTCTAACATACATTATCACACCCTGAGTGACATTTCATGGTAGGTACTTGTTATACTGTTAAGATTTGTTGTGATGGAAATGTCCTTTTTACATGTTGAAGTTATGCACATCTCATGTCTTGCTTTATTTTTATGTTTCGTCTATGACACACATCACTGTCATCACAGTGTCTGAACAGCAAGTTGCCTCTTTTTTTGCCCTGTGAACTGGAGAATTATGGTTCTTTTATCGGTTGGGAAACAAGGTGCAAGCACCCTGAGGACAAGCGCATGAAAGTTTTTATGAAAGCTAATGTATTGGGTGCCCATGAAGAGTATTCATTGTTCAGGCAGTGTAACTAGTAATAACGAAGTTGCTCTGAGGTTTTGAAAGTCACCTCTCTGAGTTCAGGTGTCTGTCTCCTGGCCAAATTCTGCTTTATCTGCACAGTTCTGCGTAGTGATTCTTCATGTATGGGATGAAGTAATGTGTCTCACTAAATGTGGGGAGTCAGAACTGGAGCTGCAAGTTGAACCCAAGTCTTGAAATCAGGATACACCCTTCTGCTGGACAAGGCTTCTTCTCTCATGCCTTTCTAGCCAGTATACCTAAGCTGAGGACCACATGAAGGCCTCTTTTTCACAAGTTATAATTGATGCTCAGACACTGTGCAAACCATTGTGTGCCAGGAGGAGGGGAGTGGAAGAAAGTAGAAATCAGGTGGTTTTAATCAGTGATAGACATTACTTGGTGAAATGAGCATGGAGGGCCCGTTCAGGTGAGCACCACAGTGATTCTGAGCATTGCCTGTACTTAGCACAAGGTGCACAGCCAAAGAGCTTGAATGGCTCTGCTGGTCTGAATGAGGAGAGTTCAGCAATATTTCAGAAACACTGGCTGAAGGTTTGTGCACCTGCAATTGAACTGCACTTTGTGCCAGCTCAAGTGCATGCAGGTGCTGGCAGCAGCATATTACAGGTGATCACAGGCAACACCAAAGAGATTAAATCAGATGCGAAGGCCAGAATTGAAGATCTTTTGTTCATTTGGATTGGATGTTTTTCACTTGAGTGCAGTTTTATTTAAATGTATACACGTACTTGGGGAAGGGCGGAGGAAAAGACAGGTACAGCATGTGTTATAGATGCGGGGGTTGAGGGTTGAAGAAAAGTTCTGACTTTTCCACTGAATGAAAAAAAAAACAAATTACAAATAGGTCCAGCGATGGAGCCTTTCTTGCTATTTCTTCCACGGATGGATACTGTTCATTTGTAACATTTGAGAAGGATGAACTGGGAATACCGTTGAAGGAGAAGCCACAGATAAATGTCAGGACTTCTGGTGCAACAGAGAAGAAAGTGAAGAAGAGCCAGTCGCACAAAGTCATTTCCCCAGGCTCTAGGCTAACAGAGGGGACTCCTCACAGCAGGGCCACCGATCCCAGCACTCCCACTCTCCAACCTAGAACACCCACAGCTGCTGGTAAGGACTTGCCTTCCACACCTGTTGGCATAAAAAATGTTCCAGTTTCATCCTCAGACGAGAGGAAAATCAGCCAGCCAACCAGCCAGAGCACTAAAGTAAACCAGCCCAGGAGGATTACTCTCAACACTTTACAAGCATGGAGCAAGACGCCAAGGTGAGATTGATATTGCCATTTCCAGTCATAAATACGAAGGCCAAGACAAGCTGTGCTTGTGCTGCATTTA
Organism: Fregata magnificens; assembly: GCA_013389945.1. Lineage (NCBI taxonomy): Eukaryota > Metazoa > Chordata > Aves > Suliformes > Fregatidae > Fregata > Fregata magnificens. The sequence goes on from WAAD01018792.1 coordinate 94,672, forward strand.
AAAGGCTGGGGTTTAGACATAAATTCCTAGCCTGGTGTCTTGGTTGTAGCTGTCTTGACATGGAACTTTTTGTTCCAGTTGTACTGCAACTGAAAGGTCAACATGTCTCCTGAATCCTAAATGTACAGCTTTTATATTTCTGTCTGAAATGTGAGGCAGTAACAAAGTTAACCTGACCGTTATGCCTTGTCCATATGGCAGCAACAGGTGTCTGTCTTCAGGTCCCGTTTTCTGTACAAAGGTGGTACCTGAAGCCTTCAGCTGACAAGAGCTATTTGAAGACTCTTCTGACGAGAAATATTTTAAGAAGTAAAGAGTGCAAGTCTAGACAGGCCCTCAGTGTGCAGGGTCATGGGCATGGGACTTAATGCATCAATGGAGGTTGTTTCCTAAAGTGAAGATCTAGGTTTTTAGAAATTGCCTGTAATCCATGTATTGATTGTCTAACAGCCTGCAATATGAGATCCTGAGCTGGTGTGCAACAGTAAGGAGACAGCCATGCAATTAGAGATCTAGACCTTGTCAGCGAAACAAGGCTATTTTATAATTAAAGGAAATTATTAAAACTTCTCATAGGAATGTTTTAATTAGTAGGTGGCTAGGGTGGAAGGGGTGAATGAAAAAGCAGGATAGTGGATTTCATCAGCAACCATGAAGAAAAATCTTGGAGGTGATAGCTTTCTGCACACCAATGTTCATCTGTACTGGAACTAACAAGTCAAAGGGTTGTAGGTAGTTGAAAGTGACTTTTGCCTGGAGGGTGAGGTGACTGATGGAGCTAATTAATCTTCTTATTTTTGAGAGAGAGAGAAACTATATTTTATCATATCAACTGATTATGCCGTCAGTGTCATCTTGTAGTAGCATGCATGGTGCTACTTGTAAGATTTTTTTTTTAATGGTTCAATCCTCTGCTGCTTTTGTGCTTAATTTTTAAGTGCCATCCAGAAGAGATTTAGCAGAAGAAAACAGATTTGTAGTAATCGTTAGTGGATCTCAGTGGGCAAAAGAATTCCCTAGAGTTTTATGAATCTAAAGTGTCAACATGGACAAGGCTAGGGAATAGTAAGCTCTTCCTGTAGAACTGGAAGCCTTATCAAGTGCCAAGAAACAGGTTAAAATCCTTGCCTTTGCAGCCAGTCTTAATTTTAAAATATTTGACCAAGATACTGTGCTCTGATGGTGAATATCAAGCATTGTGCCACATATAACATACGCAAAAGTACTTTCTGGTGGAAAAGATCACTACTGCTATTTAAAGTACTTCTAAAAATGCTCTATTCAACATATAACAAGAGGAAAAAACGCATAGTAAAATACATCTAAACTACATTTAAATTTAACTGATTCTATCTGAAGTAAATCTTTATTTAAAGTATTTGTGGAAATGATGGCTTTAAAGCAATTGAACTGTTTCTGCTCTTTTAAAGGAGAGTGAACTTGATTCCACGGAAGCCAGATATGCCAACCTCTGCATATACAGATACAGTTCCTATACCTCCTTCCTCAGAGCAGGAACATGGTAAGCTTTTGTGGCTATTAATATCTAGCAAAGTCTTTTGCCAATCAGTGCTTTCCATTATAGACTTCTGTTATAAGCTATGAGCTTATAACACAAGCACAGTCAAGCACAAACCGAAGCCTAGTTGCAGATTCTAAAGCTGCTTCATTCTTGGTGTGTTTGAAAGGTGCTTTTGACAATATGAAATGTGTTCTTGCTGCGGTTGCTCTTGGGCAGCTGCTTATGTGACAATATGTCACTACAGTTTTTATAGTAATGGGTGCATTAGCTGACACTGAAACCAAGAAGAGTAAATTCCCTTGGATGTAATGTCTTAAAGGTCCTACAGGTGAGTTTTAAAGACCTTTGTACTTTCAGCACATCATTGTTTCAGATGCTGGACTCTCAAACCAGGGTTGGTTTTTTTGGTGAGTGCTCAATTGTTTGCGGATTCAACAAACCAATTTACTTTCTTAAACTGGATTTACTTAGCTTAAATGATTTTCCTATCTGCCTTTTTCAGAGAGGCCATTACCATCTGATGACAGTCTTCAAAATCCCCCAGCATCGAAACGTCCTAGAACTGAGGAATTGTCTCTTTCTACATCTGCTGAAGATCAAATCAGCTGTGATTCAAACAATAAAGGCTAAGCTTTTAGTAGACTCTTCACAGTCTGAAGGCGATGCAGCCATATCTGAGAGTGCATTTCTTTTTGCAAATGTTAAAGCCTCAGTCGCTGATTAAAGTACCATGTTCATATTTGATGTAGTGCTGTGAAGAAAGAAGCTGGCAGTAGAAGACGCAGGTTTCAGGAATGTAGCTTTGCAGAAGAGGAAATAGTTGGGAAGTGACTTCTAAGTGCATTTCTTCTACTTGAAGACAGCATTCTTCAAGAAATGCCACAGCTTAAGGAAATCAGGGAAATATGGGTATTGAAAAGCCATGCAGTAACTTAAGAGTCTCCATCAAAGTCCCAAAGTTGATGTTTATAAAGTGTTATGTCTTCCAGCAACCTGCCTGGCAAAAGAATAGAATTTCTAAAGACTTAATCATAATGATTTAATGTGGTTTAAGACAAAACAAACAAACAAACAAACCCCCACAGTTTCATTCAAGCATCGTGGCTTATATGTTTTGCAATGTGCAAAATAATTCATGCTCTCAAGTCCATGTGGAATGGGAGCTGATGTTTGTTCACGTGCCCTGAATGCAGCAGCTTACAACATGACTGATATGATTGAAACAGAAATCAGAACTTGTAACTGCAAGAAACAAGAAAGCAGAAGGAAGAAACCCTCTGAGGACCTGTTATAAGCATTAAACAGCAGAAGAAGGTTCTTAATTGTTTAGTTTCTGTATTTTAAAAAAATGCAGACCTGAGGTTTTCCTGAGGCAGCAGGATTTGAGCGTATACATTAGAAGTTTCCGCCTTTTCATTTTTCCAAATCTTAAATCCCTTAGCCAATAAAATATAATATAAATACAGTATATATTAAACTTCTAAAAGTTCATTTCTTTTTAGCATTTAATACTTGCTATGTAATTGAACTAAGACATGCAGTTTGAAAACAATGAGACCAAAATATTTGAAAATGACTACATGCAATTTTCTATGGTGTGTAGACTTAGCCTCCAGAAGTAGAATGCTCAGCCACAATATTCTGAGCTTGTCCACTTCATTTTCTTTAACATCATGTACTTGTTTTTAGAAGGTAAAATAATTCTTAAAATGTGAATAGTCATTCTAGCTGATAATAGCATGTAGAAGTTTTAAACAGAATTTTCTCTTACGATTTAGCCTATTCACGTATCATTTGAAGTTTCACAACACACAGGAGGGCAAAGCTGCAATTCAAATTAAAGCTCTTTGACTTTCATTGTTCCCTGGATTTGGTTGGTTTTGAGGTGTGTAATTTATTTAGTATTTGTTTTCTGTCAGTTTCTAAGAAAGTGGACTAATACTTTAGAAAAGCAGAAATACAAATGTTTCAGAAATGATCCATAAAAATATCATAAGGAGGAAATATTAACAAATACTTATGTCAGAGTGTTTCAAGCAAATGAAGTACATTGCCTACAATTCAATTTCAACAGAAATTAATAAGCAAAGAGTTGTAGGAGACTAACTGTATCCCTTTGCTTTCAACCACTGAGATGAGAATGGAGCTTCATTAGACTTACCCAAACCTGGGTTTTCTTCTAGTGAGGAATATAGACTTAATTACCAAGCAAAGCTGCATCTAAAACTGTTTTTCCCCAAAAAGTCTATAGAGATATCTAAATTAAAGTTTGTAGAGCTATCTGAATTGATAGCTAAAGCAGATATTTGTAACTAACATGCATTGCTGGACTTGCTATTTTATGTTTTGTCCAGTTTGAGTTATAAGAATACTGGTATTTCATCTTTCTGTGGGACAGTGACCCACCTAGTACAGTACTGCAATGTTTCATTTTGTACACTGCAAAGGATCCTTTGAATTCAAACTTACACTTCTAAATACTAATTGCAAAGCTATCCTGATAGGTATTTTTAAATATCTCTTTTTTTTTTTTAACACAGTGTATTTCAATATAAACTACTATTTCTGTTGAAAACTAGTGGGTTAGGTATATTATTTTGGTGTTACTGGCAAACCTGGTCTCTGTGGTCTTCAGTCTTCAGATGCAATTAATTGCCAGAGTATTCATCTTTTATTTCATACCATAATCATTCATGTGACATCCACATTTGTTTATATGCTTGCTTAGCTTGTTTTTGCTCTTGCAAATTGCCTTGCAATCTTGCAATTTGCCTTGCAATCTTGCAATTTGCCTTGCAATTTAATTGGAGCTGTAAGCTTAATGTGGCTTCCACTGCTTCCAGCTGGAGATTTCCACATCATGATATCTGTCAGAATGCTCTACCTGGTATTTCATATTCCCTAATAGGATTGTTTTCTTTCCTTTAGTTCTAGTTGTCTCTTGCCACTATGATTTCCTACTTCCATGTTTGTTGTTACTACTTTGTTGTCAAATTTATACGGCACTAGGTTTTTAACCGCTTTCGATAAATGGATGCCATCATTCACATAATAAGTTACGATCTTTAACACTGTGACAGTCAGAACTGTAGATTCCTGGTTTTTGTGATCCCTGTTTCAGTCTCCAAGGGGCCATCCCCACATGACATTCATGCTTAAGACACTAAAAACTATTCTCACACTGTTCCTAGAAAGTGGGTTCATGCTTTGTTCTCAGTCGTGCACTAGACTCTGCTCCAAGACAGAACGTGCCCAGTGCTATTTCTATTCTTTCTTTACTGCTTTGTAAGGTGATGTATTGCATAGACAGAATTCTTTCAAGCGTGCTCTTTAGTCTGGGTTTGACTTAAATGTTATTTTTAATTGGCAAGCTGAAGTGTTTGTACTTCAAATGGACCCTGAGTTCATATTCTAGCTGTGAACATGGTGTAGGTGTCCTCTTCTTAGGTCACATTTTGCTCAGTGCCTTCTGTAAGGATCTTACTGACTCTAAGGACTATTATCCTGCTTGTACCATCTTGATGAGATAGCATTATGGAAAAATGCCCTATCTACATCTTTCAACCTTGCAGCAGTAAGAAGAGGGAGCTGAACTCATAGAAGTAACTTCTGTAAGAAGCAGTAAATTGCTGTTGAACTCAGGGAACCATGGAACTCTTCATTTGGAGTGTCCAAGCCCTGCACCCATCAACACATTTGGTATGTCAGTGTGTGTCAATATCGCACAGGCCAGTCCCTTGAAAAACCAAAAAAACAGCACAATCACACAATGTAATTCCCCCAGACTCTAGTCTGATAGAGGGGACTGCTTGAGTGGGGGGGTTGGACCAGATGACTTCCAGAGGTCCTGTCCAACCTCACCCATTCTGTGAATGCTGCCATTTCCAGTTTGGCATAGTTTGAACGAGCAAGTGATTTAACACTTAAGATGGGGAAGTTACTTACCAGTCATGGGAGTCCATTGAGATATGTGGTCTTCACGTGCCATTTCTTCCCATCTTCCTCAGAATCACACGGATTTTGCATAGGTGCATGAAGTATAATGAAAGGTGAGGAGTGAACATGTCCACTATGGCTACTGCACAGATAAAGTCATCTGCATTGTCTGATAGTGTAAATATCTATGTGGAATATGTGTCTCGGGGAGCTCAAGTTACAGGCAAGTGATCTTTTCAATTTTTCAGATTGGTTTTCTTGCATGTCTTACATGTAGTTACTTCCCTGTCTTGATAGTAGATCTTTTTAAAAGTCATCTTTATGTCCTAATTCTGCATACTTTATTATTTAAATACATGTGTCTGTATGTATGTGTAGTCATTTTTCCATGTCAGAAAAACAGTTCGTTCGTTACCGTAAATCATGTGCCTTTTTTTATAAGTTCGGTGAAGGGCTGAAAAAGCCCAGGCTGCAGAAGCACAAACCATGAGACTCCTGTGTAAAAACAAGGTGCAGAGCGACCGCTGGATGTCACTCTTCTAACAGGGTTCCTTTGCCCAGGGCTATGGGGAAAATATGCTACCGGCAGCAGGAAGGGGAAAGAGAACACAGTTTTCTCTTTAAAAGCAAGTTGTAGGTGAGTCTATACAGCAGATGTACTTTATCACCAAATTGTTTTTATTGTTTCTACAAGTTTCCTCCTAAGAAGGTGGGGTTTGTTTTGTTATGAATGACATTTTATAATTGATGAAGGAAAGTAAGTCCATACCGTGATAGCCTTTTTCTGTTGGGAGATGTAAAATGATAAACCTGAAATGCCATATGCAGCCCTGAACTTTCCAAGAATGTCTTAAGCATCATTTCTGTTGAAAAGCTCTTTGAAGAGCGAATGGGAGGAAGCTGGAAGGCATGTGGACCATCTGGCTAGTATACACTCCAGCTTCAGCCAGCTTTCGATTGTCTTGCTATGAGTTCCCAAGTTGTGATACACAGATTGCTACAGGTACACAAAGTATTTCAACATCCAGGAACTGCTGCTGCCACCACCAGTGCTAGCACTTACTGCTCTGGGTGGGAGCTGGTAAAAAAGAAGAGCAAAATGTTTGCATGCCCCACCCATAAGTCAAAAACCAGTTAATCATGTGTGTCCATATGACAATACTATCTTACCTGTCCTCATCTGTTTTAAAAGGCTGCACTGCCATGTTATTTGTCTTCCAGCCCATTAAAAGGAAATGGAAAAAGATGAGGGCAGAGTCACACAAAGCTGCTGGTGTCTGGGGGAGAGCGGCCATGGAGGGTGACAAGTGTAAGGGCAATACGCAGGCAATCCTCACACATGAAGTGTGTTCTGTGTGCAAAAGCAAAAAGATGTACAACTCTACTTATGTGTCATTTTTTATTCCTGCCTGGAAAGACACTTCTTGCTGCTTCCACCATGTGTCAGGCTAGTACTGCCCAGTCGATCTGTCTTTTCCATTGCTGAGTTATTGCTAGTTAAAATCATGAGGATCTCTTGCTCCTCAACAAAAACATATGTGGACATACCACCTTAAAAACCAAACACTTCTGTGAACCACTGAACTATTGAGGCCTTGTTTCAGATGGATATATAGCTAATTGCGCTAGGGGTTTCAAGTAGATTTTGCAACTTATTAGGCTGGGGAGGATTCACGACTGTCTTGTTCCTGGAAAGACTTTCTGGTGTGTAATAATGGTTAAATTTTAGACAGCTAGACATCATGCTCCTGTGCTATTGATGTTAGTCTTAATTTTTCTTCCATCCAACTGCCTACTTTAATGCATCTTGTAGTTATTTAACCACTGTGTTTTTGTCAACACTTGGTTGATATTTGCCTATGGATTCAAAACAGAATCTCTGTATTGTGTATGCACATTATCTATGTTTACATAACCTTCATTTCTTATAAAGGAAAACAGGCTTACCAAGTAACTATATTGTATGTGTGTTTTCTGCTATAGCAGTTGCAGGATCATGAAGAGGCAGGCTGGAGTTATATGATAATGCATGCTATCATAGGTTACATGATAATGAGATTTGCTATATGAAATATACCTACTTTTCACACTGCTCTTTGCTTCGTGCTACTATAAACGATTTTCATTCAAAGTTCAAAGGCTCTAGATCATTGCTACATGGCAATAGCAAATTTCATTGTGGAATTTATGTAGACAAATCAGTATTACAAGCACATATGAAACTGGAGAGAGGTCGTTCCCAAACATAGCATACAAGGGCCAGATTTTCAGAAGCACTAAGAGCTCATGGGGGGGTTGGACTAGATGATCTTTAAAGGTCCCTCCGAACCCAAACTATTCTATGATAAGTAGAGGCTGTGGACTGATGTGTTGAGCAGTACTGTTTTGTTGGTATCTAAAAGCTCCTACAAACAGAAGGTACAGCTTTTTAATATGAATAATTATATGGAAACAATGGTGGTTTTACCAGTCTGCTTCTAACTCACCTCGTAGATCAATGAATATCTCTCGCAAACAGAATCTCCCTTCTGCTTCTGACCCTATAATGATTTTTGCGAATATACAAGTATGTCTGGGCAAATATAGGAGATGTGCTACTTCAAATCTTGTTTGACAGATGAGGAACATCATCGAATACCTTCTCCAAACTTTAAGCTCCTGTTTGGACAAAGTGGAAATATAAGGCATTGAGGCTACCAGCTGGACTCTCATCCCTCTGCATTTCCCTGGGGTGAGGACAAAGCTCTTAGAACAACAGGCAGAAAGACGTCTGTAGCAGCCCCAAATCTCTAAGGGCTCCTTGTGCACTCTGAGTCCAAAAAGGAATTCATGGTCAGGCAGATGTGAGACAGTGCTCCTACCCAGTGGTACCTCCTGATTTTCTCTTAGCCGCATGAGAGGTGGGAAAGGGCCTTAACTATTGAAAAGGAGAGGAAGGGTGTAGGTAGAAATGGAGATGGCTGGGAGAGGAAAAGTCACCGGTGTGGATTAAGTTTTTTGAGCTGGAATGTAGAGAGATGTTTGAGGGTTGGTAACTAAAGGAGAAGAAACTGGCATTTGGGAAAAAGAAGTGGATGGGAAGCCGAGAGTGCAGAAAGCCTGATTAGTGGTAGGTGGCAGGGAAGGAGTTCAGTATTGTTGGGAGTTCCTGTGCANTTGCAGTCTCCCACCAGCAGGTGACAGCATTCCCCAAAACCAAGCAAACTAAGCAGAAACTCACATCTACTCCAGATTTATGTCTACTTAAAGATATTTCTTACCATCTTTATATCTTTTTTTTTTTCCTAAAAAGTGATTATTTTTAGTTCCTTTCCACCTGGTGAAGAAGAAAACTTGAGAATAGGCTTCTACAGGAAAGAGTTCTTTCAGGAGGAAAATACAACAGGGGTAACTTCAATCAAGAGCTCTCCTCTCTGCTGCCAGCTGTGAAACAGAGCACAGCCTCTCCTACTGCACTCGGCAGCAGCGTGTCAGGCAAGTCTGAAGGCTTTTCTGGCAGGAGCTGGTGCTGCAGACTCTCCAAGCAATTGACCTTTGATTACCCAGTGTCCTGGGTTGAGGTGACACATACCCCCAGGTTGCAGGAGCGTGAAAGACTTGCTGCACACACATCAAGCAGAACCTCTGGCTGTGGGAGCAACCAGCTAAAGGTCCTGGCAGTCTTAACGGAGAGACTGACATGAATTTTGGTATTGAGAAAAGTCTACCAGGCAAAGAGCATTCAAGGTGCAAGACAGTACTACATTCACCAGCTATTTTTGCCTGCTCCCCGCCTTGTTCCAGACAAGCCTGCTCAGGAGATCTCTCAGCCCTTCCTTGGCAGCACTTATGCTGCCAGTAAGCTCTGAAGCAAAATCCCCACATTTGGTACCAATTATCATTCTCCCTGACTAGCCCAGAGCCCCACACAGCAGGTCTGTTCTTCCTCACATGCGAGGTTTTGGGGCACTGCCATTTTCTCAATGCTGTTTCTTTGGGGAGCTGGCAGAGCTGCTTGTTGCAGAGACAGCTTGTAGTGCTAAGGTTGTCCTGACCTGGCTGCTCAGGTCTTTACCGAGTGGTCTTTTCTCTGCCACTGCTCTTTCTGCTCTGCTCCCTCTGTCTTCCATGCAAGAGAAGGTCTTCCATGCGGTCTAATAATCTTTCTGCGACGCGGTGAGCCTCCCGCCGGCATGGCCTGCCCCTGCCTGCCATGCTGCCTGAGTGCTCCAGAGCCTGGGCTGCAGGTGCTCCAACACCAGCAGAAGAGCTGGAATGTGCAAATGGGGAGCAGTTAAGTTTTTCCCCTGCCGGTTCCCTTTCATGTCTGCCAAACCAGCGTACGATGCTGTTTTTCTTGAGCCTGACAGCCACTTTCAGCCAAGTGATATTGCTGAGAATCCGGCTGCTTATTCCCTCAACTGAAAACCCCAGAAAGCCATGGCCCTGAGGCCTCTTGGCCTGCAACCTGAGAGGGTTTGCCTCTTAGAGCATGAATAATTAAAAAGGTTCACAGATTTCTTTCTGTCTGGAAACTGGTCGTAAATCGGGGCTTGTCCATGGACTATGAAAACCTGATCCTGGTGCTCTTGAAAGCAGAAGAACCTGTTTTTGTCTTTTAACAGGGGAGCTGTTGGCATCTTTTCTGTATGGACTCATTGGTGTTTGCCTTAACTTCCCAAAGTCTTCGTGTTTGGAGTTCCTTTGTTCTTCAATTATTTAAAACTGGCTGTCTGCAGCGACCTTATGTTCATTCTATGCATCAAGTACACATACGCATGCATACACACTCTTGCCTATATGGGTGTCCCTCTTTAATATTTTCCATTTAAAATGTTTTTCTTGCTATAAGTTACATTAACCAGGAAAACTTAATTTTGAAGGGCCTTATTTCTCTGACATTCTTCTATAGATTCTTCCCTTGCATGATATGATTCTTAGGCACAACGATGATGATAAATAATGTCAGGTTTTGTCTCAGTATAAACTTCTCCTGTGTATTTAGGCAGGAAAAGTAAATAAATAAGCTGAGCAGGCATTTTTGTTTTGATTTCAGCAAAGCTGAAATAAGGAATTCTTAAATGTTGTTTGCTAAGGGAAATGGAAATAGGCCAGATTGAAATGGGAATGGCTACAGCTATCTGTGTGATCTTAGCCTGTTTAAGTGAACTAGTTTAAAATGGTAGTTCAAGCTAAATCACTGAGTGCTGCCTCCTGCATACCTGGAGCTGCAGGAGCCTTGTGGATGTTTTTGTTTTCCCTTTTCCTGGCACCACCGGGGTTGCACCAGCTGGATACACTTACAAATAAATAGTGGAGCAGGAAAGAAGGTATGGATTTACTCTGCAAGTAGAAGAGAGGTAATATGTTGGCTGTGTGCTCCAGTATTCTGAATTTGAGCTTTGACCGCATGAAAATGCTGCATCTCTGCTGTATGATCAATCATTACAAGAAGACAATGTCTGGAGCCAGCAACAAGCTAAATCAGTGTTTGTTGCTTGCATATGCAGTAATAACACAAAACAGTCTTCTGCTGCAATATTTTGTCTAGATACAATGTGTGTAATTTAGAGCAGACAGTACAGTAACAGAGATGAGTTATTGGTCATGGCAACATATCTCCTGGAATGGTGAACGCTCTGTAGTGGGAAAGCGTGTGTATAAAACAATTGCACTTTGTACCTAGATAGTGTTCTTCAACCAAGAAAATTGGAGTACCTTGCAAATGCCTGGTATGTATTAGTTGCTGGAGTAGGTGCTGGTAGCAAATACACTGTTGTTTCTATTTCACCCATCGATTTCCCAGAAATAGGGAAGCAATTTTCAAAATGGCATTGGAAGTTTGCAACAACCTAGGAGTATTCATGCTTTCTGTTTCTACAAAATTTGCAAATCTAAGTCATGTTGTTTATATTAATTCCTGCCAGGAGCTGAGATATCTTACCACGTGACAGGATTTGACGTCATTTTTGGTAGATGTAATATAAAGAATTTTATTTTTCTAACTAGCTAGCAATGCAAAACCCAACTCTTCTGGTGTAGGCTGTGGAAGTTCCTTTCCTTGTACGTTTTTTAGTCAGTGTAGAAGAGCTTGTTGTGATACTGCAGAGAATGGAGTGGGAGGGGGGCGAGAGAGAGAGAAAATAAAATGAACTTACTGAAAATAACAAATTGTTATAGCAGTCATAAGATAAAGTAATTCAGGGGTTTGAACATTACAATTTTACTCACAAGCCATTTCAAATATGAAGGGCATCTAAACTGACTACTTGTCCTTTTTTCTCCTTTCTTGCTTTTTGCAGTAAGAGGTGATTTTCACTTATATAGTTTCTGGTTGGATAACTCAAGATTAATTTTGGAGTCAATTTTTAAATATGACCTATAAATCTGTGAGGATAAGGGTCACAGTGGAAGGGGTGATATAACCTTATCTATTGTACACACATTCTTGCTATATAAGTCATTACTGTACCAAAGGGATAATTATATTCTATAACAGTAACAAACAACTTCAAATATTGCCTCTTAGTTTTAACAGCAGAATTCAGATGCAATCTGCTTTCTGGTGCTTAATAAATTCAGGATCATGCCTGAGCATTTACTCAAAGTAGCCACATGATGGCAATATTGCTAATCTTTAACTTTATTAATGTAACCAACTCGCTAGCTCTGTTTTTGATTCAGAATAAGGTATGTAATTCTACTAGAATACTGAAGTTCTCCGGTTTTTACAGGAAATCTTTCTTTCATGATTTGACTTCATATACATGATACCTGTTGTATATATGGCCCATGTTTATGTCCCTGACTTCAGGGAAAAACAGTGAACAGTGATACTGCTTGATCTGTGACACCATGCAGTCATAAATGTGCTGTACCGTGTGTCTGGGTGATGCTGAAGCTTTGGAAGCATGCATTAGCCATACAATGGGACAGTGACAAAAAGAAGAAAGGAAGTATGAAACAAAGATGTTTTCTCTGTAACTGAGGACACGGAATTTTTTACAGTCTGTTGTTTCTGATAAGCCCCGTGGAGCAGTTACTTTATGAACTGTGTCACAAAAGTATCTTGGTTCTCTGCATTAAAGAACACGCAAAGCTTGGTACGTACCCCCTACACTACCTGGCTGGGGGAGACCTCTGCAACCCCGCATAGCCCACTGCAGGATCAGGGTCTGCTTCAGACCGTCCACCAAATGACTGCCAAACACAAGTGCCTTTAGAGTCCCCAGCACAAATGAGGGCAATGTAGACAGGCTTAAGGCAGAGGCTTAAGAGGAGGATTGGGAAAAAAAGCAGAAGACGCCTGTGGCCTGGGAAAGAGAGGTGCTTGCGTGAACGGAGACATGCGCGAGAGCGCATACCAGCACAAAGGGCTGGTTACTGAAGAAAGTGGGATAGAGAAAGGCACACTGAGCCAGTAGTGGTAACAGTGGGGTGACAGCAGCAGGGATGCATGGAGGTAAACTTGGTTCTGCCCAGAAAACCATGACACTGAAATCACTGCTTTATGAGGCACTCTGTGGGTCTCAGCTCAACGCAGACAGGTTTTTAACAGGCAGGAGGAGAAAACGCTGCTTTCCCCTTTTTTTTCTTTTTTTTTTTTCTTTTTTCCCTTTTATGAGCTGCAGTGGAACCTGTAAAAGGATTGTCCCTAGTGAGAACCAAGCAATTTCTGAAACGGTACAGCTATAAAACAGGAGAACAGGATCTGGCACCAGTGAAGGAGCTCAGCCGAGTTTAAGCAAGATCTTCATTAACGTCCTTAGATTCTTGATGTGATAAATATGGGTGAGTTTTGGTGGAGACTGGAGGAAGAATGTGTTCTTTTAGCCAGAGTAACTATCATCTTGACAAACATTTTGCTGGATTGTTATTTGAATGAATATTTAATGTAAAACATGCAACCTGTTCTAATAAGAGCACATTCATGATTTCTAGCATGCTAGTCCTGTCCAAAATTCACTTGGCTTTGCTCTGGGTAAGGGATACCTTAAGAAGGAAATGTTGGACTGCAGCTACACTTGGCTGAAGCACACAGTACAACATGAACAGCTGTGGAAGCCAGATTTACTGCAATAAGTGAGGCTGCTAAAATCCTGACATTACTTTGATTTTTTTTTTTAACGAAAAAGTCCAATATAGGGTTTATGACTTTTCATACAGTTATTTATTTTAGGAATAAGAGATCTGCCAAACACAGCAGGTAGTTAATACCCAATTCAGACTGCATTTAAATAGGAAAGGAGCTATTGGCTACATCCTTTGGGACTCTGTGATTAACCTACAGGGAGCTGTAGGTGGCTTTTTCCACATGCATTCAGATGAAACATGAGTTGGAGTTGGCTGCCATTGAATATCTTGAAGTTTAAATCAGATGCAGCAGATAATTCAGCTCATCCTCTGCTGAAATATTCCTTTCCTTTGGACACAGAAGGTAGGCCCGCTGTAGATGGCATTGAGCTGGGATACAGATTCAATCCCTGCCTCTGTCCCGGCCATAGGGTGTGTTACCCCTACTCAGAAATAAGTGTCGTGGTGCTCTGCCACCGTCTGGTGTCTGAGCTGCACACTGGTCCTTGGTGCGAACTACAGCTTTCGAGCTTCTTTCATCTAACTCTCCCCTTTGCTCAGGACTCGTCACAAAAAAGCAGGGATAACAACCCTTGCATCCCTCCTGAGGGTGCTCTGAGGCTAAATCTATCAGTGCTTGTGAGACTGCCAGTGATGCAGGCCACATAAATATCCCTGTAGATACCACAGGACAGGATAATACCTTCCATATTCCAAGTATCTCGTAGGATTTCCTGGGGATAATGAGTTAAATGCTGATAGTGCAGTCATTGTGTACAAATGTAGTAGCCATTAGGCATTTATTAAAATAATGCAATAGACATCAGGGCTTAGATGCTAAACCTCTTCTTGGGTAGGACACTGGAGCTATTTGCTATATGTGACAACCTGTTCCACAGGGCTTCTTAGGAGCTTTTCTGATCTAAGATCACTGTTCAGTTCTTATCACAGGAGCTCATTACTCTGTTTCTACTCCATCGGACCCAATCTGCAAGATTTTTAATTTCTTGTCTATCCATTATAATAGTAGTTCTAACTGTCAGAGAGAGAGGCTGAACGAGTTTGGCAAAGTTTTAGGTCCCTTGATGCACAGAAGTGTTTCAAAGCCCACATACAAATCCAGATATAAGGGTGTGGTAACAGTAAAGTTAAGACCTATTATCAAGAAGTTTAAGCTATGTTCTGTATTTTGCAGATCTTTCTTTATAATGAGAGAGTGAGTTACCCATGGTGTAAGTAAATAAAAGCTAAAATCTGTCCACTCTTCAGCAACTGAATTAAATCTTCAGCTGGTCACTGCTAGTTTGCACTCTGTTAAAATGCAACGCTGATTAATCCATAATTTTCTGAATAATGTTTTCTGCCCAAAAGCACCCTCAGAATCTGACTTGAAATGTTGCTTCTTTCAAGCTGCTTTTTACCCAACTGGCACTGCAAAATGCTTGCCTGCTGTTGGTGACAGGAAGAGGAAAGTTACAGTATTTAGCATGTGGATGTAGAATGGGTGCTTCATTGGTAAGGACTAAAATATCAATTCACAAAAGCCAATAAATCCATAAGTTTTTGTCTTTAAAGAGTTTATTATCTAGTTACTGATGCAATAACAATAATGAACCATTGCATGGGAAGACAAGTAGAAATTATCTAGGGAATGGAAGAATCAAGATACAGAATGAAGGTGGAGCTTCATAGTATATTTTTCTTAGAATTGCCTGTTATTTGATAATATTTTAAAATGCAGTAGCAACTTCCTGCAAGCATGGAGTCAACCACATTATTTCATCTAGGTCGTACATTTTCAACATTTACAATTTGATATGTGGGTGTCAACCATAAATAAAGGAACAAATACTAGTAGTAACTCTGGTGATCTCTGATTGCTAAAGATGGATCAAAAATAGTAATAGTGTGTGAAATGAGTTTGCAGCCAGAAGGTGTGCAAACAGCACAGATCTTTTTTAAATGAGCAGTTATATCCAGCCTGCCAGATCAGTGAAAGAATGTGCAGAGGAGTTAGAGAAGTCAGGATGGAACCAATTGCAAAACTGACTTTTAAAATCTATTTTCTTCTGCTTGTCTTTGGTGACCCATGTTTGGCATTTCCCTTGCATTACCTGATTATAAGTTTGCATGGTAAAATTAATAGAGCTTTTTTGGTGCTCTATTTAGTAGCTAGTGATATCATCAGTTAGTGTCTGAAAGATGCAGAAACATGAGCTCCATTCTTCATCTCTGAACAGTGTGTGAGATGACCCTGTAATATCCCAGAGACTCTAAAGGATAAAATTTAGTTACTTATTTAGGCAGGGCGAGTGGTTTACTTCGGACACAGTCTAGGCATAAAGGTTTGGGAAATCTGCCTGTACAATGTATAGGCTGATCTTCATTATTTATAATATACTTGTTACTATGAATATATCTATATCGTGAAGCTCAGTCAACGCATATTCATCTTGCTTACAAAGCAGCCAACAGACCAGAGGCGGTTGGAGAATGGTTAACTATAACCGCTGAACTTTCACAAACAGCTTGCCGAGATGTTGCCTGGGACTGAAAGGGACGGGGTTTTTTCCCTTCCTCTCAGGAAATCATGAAGCTCACTAAAGAGAAGAGAAAGACCACAGGTGGCCAAAACGCGTCTTCAAAATGTCTTGCAGAATCAATAGAGGAAACTTTAGACAGGACTGGGGAAAGAGAAACAGACCTTGCAGCAGTTTGGGTCAACAGAAGTTGCTACGGAACTGGCCATGTTGAGAGAAAGCCTGAGCTGTATGCCTAGAGACCGTAAGACCTCCAGGGGAAGAGAGGACTTATGTGAAACGTCTTGTGTCCATGAAGCATGAGCTTCTCTAATGACCAATATTCTCCCATTTTGGCCTTTGAAGCAATGAGACGTTCAGAAGTTCTGTTCAAAGCCCATTTCTGGTTTTATGGGCCAGCTTGCTTGTGTCTGCCATGTAACTTCTGCTATGAGGTAGCAAACTAAAAGCCAGAAGACTCCTAATTGCTTTGGGATGCTGGGATAGGATGACTTTAAGCTGTGGGAGGAACCTGAGGTGTCATCACTGGAGTCCAGAGAGTGGTGGTTGCACTGCGCACTCCAGCGCTTCAGGTATGCTGCTGGATACAGGATCCGCATGGCAGTAACACACCGAGAGATCCCAAATGAGGGTCCGTGGCTGGATGCTGCCCAGACTTCAGAGGCTGGATGGCCTGAGAGCTACAAAGAGCTTCACCGCATGGGTAACGTGAATGGCATTTCTGGTGGGGCACCTGTCAGGTAATGGTGCCAAGAGTTATGTGTGAATGTGGATCCGGAAGCACGGTGTTTGTTACGTGTTCAAGTCACTAAATTAACACTTTTGTATTACTGGGGATGGAAATACCTTTTCTTCACTCCCACTTTTCTGCTGCTGGCAACTTAAATAACTATAGCTGCAAAATTATGATTTTCCCTCATTGTAGAGGAAGCAAATATCAATTCCATAAAACTACAGGAAACACTAACAATTGTAAAGCTGTCTCACTGAGCTGACAGTGCTCAGTGAAAGGAAAGTATTTTACTAAACTGTCCTGGTTTCCAGGTTCTTCCTCTTCAACTTCCTTCCAAGAGTGAGGGGACTTACAATGGTCTAACTTTGCATACATGATGTAACCCAAATCTGACATAACTTTATCTGCTTTACAGTATAACTCATTCTGTAAAAAAAAAAAAAAAAATTGAAATAAAGGTATTTTCTGTGTTCTGTTTAAAAATGCATATTAAAGATAGGAAGCTGAGAGTGCTAAAATTAACCTTAACTGTTAAATTAAAACTTTCAAACAATCTGAATCAATTTAAGCAACTTAAATGTTCTTGGTTCATGGCCAGTGTAAGTGAGAGCTCTTCCTTGTTGTTTTGAAGATTGCTTCAGTGTTGGTAATATGACCTTTGAGTAATGCATCTACAAACACAATGGGAAAGTATTTATGCAGTTAAAGGTTTACATGAATCATTACTGTACCTCCCTTCTATACACGCTTGTAATGACAGTGTTCTTTAAACTTCTCAGAGAAAGCCGACTGTTCAGATTAACTGTATACAAAGAACATTATAAAGTTGTCCTTTTTTGTGAAAGAGCCTTGACTGCAGCGAGGCAAAGAATGGTGATGCTTCTTTCACAAACACAGATTTGGTGTAAGAGCTTGGATTTTTGCATCACACAAGTTTGAAGAAAGGAAAGGAACTTGAGGTTATGTTGCAACCACTACTTTTTGGCCTCTTCTTTCTTTCTCTACTCAGGTTCTTCGTAGTTGACTTCAGCCATGCTGGCTAAGCATGTGGAAGTTTCCATAACCTGTCTGAATATTTCTTTTAACTTTTGTTCTTGTGTGGTCCCGTTTTTCTGTTATTAACTAGATCAGACCAAATCCTCAGCAAAACTGTGGCAATGTCTTTGACCAATAATCTGCCAAATACCTCTCAACTCCCTTCTGTGCAATTTACTTTGTTGAATTTCTTACTGTGCAAATGTATGCTGTGTTTGTGTCCAGTCCTATCCATGCTCAGTAAGCATTTCAACTTACTTACAGTAGTTAGATGCAAATGTGATGTCAACTAGTGGGTGGTGGTTACAAGAAAATATCCGAGCTGCTCTGCTCAGATTAGAGCTAGAGGACTGGGTAGTTCTTATGTTGTCGTGATGCTACATCTTTGTAAAGGATGTTTAGAATGATGTCTCTGACCAGTTCTTTCAGTTTTTTTCATTTTATTTTCCCAGTTTTGAGCAGTTGACAAAGATTGTGATGCATTCTATTTTTCTACCTTGACAGTGGTATCTCAGAAACCTGGTGAAAATTTTTTGCCACTGTAGTGGCTTGACCTTGGCTGGATGCTGGGTGCCCACCAAAACTGCTCTATCACTCCCCTCCTCAGCTGGACAGGGGAAAGAAAACATAACGAAAGACTCGTGGGTCAAGATAAGGACAAGGAGAGATCACACACCAATTACTGTCACAGGCAAAACAGACTCAACTTATGGAAATTAATTTAATTTATTGCTAATCAAATCAGAGGAGGATAATGAGAAATAAACCCAAATTTTAAAATACCTTCTCCCAACCCTCGCTTCTTCCCAGGCTCAATTTTACTCCTGAGTTCTCTACCTCCTCCCCCTTAAGTGGTGCAGGGGGACGGGGAATGGGGCTTGCAGTCAGTTCATCACACGCTGTCTCTGCCGCTCCTTCCTCCCCAGGGGAAGGACTCCTCACGCTCTTTCCTGCTCCAGCATGGGGTCCCTCCCACGGGAGACAGTCCTCCGCGAACTTCTCCAACATGGGTCCTTCCCATGGGCTGCAGTTCCTCATGAACTGCTCCAGCGTGGGTCCTTTCCACAGGGTGCAGTCCTTCAGGAACAGACTGCTCCAGCGTGGGTCCCCCGTGGGGTCACAGGTCCTGCCAAGAGCCTGCTCCAGCACAGTCACAGCCTCCTTTGGCTGTGGGGTCCTCCACGGGCTGCAGGCGGATTTCTGCTCCACCATGGACCTCCATGGGCTGCAGGGGGACAGCCTGCCTCACCATGGTCTTCACCACGGGCTGCAGGGGAATCTCTGCTCTGGCGCCTGGAGCACCTCCTCCCCCTCCTTCTTCACTCACCTTGGTGTCTGCAGGGTTGTTCCTCTCACATATTCTCACTCCTCTCTCTGGCTGCAATTGCGCAGGTTTTTTTGTTCCCCATTCTTAAATATGTTATCCCAGAGGCACTACCACCATCGCTGATGGGCTTGGCCTTGGCCATCGGCGGGTCCATCTTGGAGCTGGCTGGCACTGGCTCTAACAGACACAGGGGAAGCTTCTAGCAGCTTCTCACAGAAGCCACCCCTATAGCCCTGCCACTACCAAACCTTGCCATGCAAACACAATACAGCTACTTACTTTTCAGATGTATATTGGTAGCATTCAGTGGTGACTGGGGGCGGCTCTCCATTTACACAGATTTTGGGTTTTAAGCTATTTTGGAACACTTTAAAGTGTTTTCTTTGAGGTTTTTGATTCTTTGAGCTCATCTTTAATTGTTTTTCTATTCCTCCATCTTTAATTTCTGCTAGGCGTAGTGTGTGACGAATAGAAATTGTATACTGACTAGCAGCTTTCGTATTTGTTGCAATTAGAATAAGAAGAAACATCTGGCACGCTCCGCACTGTGATGTGTGGAAACAAGTCTAGGCAGTACTTCCTAAAATTGTTCTTCTATGCTCAGCCCACCTTGGGTTTTTGGCCGACAAATTTCCATCTACAGGTCCTAATCCCTGTTGCTCATTTAGTGTAGCCATTGTTTCCTCTCACTAGCCATGCCCTTCTGTCAAATCACTCCTAACACTATCCATTCCCTAAGAAAAACTAAGACCTTTTCTTCCCTATTTGGAAAGATTTTTTTATACTCCCTCAAGTTTTGTATTTAAAACTTTAATTGTCAGATAAGAAAATGGGAAGAACTCCTCTGGTTTATCGAGTCCAGCTCCCTTTGTTCAAGGGAGTAATGTCCCATTATGCCTTTCATTAAGTGACCATGCTCCATTTTAATATCCATTTGATTGCTTACCCTTGCTCGACTTATCAGAAGACTAGTCCAGATATTCATTATCTGATAGCAGCAAACATTTTAATTTGAAGTAAGATTTCTTTCTGGCTAGTTTTTTCTTTTGCAAGCATTATGTCTCTACATTTTTGCAAGGAAAGCCTCACCTTACTTTATTTCTTGATCTTCCTTTATTTAAAAAAAAAAAAACCTTTCAAATAGATGCTATGCTTGTGCAAATAATTAAGAATGACACAAACATTAAAAAATTTAGAAAAAAACTTAAATCCATGATCTTCCAACAGAAACCCAATAAATTATAGTAACTGTGCTTTTGTGCCAAATCACTTTTACATTGGTTGTGATACTGAGGGACAAGGTTTCTAAAGAAGATCCCGAAGATTTTACAACCATGGTACAAAATGACCCATTACATCTCCTTTCACACATGAAGGATTTGTGAGGAAGTACAGCAAAAAAGATAATACCCAACTTATAAGTGCCCCGAAAGTCTGCCGTTACAAATGCACATTAAAAAACAACCATTCAAATAAACAGGAATACACATTACAAAACCTACTGCACCACATCACTGACAATTACTGTAAGGAAAATACAAAACACCATACATACATTGCCAGAAACACACTGAGCTTTTCTTTTTAATTTAGAATGATTCCTTTTAAGACCCCAGCAAGCCTAAACAACAGGCTCATTGTCTTTGGGGTTTCATTACTGAGGCGAGGACCGAGGAGATGACTCCGGCTTGCATGGCACTGGTCCCATTGCAGCGAGCAGCTGGTACCTTTCCCTTGTGCTGCCGAGGCCATCCACGAACATGCTGTAGTTTGCAGGCATAATGGTGAGGACGGCGTTCATTTGGGAAGAGGCTTTTCCAGTAGACTCAGGTCTGGCTTAATTCTCAACGTTTTGCCACGTCTGGCTTTCACAGAGGGTGGAAGTTGGCCAATATGCGGAGCATCTCACCCAGTCAGTTCTTGATGTTTCTACAAGACATGAGCATCCCTCATTTGGCCACGCGTTGGAGTCCTTACCGCACCACTCCTTTGTCGAAGCCCTGCGCAAGGAAAGGGCTGTTGGCTTCAGGTGGCAGTCGTTGCTGTACGGCACCCGCCAGCGGCTGGAGGAGGTGCGGGGGGAGCGCTCTCTCTAGCCAGTGCCATTGCAGGCAGGACGGGGCATCTTCTGACTCTGAATGGGAGCGGATTTCCCTCTGTACTGACTGACGGCTGCTGTTCAAAGGTTTGCTAATTTGGTCACACGTAATGAATTGTGTGACACTTCTTCCCTGCTCTGGAACGTGCTGTTCTTACTATAAAATAGAGTGTTTTTACAAGTGGACGGCACTTTCAGTGCCACTCCTAATTTCAGAAGGATTTCACCAGGTACATGTGTGTATATTTATTATACTAATAACCAATTGTAGTTAAGTTTAAATTGTGCATTACTGGCCTTAGTGTTTCTGGCATGTGGCCCATAGACATCAGTGATCATGTTACTGGAGTTACGAATTTTGTCTTTGCTTCGTTATATTGAAATGGCTGTGTAATGTAACTTTTAAAACTCAAACATACTCAAAACAAGCGTGGGTGAACAAAATGTGGGGTGGGGCAGGTACAGCATCTGGGTTTGCATTTTCTACGTCTAAACATCTAAAGAAGCCTGTCTTTAGTAACCTGTAGCCCAAAAATAATTTGTAGTCCATACCCATAGCATATACATTTCATAAACTGGTATGTAAGAGTACATAGTGATCAATTTAAGGAAATTTTGTAAAGCATCCATAGGCATAACAGGGCTTCAGTCATTTCAAATGTGAAAACTAAAGCTGGCAAAACACATACATACAAATAAGTGAATATATAAATATGTATATAAAAGAACATTAAACAAAACCATAAAACAGCTTTGGAGAATTTTTTGGATGTTTGTGGGTGCTGTTTTTTAGTTAAGTGTTCAATGTGAAAAGAATACTGAAAAATGCCGGGTTATTGACAGTTCAAACAAGAATACAAAGCAGATGAAAACAACAGATTCATATGTTAGGCAATTAAGAACCAGAACAACTGGGCATAAAAAGCAAAAAATTAATGGTTTTGGTATTTTCTGTTTGGCTCTGGCCAAAATTCTGTTGGCTGTAATGTTGCAGAATTGGGCCTTGAATGCTTGCCAGGTCACTAGGCTGGCTGAGCAAGAACATCACAGTTTAAATGTACAAATAAATAAACAACACTGTTATTGTCTTCTTAAAAAATGCTATACAAGATAGCTCTAATAAAATAACTTGTAGAAGAGGAATATAGGTGAGAGCTAGCTGTATCAGATAAATCTATTACCTTGTGTAGTGATCAGGTGATGTTTTATTCAAAGACAACGGTAAGGAACCATAGAGCACTTCTAGGTGGCCTATCTAAGCACTTTTACCATCTCATAGTCTTCATGCACCAATAATTGTATGTCTTTGTAGGAGTATTGGAATTTTTTCAGCCCAGTTAAACTAAAATCTCAGACCGAAGCCCACATCTTTCTTTTTCCCTGCCTGTCTTGGGTGGTTTCAGTTTTCTTTGCTATAAATTGAGTCATGTGCACTGCCCTCAGCAAGTTTAAAACTAGAAGGGAAGTAGCCTCATAAGCTAAGCAACCTGGAGAGTCTGGAGCAGAGGAAACCGGGAACAAGAGAGAGGCCTGTCATGGCTAGGAAATGACAAACTTAAGAAATCAATGAAAAACAGAAAGACAGAGGCAAGAAACCACGTCATCTGCGGCATTGGAGTGAGTTTATTTTCATATTGTCTTTTTAATGCTCTCCTACTATAGTCCTGTCAGACACGGCACAGAGCATAGCTCTGCAGGTAAATACAGCGACGCTGCAGAGCTATGGAGATGAGGTGCTGCCACTTACCTCTTCCAGGAGACAGGATTACAGGTGTGATGTTGAGGCTTATGCTTTCTCCAAAGCCCCTAGCTAGCCAGCAGAAAGGTAATATCAGCTTGGCTGAATCCTGCAGTTTACTCCAGCCCACAGCGGGAGCACAGGTCCCTCCAGACAGACTACGTTGTCACTTAGGCAGAGCCACTGGCTTCAAGGAATCAAGGCACCCAAAATCTGTTGGATGCTCCTTGCCTCCCCTCCCCCAGATATTAGGCAGACATTTGATTAGCAGCATCCACCATTTGCAATAACAAAATTAGAAAGAAACAAAACCAAAATGCAACCTTAGTCTGCCTCGTATGGTCGGCTGTGGGTCTGATTACCAGGATATACATTGGGTTTTGGTGCTGACAATCCAGGACTCGTGGCAATGAGTCCACTCCACCTTCCAAGCGTTATCCTGACATCTTTATTCCTTCAGCAAACCTAACCTTTAGCCAGGAGGTGGGAAGGTGGCCAGCCACATATAGGCCAACCTTAAAGGGGGCACCTTGCTCTAGGGACCCCCTCTGGAGGTCTTTTTCCTCACTTCTCTCATACCTGCATTTTAGTTCCTCTGGTATTTAGTTTCAGATCTAGATGCAAAGGCCCAAGAGCTTCTGTCTGCAGCCGGGCACTTTGTTGCTCACAGGTGATTTCTTTGTTTCAGCTCACAGCTTCTCTGCTGTGGGAAATGGGAGCTACACACGTACTTCTTTCACAGACTGGAGATCTTAGGTGTTTAATGGCTATTTCCCTTCTGCTGGCTTACTGCCATCCCTCTCTTCCCCCGTCTCCTAATTTATTAACTTTTGTTAACAGTAATGTTAAATATTGTGGAAGAAACCATAACCCTATGATCCCCAGCTCATTACCAGCTTCCTTGAGAGGTTGCTTCTGCCACGTTGTCTTCAGCCAACCAATGAATAAACAGGTTGCTTTCCCTAGGACGTAGCTGTTAGAAGACGCTTGCTTCCACCCAGTTTTTACTGAGGTTTCCGTGAGACAAATGCTACTCAGCACCCTCATCAGCTGCAAAATCCACCTTCTTTTCAAAGCACTGAAAACATCAGCAATTCTTTGCACAAGCAATCGAGTTCTAACTCTGTTTTCCAAGGCTTATTAATACTTCTTGACTTTTGCTCTCCTGTGTTTTCCATATAACAAGTGCTTAGCCCTTTAAAATGTGAACAAATAAAACAAATAGGCAGCTCACTGCAAAGTGGAAGTGTGGGATTACTCTGTCAGCTTGCCCTTTTCTCACACTGCGGGCCTGAGAGCAATTAAATGAAGCTGACATGCATTAGCAAGGCAGCCTAATTGAGCCTGAATTGCTAGGGAAGTGGCAATAGCCCAAGCCAGTATGGATTCGAGAGCACCCCCATTAGGGAGCGTTGATCAATACCAGTGATTATGACATTTTAAAAATAAAATTGATTGTCCTTGACTGGAGTGGAAGGGAGGACTCACGCATACATGCCACCAGATACAACTGCTCTCTTCAATATGAAACACTTTGTGAAATGGCCATTGCAACTCTTTCCTTGTCATCTCTCTTACAGGGGCAAAACTCCCATGACTTTGAGTCTCTTTGCTCTGGAGGCCTTTTAGTTAAAAGCTCTATAATAGACTTGGAAGTATTGACAGTAATAATAAGCTTATGGGTGAAATTCTGACCTCACTAAAGTCAATGGAGCCAGAATTTTACCATTTTGTATATCCACACACATATATGAAGTATGTACATATGCTCTTAACAGATCAAATCTGCACATTGATTCACTTTTTTTATTCACTCTACTTTCTAACAGTTTGCTTACCAAAGATATTTTAGGTGTGAGCTAATGAAATGAATGGATTTTCCTCATGCTTAAAGCATAAAATAAAATTAACAACCTTTTCGCCCAGTAAGCCTTCTTCAAAGCAAAAAAGAGGGCGGTCAGTATATCCTGCCTTTCTTCTCTGTGAAGCATTTTAAGCCCATTCAGATGTTCGAGTTTACGGAAAACTGTCTTACAAACTGGCATGTTTCTCAGTGAAGGGGGACACCTCATCTAGATCTACTGCCTGGGAGGGAGGGAGAGAAGGAGAAAGGGGTAACATGACTTCAGCTGAGCTTCTCTGATTTATGCTTGGTCAGGATCAAGCCTCACTAGGTTCAGACGTGTCTTCTGATGTCATGGGCAGAAGAACAGGAAAGGATATCAATTAGCCTGAGAATCAACATGACCGGGTGCCCATTTAGTGGTAAGAATAGGAAATGTGGAGAATCAGGACACGTGGGCTAAGCTATATTAATTTCTTAAGAAAACAAGTAAAAAAAGAACATGTCTTTCTTTTATGCTGCACAGCAAAGCAAGGCATGCAAGGAAGAGATAATATCTTTTAGTAGATCAGCTAGGGAGAAAAATAAGGATAAGCTTTCGGCTCTTCTTCAAGCTGCTCCTGGACCTCATGAAACACCTTACCCTTGCCTATCTTTCTTACATACACAAGTCATCTTGTGGGATATACGGCAAAGTAAAGAGTAAATTAGCAGTAGATATTTACAGGTGGGCACAGAATTCCCATTAATCTTAATACACTGATGTGAAAAACCTAAATTACCAGCTAATTGTAGGAATGGTCTGATAACTTTTGTCTTAGATCAGCAGAACTTCTGATTACTGAATTTAGTTCTTCATCTTATTAGTTAACTCAGACACATTTCTTGAAGAAATTGAGTTAAGTTTTGCTATGGTTTGTCAGTTACCTCACTCCAGTACTTGCGCTAGACATTGTGGAAAAACCAGAACAAAAGTACCAACCAGTTCATGACCCAGAGAGCTTCTGTCTGCCCAGTGGCTCTGTCTGGTTTTGTGACAGCGAAGAGCAGCACAGTGCATCGCAGGCGCTGGTTTTCAGAGCAGCTGTGCCCTTCGGCTGACCAACCGACTCCCTGCTGCCAAAAGGGGAAATCCTTGCTCACTTACTCCAATCCTTACTCCTCCTTTCCCACTGCTCCTGCCCTCCCATGCATCCCTTTTGTGGCTCTCCTCACACCTTTCCGCTGGCTAGGTTAGCTAACTGCAGTGCCAGAAAATGATCCCATTCTTTGATGTAGACATTTTCTGCCTTTTCAAGGAGTTAAACTGATCCACAGAGAGGATGGTGGCTGGGAGCTGGGGCAGCAAGGTGGGGCTGAGAAATAGGATCTCACCACTTCAGTGGCAGTGAATTGCTACATCAACTCATGGATCGTGGTGGAAGCTCAGCATAAGCCACAGTTGACACCTGTGGTTCGGGTCTGCAGGGACATGAGCACTCTTGCTGTATCCTCCATATAATCTACCAAAGTTAGATCTAGCTGATGACTTCCAGTCTGAGCAGCATTAAAACTCACTGATGGGGTATGTGTTCCTCCAGCACCACAGTGTTTTGACTTCTGCTGTGCAGAACAGCAGGCTTGAACATAATAGTTTCTTCGGGGCCTAAAATCAATGTATTCCTGTACTTCAAGCCAAAAGGTAGATGACTTTTTCTACGCACCTGCCTTGCACCTGACGGAGGCCTTGGTCTACCTCTGTGCCCACCTCTAACCTAGCCTTCATATTACTAGACCAGTTTCTTCTCACACCCTGTTGGTCAGGTTCCTTTCCTGCAGATGAAGTTGGTGGGATACTGTTTTGCAAGGGAGCTTATTATTTTAATCCCACAGGCTCAGTAATAACAGAATGGCACATTTTCTTCCTTTGGTTTATTAGCCACTTTCTAGCAGCAGTATTAGCGGTAACTAAAGTGTTTTCTTCTCTTCATTTCTTTTGATTTGTATTTGGTTGTTTGTGATGCCCTGAGTCAGAGTTACACATTTGGCATGTTCTGTGAGATAATATCAAGGCCTGCCATATTTTAGATGGCAAAACCCAAGGTGACTGGAGAATAGATAGTCCACCAGCCCTGAGAGAGGATGTCAAGGTGGGAAGCAGCATTCTTGACCTCATCCCATCCCCACATGTTGGTCCTGGTTAGATGCATCTTTGAAAGAGCTCCTTGCAGCCTCAGAAGCTGCCAGCCTCTCTGAGCCCAGCCTCAATCCCTGCCTCAGGTGCCTCCACCTCTATCTGCTCCTGCAGCAGTCCCCGCTCTCTCCCTGATGTTGTAGATCTAACCGCAATATCCTTTTGCTGCCAAATCCTCTCCTCCACCTAAACTTCCCTGCCAAGTCTCCCACCCCTGCTGCTCCAGGAACGTCACGCTAAAGTTGATTAAAACGCAGTGTAACCACAATTACACTCACGAACAATGCCTGCACTGCTAAAAGGAATTTCTGCCCACCCTGGATCCCCTCATGCGTTGGTGCTGCTCATCAGAGTCCCCTGCCGTGCCTCCACCGCGAGGCCAGGATGGCATTTCAAGCTCTAGTCAGCTGGAGACAAAAAGCAGGCTGTACTTATCTAAAAAAATAAATAATAAAAAAAGCTGCCTTCACAGGACTCTGCAAAAACCCAGCGGATGAACGCAGGCAGAATCAGGTATGTGGCAACCCTAGTCCATTGCCCTGCCTTGTTCCCCCACTGCTGAGTTATAGCTGCCCAAACAGCACGCTCCCATAAACAGCACCTTGGTGGTCCAGGAAACTCATCTCCTTTCCCTGACACTCTGTCACTTATCGATGCCACTGATGACCAAGGGGATTACTCAGCAAAGGAGGAGCGGTGGGGATTCACTCCTTGGCTAAGGTCTCAGAGCAATGCCCCATTGCACCGGGTGTGCACGACTGCCAGGGCAGGCTCCACGCAAGCGGAGAGCGAGGTCTAGGCCACCCGTCTGCGTGGCAGCAGGGGAGCAGGGGAGGATCTCGGGTTGTCATCGCATACGTCGGCCTGGGGTAGTTGCAGCCAGACCCCTAATGTTGCTAGAATGGATATGACTTTCTGTTTCAAATGGCAGCTTTAAAAAAAACCAACAAAACAAAACAGATATTTATGTCAGTTTTAGCATGGAACAAGATCCACTGGTTCACAGCCCCCTGTGAAATAAACCATTTCACTCTCTTTATTGACATCAGAGCACTTCCAGGTATTTTTGCCAGGACTTTATAAACAGTTCTTACTACTGTCACGTATCCTGCTTGGCTGGGAATTTGTGCAGTAAGAATAGCACTACACATAAATATTCCCACCACACAAACATCTTGGCAAGTGAATTAATTTATCAGTGTATAGCAAACATACTACCTAATGAGGCACAAGCCCATTTCCTGCACTTGGACTTGTGTTCCAGTATTCATGGCTGTCCAAAGCCCTTGTTCAAAGTTGATATTGTAATCACTTGGCTAGATCTATTGTAATGTAAATACAGAGAAAACCCTACCTAACTGACCACCTTCATTAGGCAACCTTTCATCCTAAAAAGGTATCCCAGAAAATCTGTAATGGACTACGAACAGTTTGACTCCATCTTCTCTCAGAAGCCATTGTCAAAGCAGATTCTGCCCATTCCTTGCATCTCAGACTCTGTTATTAAGATGTTTGCAGCGTCAGTGAAGTTTCTATACATTTTTTTTTCATGTCATAAGTAATAGCTACAGTTAATAAAGCACAAGTTTATAATCAGTTGTTACCTATCAATCACCTAAGCCTGGTCCCAGATCCTCTTTGTTATTGTCGGTCTCAGCAAATCACTTAGAAATGCCATTTTGTTTTTTAAAAACAATGGTGATGATAACTCGCACCAGTGCTGAAAAACACTCTATCACAATTCAAATCGACATGAAAAACTGTCGAGGTGATCAGCCATGGAAAGGAAGGTTTGGAGTGAAACCAGGGGAAATATTGAAGGGGTCCCGGCTCTGGAGGTGCTACCAGGTGATAACGTAACTGAGAGAGGCTTTTTGCCAAACGAAGTATACCAAGTGTAGTTGCCTCACAGTTCTTGGAAGAATTTTTTTTTAACCCTATTACATGTCAGTGTGTTGGTCCATATGTTGCTCTGGAGAGACCTATAGCTTTCTGGGGTTAACAGGAATCTGCTGCTTTTATTTTTTGTGATGGTTTTATACGATAGTATATGTTGCACTGGACTTCACTGTAACATGAAATGGAGAGGGCTGGGGTTCTTTATTCATTAGTTTGGTTTTTAGTTGTTTGAACACACTGTGGAATGATTGCATTTTGCAAGGATTTTAGAAGCAAATGTCCTGATTTTATACTCCTCCTGACAGGCAATGGTACAGTCTGTGAGTGTAACCTCTGCCGGCACGGAGGCGGTCTTGTGCACCGAAGCCTGGCAGAATGGAAGTTCCCCAAATGCCACATGGAGTAGATGGAAATATTTTTACTAACCCTAATGCACCTTCAGTCAGGACCACAGGCAAAAAACACCAGGACCGAGCCTAAGGAATGAGTACTTTCCATCACACGGTATTTGGGGATAGAACCACAGAAATTGTTTTTCTGATCTATGTAATGCATAGATTGTACAGAATGCTAAATCTGCTAAAGAGCTAAATGCCATTCTGTGGCAAATTCTGATACTTATTATTTTCTTTTTAATTTTTTAAATAAAAATTTAACATCAAATGTCTAGTTTTTTTCTGTTACTGACATTTCTAAAAACCCAATTCTGATCCACTGAAAGGGTTTGTTTCCATTATGATGCACCGTTTTGTTTCAAAAATGTGCTAAAATTGTATTTTTAAAAGGTCAAAACATTGTAGTATAATTTAAACTATTGGCTATAACATACTGTCAAACACATCTGTCACAATGCTATTGAAATTCATGTTTCAAGGGACTATAAAAAAAAACAAACAAAAAGTTAAGTCAAAGCAAAACGAATACCTTTGTCATAACGAAACATTCATGCGTTACGGAAATGAGAAATTTAGCAGACAATTACTGCTGAAAATCACTGTCTCTCACCAGGAAGTTCTCCGTTTTAGGCAAAACGGCATCTTTTGTTGGAACACTGTTCAAATAACAAGTTGTGGCCAGTTCCGCTTTAGTGCTCGTCATGAGGCAGAAACTACAAACCAAACCATTACTTTTAGGAAAACTGCCTGTGAACTGGCTGCCTGCAAAACTCTAATGGAAAGTAGGCAGGTATGTGCCATCTCTGGGTTATCACAGCCTCCTTTGTGTTTATTTTCCAGGTTTTGCAGCAAGCAGTTTTGTGTTCGCATTCTTTCTTTCTCCGGAAAGTAAGGAAAGGAACAATGGTAAACTTTGTATCATAACCCTTATAAATTAAAAGTCATCTTAGCTTTGTTTTGTGCCGTGCACAGAAATTATAAAGCAGCTGTGTCCCGCAGGCAAATCTTAGGGAACTCACACATAGTCATTTAATCTGTAGCCACTATGGGAAGCAGATGTCAGGGAAGAACCATGGTTTCCCTTGTAGACAGTTGGTGGTCTATAGGAGGGAGCAGTCCTTCTTACGCTGCTGGGCTGTGTCTGGTAAGGTGTCTCGTTCCCGCGACACTGACTTGATGTGCACAGCAGAGCGCCACCGAGGATCGTCAAAGATGCGGAGAGGAAGCCAAGGTAAAGAGCTTGACCTATCTCGTACTTCATCCCGCTGGGAAGCATGGGGTTGTAGAAATCTGTAACTACGTTGTTAGTGGTCCAAGAAACAGGTACCAGGCAAACGAGACCAGCCAGTATGAAAATGATCCCCCCGGAGACCGCGATGGAGGCTTTGGCAGAAGTCCCCTTGGCACACTGCGTGCACTTCATACCGATGACAGCAATCACGCATGCCAGCGTGGAAAGGACGCAGGAAATTACCATCATGGCACGGGCGGCTTGGAGGTCACGGGGCAGCGCCAGCTGGGAGCGGTGGACTTGGCACTGGTAGATGCCGGTGCTGTGCCAGACGCACTCCATCCAAAGCCCTTTCATATAGGCTACAGCTGTTATAATATTGGTGCCTACATGTGCCGTTCGCCACCAGTGTGGCAGAATAGTAGCAATTAATGTCCCAATTAGGCCGAGCAGGCTTAGAGAGAAGCCAAGTAACTGAACAGCCGAGCTTGCCATGTTAATGTTTGTCCTGCCTAGTTCTCTTAATAAAGCACCTCCGCTTGAATTCCTTCGGAAAACACGGGCTTTTCTTGGAAGATATGCAGCTGTTTTACTTTGACACCTTCTGCTCTCCTAATAAAAGGTAATTGAGGAAAAAAGGAGTTAATTATTACCCAAATGCATTACCTCTCCAGCCAGTAAGGTGCATTCCAAGTAAAGTTAGTGCAATAATTAGCATAGTTATCGCTGTTAATCGTACTTTTGTGGAAGTAATGGGAAAGTAAGCTTCCCTCTTAACTTACATAAACAGTCTTCTGTTGCCCGCTGGGAAGAAAACTCAAGACAATTTATGAAATGGAAAAAAATCTTTTAAATGCAAATATTCCTCTTCCCAGCAGACTATTCAAAAAAAACAAACATGATTTCCTTTCTAAAGCAGAGAATTAGCCAGTGTTAACACTTGGAATGAATGAGATTTATAAAGCAGGGAACTGCAGGTTGCTTTACACGATGAAAACATTCCCAGAAGGTCATAGCAGGACTAGGAAAACAATAAGGGTGTATTTGCTCAAAGTAGGGAGCAAAGAGAGTGATTTAAAACCTGTGGAAGAGGATAACAAGTATTGGATTAAAGTCACTTTCCTGACTTGCCAGTATTTCTTGAGGTTGAGTTTTAATAAAGCAACTCAAAGGGGAAAAATTTTCGTTAGCCTCTGTGGAGTTTCAGCTTATGGTTTTAGGCTGTGGGTGAAATGACAGCATGTGAAACCAGATGTGCATCATGGAGCTTCTGAGGAGCAACACCTTCACAGTTTGGTCGTGTATAAATTCTAGCTGAAAAACAAGGAATAGTAACTCTTCCTTCTGTATAAATTACAGATTAAGTGGTCTTTTCCAATGGCTGCCTTGCAAGGTCTGTTATACATCATGCATCTTGTGTGTGGGCAGAAACCTGATATTTTAATATGTAAAGTAACTGTTGCATCAAAATCCAGCTTGGAATTCAGAAACAGAAACAAATTTAGGCTCCAGTTCTGCAAAAACCCATGCATGTGCTGAACGCATGTTCGCAGAAGAAACCGTAAGTATTTGCAGGACTGGGCCTTAGCAGGCAAAGGAAGGGAAACCATCTGGCCAAACTAATGAAGACCATTAGAACAACAAAATAACGCAGAAGGAGAGAAGTGAAAGCTGGTTTACATTCCCCTTATCTCACTAATGAGGCAGGAGTGCTTGAGGTGTGCATCAGCGCTGATATTTGTCTCCAGACCATGTCGCGGCATGCACCAATCTATGCATAACAGCAAGATGGGGCGCCTCTGCCCAAAACAACCAGAATCTGCCTTAGGCATTGTGGCAAAAGAAAGGAAAAAATTGAAAAGCACAGGGATTATATGGGCTAGGCAGGGCAACAACGCAGACTGAGAGTCTTGTACTTACACATGTTCCTTTTCTTTTGTTTGGAGTGTGTCTTCTGTGCACAGACATAGGATGGGGAGGAATGCGACGTTGGACAGGATCTGCAGAGAAGTACCCAGCCCTCTGACTGGAAGGGAAGAGAAAAACCAAAGACCGGCTTTGCTTTAGTGTGGCTAGTGGTAGGAAGGCGTTTTCCTAATGTTAGGGCTTTCTGGCCTTTCAGATACTCTGTACATAATGCTTAAATGGAAATAATTTGGTTTATGTGGTTGTTGAAGCAATTTGCCTAATTTTCAAATTGTAAGACAAATGCAGAGGGTTTTATGTCAGAAATCATTGGTAGGTGCCATGGGATCTCTCTCCATTCTGCCAGGGAAGATCAAGCTGCAGGTTTCTCTCTTTGTACCAGCTATCACAGAGTATTGTGATATGACAGGACACAGGTTAGGGCCAAGCACAGCACAGAGGAGCACAGCAAAAGTAAGCAAATAGTTATCTCCAGCAGTACCGAACGTTTGATTTTTATTCACCCACCACATGCTGGGTAAGAGCTCTAGAAGTCCTCAACATGTGTTTGCCTTCCAGATTATTTGGGTTTGGCTGATATATTAAGCATAAGGAAAATTAAGCAGTATTTTCCCTTTTTACGTTGCTGTTTGTTTCCTGTGAGGCATATCGTTGTTGTATCTAAGCACGCCACACACCTTAGAGGAATTATCCTGGTAATACCCCTCCACGATCAGGGAGCTCTAGACGTGGCTTTGGGGCACAGCAGGAGGACGAGGGACCTACTCAGGTCACACAGGAAATCTGCAACCGAACTGGAACCGTAGCTCAGGTCTCCCAAGCCCTAAACTCAGCACCACCTTTCACATCCCTGGTCTCTGCCTGGCCTGATAGTCCCCTACTCCCTTGTTTTTTTTCCCTGTGCAGATAAGTGGAACCTGAGATTATACTCTATCCAATTACTCAGCCCGCACTTTATATCCGTATATTGCACACCATGCAGAAGAGTGCTCTAGGTTAGTCTCGTAAGTTTGCAAATGGGCTTTCAAGGTCAGGCATCAGGCTTTGCAGCTAATCCCAGGGAGAACAGGATATAAAAGGTAAATGTGATTTACACCACCAGTCACGGGAAATGGACTCCCAATTTAATGGAGGTCAGAATACTCTGGGGCTTGGCAGCAGCTATTTTTAGATGTCATTAAGGTGTTATTTTTAAACATTAGCCATTAAGAGCCTTCTAATTTAAGAAACTGGTGTTAATTAGCCCCGCTTGCTTGGCGTCATGTTTTCCATGTGCCTTTCTCAGCGGATGCCAGCTGCCCCTGGTGCTCAGTAACACTTTAACCGCTGTGGACCAGCCTTCCCTGTCTCTGCTTGCAAGTGGCAAAACCAGCAGTAACTTAACACATTTATCTCCAAGAACATCAACGGCCTTGTTAAAATGTCTCACCTTACAGCTTTGTTCCTAATGGGTTAGGCGAGGAACATGACCGCCGCAGCGGGATAAGGTGAGCGGCTGGCTGGATGTTTCTCGTGGGCTGACCTAGTTAAACACAAGCATGAAAACAAGCCATTTTTTCTGCATGTATTGTGTTTGTTAATATTTTTTTAGAAAGTAAGGAAACCAGAGCCAGCCTTTGTGGGGCAGCGAAGACGGCAGCTGTCCAGGGTAAAAAATGATGAAGGTTGGTAAAATGGCTTCTTACTTCTAAGGGGAGCCAGTAGCGTTACTGCCCAGTGCACAGCTGCCAGAGAAGGCAGAGACAGCTTTCTCAAATCAAGCACACTGCTGAAATGGCTCGTCTCTGCCTTTGGCTTGCTCAGCCAGACACCCACATCTCGGCTGCTGTGGAGTACGTGAGATGCAAGCTGCTTCTTTCAGGGGAAGCCCCCTTTTAGCTGCGGTGGTGTCTGTTTGCATCCCTTCCAGCAGCAACACCAGCAACCTTCCGGGCTCTTGTCCAAGCCCATCATCTCAGATAAATGATTTTGTCCTCATCCTCTTGGTGCACTTTGGCCTGTACTAGCGAGAAACTTTGAGTCAGCTGAACAGAACCCGTGCGGCAGACCTGGCTTGATGAGTGCTGTTGCTTTACTGGCATACACAAGGTGATGGATCCCAATGTCAAGGCCCCATAACTGAACCAAGAAAAGAGCAGGACAGCGTGCATACTTAGCCTTCGTGACCTTCAAAGCCCATCTAAGCACCGACCGATTGTTAAATGATGTGAAAATTTGTGAAGAGAAACTATGAAACTTTTGAACTTCCTTGCTCTGCCAGCTCATGCCTGCTTTATTTTTATGAGCACAAGGGTTGGAAAGACAAATTTTCCATACAAACTTTAGTTTTGCCTAATGCCTGTGTTGTACAGGAATGGCCATGGCTGGGATAAATCCTTGGTTGTGCTTTCCACTGGGCTGTATCACAGCTGCATTAGACTTGGGAGACACGGCTCCAAAGTAAGCTCCAAATAAACAGCAGAAACTGATGTCACTAATCTGGGTATTTATCCAGGATTAAATGACAGATGCATGTTTTACTACTGTCTCTTTGATTGTTTCTCATTTTACTATTTCCCTACCCATATCGGTCTTATCCTTTTGTTTCTGCTGTTTCCAAGCCCTTTCTCCAGACCTGTGAATTGCTTCTTCTCGTGCAGACTATGGCTGCAGTGCTTCTCGTCCTCTTGGCTGCAGACGGTTCTGCCAATTAATTTTAATTCAGTAATTTCGGTATTTCCCTGTGCACCCTTACCAACCTATGTTTTCACTTCAGCCCCTCAAATTCTGCACCAATTCTCTCAAAAATGCCAAAAATCTGGCTGTTTCAACCTCTGCACCGGGAGTGCAAAGTGGCGCGATGTGACGATGTCCTTGACAGATATTCTTACCAGCTGCAGACCAGTGGAGAGTCAGGCCTGAAGTACTCTCTCTTGTGGACCTCAGCTGAGCCAGGCCCTTAAGTATACACTCATTTTACATGCTTGCTTAATCTCGCGCAGCCTGAATGATCAAGGTTGGGTCCATGCTTAAGTGCTAGCTGGATCAGAGCTTTAAGGCATGCTCAGGTAGTACGTTTGCCAGGTGGCAAGTGAGGTTACCCGCTCCGACACTGTGACTTCGGCCATTTCCCCTCCCCAGGCTCTTTCATTGCTAACTCCTGCTGAAACATTTTTAGGGAAAAAAATGTATTGGCACTTTGCGCTCGGTAAGAAGAGATGCCTCCTCGTATGTGGGTGTGGGTGGGTAGATCTGAGGGGAAATAAGCACCTCGAGGCTCACAGCAAAATTCTTCTTCTGCTCCCTCCATCTTTATTTTTTTTTAAGAAGAGATTAGGAAATCAATAAAAGTTTGAAAGGCACATTGTAACCAACCCTGATCCTACACCTACTCCCACCCCCTCTCTGTGAAACAAGTCCTCGCCGCAAACTCTGACATTGATCACTGCAGTGCAGCTGCTGTTCCACCAGATGTGCAGGAGTAGCCTTAACCTCCCCCCCAGATCCACAAAGCCTCCAGGACTTTCCCTGTGCGGCACTATTGGGTTGTAACTGGCCTTGTGCCGCCTTGTTGTTTCCCTCTGCATGGACGGGATCCTTCTCACGAGCGCCAGGGCGATCTGCCTGCACAGCTTTTTGGGTGTCTTTCTTGGCTATGGGTGCTGTCAGCCGCCAGCGGTACTGCCATTCATTTCATGGCTTGTTCCTGCCTGAGACCGGTCATCCATTATCTCTACATTAAAATTATCTCACTTTGAAATACTCTTGAGTGGACCCCACATTTTTTTCTATCACAGATGTATTTAACTTTTTGGGGTCTGTTATTTGGGGTTTTTCTAGAGGTGCAAACCGAAAGATTCATCTTCACCCTGAAACTATGTAAATGTCAATAGACCTGGAAAAACCAGAGAGCCCACAAAGAAAAAAGGATCAGGTCCACATTTTGATCCCACATAATTTTACTCCCCAGATTTTGGCGTCTTGTCACCTCAGGCCTCCAGATAGATAGCCAGTGGCTGAGGTAGGTACCTTCTGAGAGAGGTTTAGATCATCACTGGGATGAATCACCCTCAAGGGCTGCTACCTGCTTTTTGGGGTCGATAGGGGCAGCTGGGAGGAGTGGGTCTCCTCACCGAGCTGCTCCAGGCAGTGCCTGATCCCAAGCCTCAGGGACAAGGACTGCAACACAAAGCAGTTTGCATGGCGTGAATAGGCAACAGGGTTAAGGGACAAAGGGACGCTAACCAGAAACGGTAGATATTTCCGAAAGTGTTCATCTGGGCTAGACCTTTCAAAAGAGCCCTGTGATTTCGAGCAGCTTGGGTTTTGGATGCTTAGCTTGAGAAACCTTTGAATGCTCAACTCTACAGTAGTCAGATTTAGGCTCTAAGAACTGGGAAACCTAAAATCATTTGTCACATCTATAACTGGATCTCAATGTTCACCCATAAAATCTGTGGTATGGAAAAAAGAGTGAAAGGACAAAATTATCTGAGAGCCAAACTGTGATTATATTAATGTGTTCAGAGGGATATACGCATATAACTATTTGGTTGGCGTGTGAACAAAAGCTCTTGTGCTTGGACCACTTGCAGCTCACATGATCTCATTTTTTACTGAATCTAGCCAAGGTTATTAGTTTTGAATGATAATAAACATCCACGATGTGGTAGGGGCTCCTCCATATAGTATAACATAGAGGAGGATATGGTGAATGGTACATTTATAGAGTGTACTCTACAGGCAATGTGGCTACCTAATTTTGCCCTTTATTTATAGTATTAATGTCTTAAAAGAGCATTGTGGCAAATATACACTGTAAACCTTCATTTCTTTTCAGAAAGTCAATCCTTTCACTGAAATTGGTTTACTGAATCTAGGAGGTGTTTGTTTGCCTGTGGGACACTGCTAGATGAGTCAGCTTAACATGCTAGAAATAATGGGCTCTTTTCTTACATGTTGACTGTGGCTTTGGAAGAAACTCTGCTGGAGTTATTAGTACCTGTCTGGGTAATCTTAATTTGGATCCGTCTGCAAACACACAAACATTATAAAGTACTGTATACGTACATGATAAAACAGCCCTTTTTCCTTTAGAGGCCATCCCTCGTTCGGGCTGGAGGAATGGGTTGTATCCAGGGGAGTGCGATTAACAAGGCTGCTGTCGGCGGTGTTTTATCCACATCATTCCCAAAGCTCCTGAGGAGTGTCAGGCAAATCACAGGTGCCAGATTTCATTTTCAGGGGGTACCAAACATGACAAGCATAACAATTAAGAAATTCAGTGGGAGACCGGACAAGGTAATGTGCTATGAAATACTCAGTACTATGAAAATCAGGTATGTGGTTCCACTTGCCAAACGCTAAACACTGGGTGACATTTCTGATCATTTTGGCTTTTCTTCTCCACGTGCAAAATGGAAATAATTTCAACTGAGGGTAAATTCATCAGTGTTTGAAATGCTGATGCTTTACAGTGAGACCACAAAGCCATTGCTCTAAACTTAGTACAGCATTTTATTGTAAGCTAGTATACAGGGAAAAGGCAAGATAAGAGTTTATCTCAGTATTTATGCGTGGTATTGGTATGCAAACAAATATGTGCAAAATAAGGAGACGTGGGAACCGAAACTCTTAATTGTTTGTGTACCGGCGTCCTTGTGGACCCTTTTCTTCCAGAATAAACGTAGCCAAATCAACATCAGAAAGTCTCCCTGTAGCCTCGTGTTGGAAACAACCATATCCATTTTTGGAACACGATCTGCTGGAACCAGGGGAAGTCTGTGCGTAGGCTGGCCTTTTATCGGGCCCTCAGATTAAAAGGCCACCACATCTGCAGAAAGGGTTGCAGCCGGAATGACGCAGAACTTACGGGGGGCTCTGTGCCCTGGAGGATTCCTGTCTGCAAGTGTGAGCTGGTAAATTAATCGCTGCCCAGTCAGATTACGAAAGCCTAACAGCTAAATCAGAGTATTTATTACCCGGGAATACCATGAGATGATGGAGCTATTTTAGACCAAAGGTCAGAAGCCCTTGGGCCGGGCTCTCAGCTAGCATAAATCCATGCACCGTCACTCAGTGAAGGGAATAGAGCTACACCAATTTACACCGACACAATATTTGGCTTCTGGGAGCTTGGGAGACAGAGGTTCTGAGCTCTGTCCCCCCATTCGCATGCGTGCAGCTTGCTGGCTACTTATTGTATCCGAGTTATTACAATTTATGACTGGAGACTGTGGTGCTTGCACAGCCTGCCAGTTGCACGAGCATTTCCCTCCGGATTATTCTTGAGTGATTTTGCCCAGTCAGTTTTTAAATGACTCAAGCCTTGCAGTTTCTAACATTTCCTGTGGTGGACTGCTCCACAGTCTGCTACACTTCGCAGTTCAGATATACACCCTGGGAGCCAAACTAAATTCTCCTACTCTTTCTCCCAGCCATATTTCCTTGAATCAGCCTAAACAAATTGCCTCGTTAATGTGTATGCCCTGCAAATACCTATTGAGAGTTATCATACCTTTTTTATTATCCGTGTCTCACCTGGGCTCTCTCGTTCTTTCCCTTCTGCCCCCCCACTCTCATGCTGTTTACGTTACTTAATAGTGCTTAAAATAGTTTTCAGCCCAATTTAATTTCATCTTTGTTGCAAGGTTCTGTGATGTATTGCACTTTACGCTGTCTTTGCCCCTTCAGCCATTACATAGACTGATCTCAGAAAGGGATCGTGCTACTCAGACTGGTACCGACCCTCCCATTGCAAAATCTTCGTGTTTATTGCTCCTGGTCAGCACTATCCTATGACGCAGGTGGTTTCAGAAACTCCTTCCGAATAGTTGAACCATTATTTTGTTAAAGACAAATCAAATTTACCGTGTTGCCGGTAGCGTAACCTGCTAGGTGTCTGCATCTTCCTCTCATTCCCAGGAGTGCCGATGCCTTTCCAGAGGCGATGGCTGGCAGCACAGCCAGCCCTCCCCTCCTGACCCCCCACCTCCGGGCTCAGTCCCAGGGGTGTTAGCAATCCCACACGGAGAGGCCGGTGCTCTCTTGTTGAAAGATCTAAAGGAGAAAATATGCGCCATCGCAAAACCTGAAATAAGATCTGGGCTGCCATGCTTCACTCAGCAGCCACAAAGCGGAGGGAGGAGGGGGAAGGGGAAGGCCATTTGCTGGATCTGAGCTAAGCTGCCCAGAGTCAGCGGGACGTCTCCCCATGATTTCCATGCGCATGGACTCAGGGCGCCCTTCGCCTCTCCCTTCTGCCCCCTTCTTGGCCCAGTAAGCTTTCATCCCAATTGCCCAGAGCCGCATGGGCATTTGCAGTCCACTCACATTTTTTATTTTATTTGTTTGCCTTTTTTGGTTCCCATGTTTCCACCAGGAAGACTCCCAGACAGAAGTGCGGGCAGTCTCTGACCAGCGCATCCTATATATGCTGTATGTGTACATTGCACAAACTGCACCTAGCCTGAATAGATGGCCAGCACAAGGGACTGGTGGCACCTGTGCTGCCTAGGGCATTCACATGCACATGGTGCCCCTTGCCCAGGTTTGGCAGACCCCAGGGTTGTGGCTGGCAATGCTGCTGCAAGTGCACTTCTGGATGGACATTCAGCAGCCCCAGATCAACAGCGAAACATCCCCATCCTTGCTTACACAACATTTGGATGCACTGAAGACATATCTGGGAACAGGTTTGCACTCGCATAATAATAATCCCATAAGGGGATGATACATAGGAATCAAACTGGATACGAAGATCTTCTTCTCCCCTCGGTGGTTGCCTTTGGACTTGTGACACACTCGTGGAGATTTTCCGTAAAGTTTTAGGTCCTCACGCTTGCGTACCTTAATGGGAGACATATTTTATTCCCAGGCTGGCTTAGTTCCATTAACAAACAAGCTGAGTAACAGAGAACTCAAGATGCTCGTGACTTACTGCACAATACCCATGGCACTAAATGTAACGTAAAAATCGGTGGAAGCACTAAGTTCAAAGTGTCATCTTTCCTTTGAGCTGAGCGTGTGTGGGACTGCTCACTGCCACACTTTGACCTGTGTTTGCTTTGATAGCTATGTCTTTGGTCGTGTGTGAAATTGTCCCTCCATCTTTGACACTTTCATTTGTCTTTCAGGACGACATCAGAATCAATAAGACCGTCGGCCACAAACTCATTCGTCTTTCCTGGAGCTCTCAGAGAGTGCTGCAATTATTTAACTTCTTAAAACTTTTGCACTCTTACAACGCTCATAAAGTAGTTATTTAACTCTTGATATTTTCTTCCCAGCTGTGATGATTTAATCTAGCCTGGGTTTCGAAAGACTCAGCCAGGAAAATCCCAGAGCGCAATACAGCTCATTTATAAGGATCAGTGTTTCTGCAATACCAAGCCTGCACTGCACTCTACATCTGTCTTATCTAAACACTACCATCACACTGTATTTAGGTTTTCACGGTAAGTTAAACCACGACACATAGATTTCAGAAAGTCATACATCTGGCCTGGAAAGATCATTCCGTGTTTTAAACATTTTGCGGAATAGCTCCGTGTTATTAATTCAGGTAGAGCACATTTGTTTTGGGAGGTTTAGTTCTCTTGCCAGCAAGGGGGAAGCATTGCGGTCTCTTTACCACAGAAGTTCTTACTTCTGAAAAAAAACCCCAAAATTAAGTCAGTTCCCTGACTATATAAATCATGGCCTTTCATAAACATCACAAAACTATTCTGATGTGAGAATTATAACACAGGTGAAATTCCCTTTCTTTCCCAGTGATGACTTTCACCCATAAGTGAGAAAAGAGCCAAAATAACTCAGCAACACAACAGTGACATTTCGTATTTCAAAACCAAGCCTTCTGAATTCCAAGGCCAGGAAATTCTTATGACTAAGATGCCTCTAACAGACATTAAATACCCAGTATAGTTTACGTTGCTTATTAACGGTCAACAAGAATACTTTAAAGTTTATATTTAACACAGAAATTGCAAGTATAAACTTCTCCCACTACATATATTTGCTATTGCTGAGCTAACATTGAAAGACACGTACTAACTTTTTAAATTTCCTGACTTTTATGATTGCTCAATTTTGCAACCTTAACATTATTTTGAAACTAGGATTGTGTAAAATTTTCCCCAAGAGACTAAGAGAACTATGTGCTTTTGAAACGTTGCCTTTCTGTAGCTAATTTCCCTGGTTTTGTTGGGGTTTTTTTTCCAACTGAAAATCTCGCAGACAGGAGCAAAATCGCAGGACCTCAAAAATAATCAAGTGTGTTTCTAGTACCCTGGTGCCTTAACTTTTCTGTATTTGCTGGGTGTTCGTTCTAAGGTGCAGGTGTACATCTGCTATGGATCACAGCCCTGTCCAGGAAAGCACTTGACGTCACTAGAACCACTCACATGCCTAAGGTGAAGCACTGGCTTAAGTGCTTTCCTGGATTGGAGAATATCTTTAGAGATATTGAAACTTGAAAGGAAATTGAATTTAATTTTCCTATCGAGGCATGTGGGATTTAAACAGGTGATGAATTACACCTAATGGCTGCTAGCGTGCATATTCCCTGAACACGAGTGGGAAATTAATCCTTTCTGTCTATACGGAATCATAAAGTAGCATAATAAGTAAGAGAAACTGTGTTCATTTAAAACAAAACACAGGTCGTTCTCAGTTTGTATCCAGATTGTTTTGCATCTCAAGTTAAGAATTTGTTTCTGTGCCCACTGCTGTCTGGTT
The DNA here is from genome assembly GCA_013389945.1 of Fregata magnificens. Classification (NCBI taxonomy): domain Eukaryota; kingdom Metazoa; phylum Chordata; class Aves; order Suliformes; family Fregatidae; genus Fregata; species Fregata magnificens. Next base: position 136,837 of record WAAD01018792.1, read on the forward strand.
GAGCAGGTGGTGGGAGCTCTTTTATTAGCTGGTCTTTTTAGGTGAAAATTCTCCCCTTGTGGGGGGCTTAGCAGACCCGTACAATATTTAAACCCCCTTAAACAGGATTAAGTGTTGTCTGAAGGCTAATGCTGGCTCTCCACAATGAGATGGCTTTTTACTCCTCATCAGCTGAACGTGAAACCTGAAAGCAAAGGAAGGGCAGTGTCCCTCAGTCCAACGTGGATGAACCACAGCACGATGCAGGGCCAGTAGGCACCTGCTTCTCACATAGTATGTTATCCTCTTCCCTTTGCAGTAAGAAGGGACTGGACACTCTACGCCTGTCTGTGATGAACTGTTTTATTACTAACCTTAAATGACACATGGGTCCACGCTTAGAGCAGATGTGTTAATCGCAGGAAGTCACCTACACAAATATGACTAAGAGTTGCAGTGGAAAACCGATATCTTTTCAAACAAGGGCAAATCATTTGTGCTGCAAAGAGCACAAAACCTTGTGGAAGCAAAGGTCTTCCAAAGGGCTCAGCATCATACAGGAGGAACAGATTCACACTGCTGGTAGCCTCATTTTCAAAAATATGTACAAAGACGGGGGTATTTAATCTGGAAAGTACTGGATGATGCAGGTTTGTTTCCCTTGAATAAGGGAATAATAATAATAATAATAATAAGCCACGTGCCAGCATCTTTTCCTGCACTGATGAATGTATCTGGTTTAGGTGCTGAAAAGAACAGGAGACACTTTTACTGTGTTCCAAAGAATGGGAAATACCATTTCATAGGTTTATTTTTCATTCATTTGGGTGCCGTCCGGTTGACTGCTGCAGATGCCTCTGTAAATATCTGCAAAGGAGGGACCTTTCGGGAACTAGAGGCTGCCGATATACCGTGCCCAGCAGCCAGAGCCAATAGAAATAGACCCGATGTTCTATATCTGTTTTCATTTCTTTCTTGTTCCAGTTTAGCTGCAGATTTTTTCCATGGCTCAGAGGTGTGCGGTGCCAGCAGCCGGTCTGGGTGAGCCGCAGCCCACAGCAAGCCCTGCCTTGAGCAGGCTGGAAGGTCTGCAAGGGGAGCATGCGGTGGCTGGGATCCTCCTGTCCCTGGGAGCAGCAGTGCCCTCCCTGCTCTCCTGCACAGCTGGCTGTGCTTCAGGAGGCAGTGGAGGTGACTCTCCACTCGCTCCCAGGGAAGGAAGAGAAACCTCCCGTGCTCCAGGTGCCCGCGGGCTGCCTAGTGAGAAGCCTGGGGCATTGGCAGCTTCTTAAGGCAAGGGCAGTAAAAGCACTGCATGGCTCTGGGATGACATGTGAGAGACAGCTAGAGTAAGGAATGCTTTTTTTCCATTTTGCCAAAGCAGAAGATTTGAAGACCTTTCACTTCTTCCTTTATTTTTAAGGGAAAAAAACAAAGCAGCAACCTCTTTCTCTCCAGTCTCTCCCTGTCCTGCAAAATGAAGGCGTTTCTGAGCAGTGTACCCCAGCGTGGAGCATGGTTTTCTATGGTACAGGTTATTTATTTGCAGTGTCAGCTACTACAATGACTCAAGGATTTGACCATGACGGCATCACTGTCTTATTAGTATTATTATTACTGGTCTCTCACTACTATTTCCAAGGTGGCAATATACATTTCAGAGGCAGCCACATCTTCCGAGGACTTTATCAGTGCCCGTTACAGAGGTGGAAAAAGCCACATGTTAGTCTGACTGAGACTAACACAGCAATTAACCCACCAGTGCTTCCTTGATGCAGCTATTCCTAACGATGAAAGCTCCAGACCTGCTGGCTCCAAGGAGTTACTTTTACTGTATCAACTTTTCACATGCAATAAAAAGTGTAGCCACATTAGAAGGTGAACTTATCTGTGTACCCCCAGGTTTCAGAGAGCAAAAGACTTCTAAACCAAGTGATGTGATTAGGTGAAATAAGGAAATTAAATCACTTAATGAGAATGTGCAGTGCATAGAAGGAATCAATAAATAGTTCCCAGGAGTTATCAAGGGCCGTTTAATGCTTTTTGGACCTAAACTATCTAATCCCTACCCTTTCTGTTTTATTTGTCCTCTACTCTACCACGTATCGCTGGAATATCATGCATCCTGTGAAGATCACGGCAGCTGCTCGGTCCCAGGATGCAAGGTACGGTAAAAGGGTCAAGTTTTCTTTACGTTACGTATCAGATCCTCCATGAGAACTCTCTGGCTCTCCACAACTGCTTTAAAGCCTTATTAAGTATTATGGATATAAGCCTGTTTCCACACACACAAAGTTACCTTCCTTTTCCTGGGGCTTAATATGTGCTATGGAATAATCATCCTCCAGGATTGCCCAGTAGCAGCAGTTCATCTGGATGCTGATAGATAAAGCAGTGCAGTGCAGTGGGCTGTACAGCTGGTGAATCATTTAAAAAAGCAGTTATTGCAAAAGAGAAAGGAGGTAATAAAAGCCTACAGGCCCTCTTGGTGACATCTGTGTGACCTTGTTGTAACTAACATCTGAATCTGTCCCTAGATATTTTCTGACTTACCTACCTGGGTTTCTTTCACTACACAAATGGGACAAATAAACAAAGGTAGAAAACTGTCGGTTCTGAATTCAGTACCCACTGAAGTTACCATTCACCTGAATGAGACCTGGGCCAAGATTTTAATTCTGGGTGGCGTCAAATTATTCTCTTGTCACTGTTGACAACAATAAGCTTTCAGAAGACATGATCAGTAGGCTGACCTCAGCTGATGAAACACTCGGAGAGGAACAAATGATAGACATAATCTGGGCTAGCAGATTATTTTAATACAGGGTAGTGTTAAGCAACATCAATCTTCAGCCCTTTTTGTTTGGTGATGTCTACCTGAGCTGAGGAAGGTATGCCAGCAACCAGCAGTGAATGTTAACTAATGCCTCTGAACTCCTGTCACACAGTTAGGACTCTTTCTTTGCAACGTCTTAGTTTTGACCCTTAATAGGATATATATTCAGCCAGGAGGATGGTCTGTCTACTGATATTTATCTTTGCTGGAAAAAGTCCAAATGCTTTTATGTGGGCAAAAGTCCTACTTGTTTCTATGGAAGTTGAGCCAGGGTAAGGAAAGCTGAGGAGGGCTTCAGGCTTTGCCCCATTCTCCTGAAGATCAAAAGAGATTATCTGTGGAATGGACAAAGTTTTACTAGATACTGCAAACACCCCACCTCATTTTAATCAGCCTGAATTCTGAAGTCAGGATATCCCTACATCTATTAATTCTGTGTGCCATCCATATGTCTGGTGGTGGGATCACACCAAATCCTATGTCTGAAGACGTCTAATTTGGGAGATTTAGGTTATGGCTTAGATCCAGTTTATAGCTTAAGTGTGTATCTCAGTATACATCTGTCTCTTTGTGCAAGTTTTTCTCATTCTTTGGCTCAAAAAATGTAAGAATGTAAAAATTGTATTGAGTTAGATCAAAGATCCATCCGCTCCTGTAGTCTGTCCCAACAGTGCCAATAGCTGAGGTTTAGGAAAGAGAGTAAAAATAGAGAAAGCATATAGCATTGCTTTTCCAGAATACTGTCCCTGCAAGCTGGCAATCACAGATTTCTTGACCCTGAAATGTTATCGTAGTGTTTCACCTTAATGACTTTTTCTTCCATTATTTTGTCCAATTACTTTTTCAACCCATGCGAGCATTTAATAGCAAGTGTCATGTGGCAGAGGGTAAAGCACTCTTTTTTTTCTTAATGTTTTGAACCTGCTGTATCCTAGTTTCATTGTATGCCCCTTTCTTCCTGTGTTAGGATAGTCATTCCCTATTTAACGTCTCTGTGCTGCTCATGACCTTGTAATATAGATGCAACTGTGAGGACAATCCAAAACCACGGAGTTCAGATCTACATGATATCAGGAGATATAAAATGGTTTGGCATGTCATAGTGAAGCTGCATTTCCACCTATTTCCATTTTCCACCATTTTCCACCTATGCAACCTGCAGTTCTCAGCATAATAAAACATAACAAGCAAGAGTTCTTGGCAAACAGAGGTAAGTTATTTAATGCCTGTTGAGAATCTGTCCCCATATGTTTAATAAATGATTTCATTCAATAAATGTATACTCAGCTTTAAGAAACATGTAAAACTACAGGTTTTTTGCATCAAGTGCCAAGATAATAATAATCTGGCAAGTTACTGTTTACTCAAAGTAGTAAAAGGCCAGTGAGGCCAAGACTCACTGTTACCACTATAATAATAATTATTTGTTGGTGACCACCAGTATTCAGTGAAAATTTCAGGTGCCTCTGGTATTTCTCAATTTTTGCGAAGTGCCAGGTAACTCAGCGTCCAGCTCTGCTGCTCTTTCTCACACTGAGTTTTATCTGATTGCAAATTAGCCTCAAAAGACTTGAGTCGAAGCAAAAAACATCTCATGCTGAGGAACAGCAGCAGAATCTGATGCTGTGGTCCTGGTCTCTCTCTAAATGATTTTTGAGTAGCTGGCACCAAGGCTTTATATATATCTTTAAAATACTGGAGGTCTGGGTTTATTACCAAACGTTGTTTTAAAAAAGACGTATGTTATTTCTATTAGATTCTGTTTGTAAAAACTACATATTCTTAGGCTGAATAGTGCAACTCCTGAAACAAAAAGTAAATGACAAATTCAGACTTCTGCAATCGTGTAGCTTCCACTGAGAAAATAACCCTGAAACCTCACCAGCCACATCTGTGTATATCACCATTCAATTATTACTGTTTTACTAGACTGCAAGTTATTTTGCCTTACACCCAATGGTCCAGGGGAAGAAAAGTCCTTACTGAGAATCAGTGATATGGGGGGAAAGTTAAATCAATAAAACGAAAAATTTTCTGGCAATAATTACAGTTGCAAGGCTTGCTGCTGGGCACACCATGAAAGCAATCTGAACTTCAAACCTCTGTTATTATACCGCTCTATTTCAGCTGTAGAGTAATCCATTTTGGTCCTGGGAGTACCAGATGCTGAAATCACTTTTTAGGAAAAAAATATGCTAAAAATATGCTAAAAGCAAAAACTCAAGAAGGATGTTGCTTGAGTAGATTTTCATTACCATGGAGCTCCTTCTCAGAGAGGAACTGCAGAGAGAGGCACACCTGTGAGAGAGTAAAACAAACTTCTCCTTACCCCTGGCTGCCTTCAGGACGCAAACCCAAAGAGACTCATATGCAGAAAGTGTTATACTTTCTGCCGGTATAAATCAGAATAGATCAACAAAATGGCACTGTGTTTTAACCAGCTAAAAAAATTAATATGCACTTGAGGATGAAGAGACCAAAATTTAAGCAAGGCTTGCAGCGTAGCAGGCACCGTCACTCGTAAGTTGTTGAGTGCCTGCTGAAATCCATGGGAGTCGGGGGCATCGGGCACTTTCTGGGTACTAAAGGAGAGGCCACTACACTAGGGTCTTTCTTTCTTTTCCTCTCTGAGCAGATAAGAAAAATTACCACTGACTCTCCAGGAGCAAAGAGCTCAGCAAACCTGGGGTCAGCCAAGACTCGTTTTTACCTCCTAGCTGGGACCCCTGGCTAGGGGGAGCTGGTTGCAAATCCTCTCCATTTCTGTCAGCAGCATGGGAGAGCTCTCGCCCACAGGAGGGTGCACGCAGAATCTATAATGACTCACTGAGTGACGTGCAATTTGTAGCTCGCTTCCAGGTCCTCAGGCAAGTGGCAATAGGTCAGTAAAAGCTTTTACCATCGTTTGTTTGGGAATATAAAACCTTCAATCTTATTAATTTTAAAAATGATATTGTCAGGTGAGCAGAAATAGGTTTCGATAGCCACCACGTGGAATACAGAATGCTAAATGGATGCTAGCTAATGTGTCTGGGGGGCTCCCTGCCTTGCGGTGAAAAGGAAAGGCTGTGTAAGTCAGGCTGGGCACACGGGGTGTGTGAACACAGGGGTGTGTACCTGCTCCCCCAGCCCAGGGAGAACTGAGGCACATTTGCTGTAGGGGAGTTGTTCTGTGTTCACCTCAGCGAACACAGTAATATTTACTCCCTACCTGCCTACAGCCGATCCTCGATCTCAAAGAGATTTACAGAAGAAGCTAGATAGTATGACCCATGTCATACAAAAGGTGAAAAGGGGGTACGGGGATGTTTGGTCACACAGCAGAGTGGGAGGAGTGCTTGGAAGAGACTCCCACATTTCCCATTTCCTGCAGAGGAAACTTCTCCAGACAGAGCTGAGATCCGTTCTGAGGGCATGAATTTAAGCCCAAATCTCCTTAGTCACACCCTAGCAGCAAGTCTTCAAGGCAGGCTCCATGATGTGGTCTCAAATATCAGCAAAGTGAGCGAATATGAGGAAAGCAAGGCTTTGTGCTGTGACAGCGGCTGCCCATTGCATTTTGAGACTGTGCGGCTGCATCTTTCGCTATCTGAGAAGCCTACCAAAAAAGAATTACAGTAATTGTAAAATGTGGCCAAGAGAGCAAGCACTGCTCTTGCAGGATAATTGCAAAGTCAACGAGGGTGCATACAGCATTTGCAAATTTTGCAGACATCAAAAAAAAAGGAAAGCAAAACTACTCTCATGACACATCCAATACACATCTTGCCAGCAAGAGCTCGGAATTGAAAACAACCAAGTTAATAATACTAGAACTAACACTTTCAAATTGCATTCTCTTCTAACACACACAACACAGATACATACTAATCACCCTACTCATTTGCATTTACTCTACATTACCTGTCTTTTCAACATGGGAGGTCTTCTGAACCCAGAGAGGGCTATCATTTGAATCTCCACCACAAGAGCTCAGCTGTAGGATATCAGTGTGTTGATGGTAAGATATTCCATATTTAGTATGGTCTGAGCAAAAGGCCTCACAAAGTACCCTGAGATGCCAGAAACAGGCCAGATTTCAAATTCATCAGTACTGCCTTGCAGTGACTCTCTGAGTGATGACTTTTTCCGTAAGTGTCAAAAACTATGTAAGGTCCATTTCAGAGAAAAACTGCCAACAACAGTCTGCAATCAACAATTTGAAAAGCTGCTGAAATGTGCTGTATTATCAAGGATCCATCACATGCAGCCTATAGGAGCTGGCAGGGCCTCAGCAGCACGCCAGAGGTCTACGCTGGCACTAGAAGAAAGCCAGCTGGTGGGAGTGACCTGGCCCAGAGAAACAGGTGCCTTTTCCAGAATGGGGCAATCTGACACTGGGGGCTGACCATATACACTGTCTCAGAGGTCTCACAATAAATAGACTCAGGCAAAGTAGTGCCTATGCCTCCTGATTTTCTCTCAGACCTTTAGCTGTGAAATTCTTCAGTCTCATCACCCTCCTCCTGTTTGTCGGCTGTGTCAAACCATGAGCCAGGAGAAAAAGACCCCATGAGTAACGGGCCACTGCTACCCCAGCAGCCTTAGTGCCCCCTCTTCCCCATGCCCCGGCAACACTTTCCCTAGCTGTCTGCAATCTGAAGAAAGTTGAAAACCAGATACAAGGAAGTCTCTTCTGGAGAATAACTGGGAGAAAGCAATTGGGTGTAGCAAAAAGGGAGAAACCAACAGGTCTGCAGGAGCTGTGGCTTAATCTTTGTTGGAAGGACTGGCCCTCCTGCAGCTAAGATGGATGTGGACCTAAGGTTCCCATTGCTCTTTCTGTTTCAGGAAACCAAAATAACAACAGGAACACCTAATTTCATCTGAAACTAGCCAGGAAATTGTGCCCCTCACATTTGGATGTGGAACTTGGCTGAGCAAACTATGCTTTCATCACCTTCAAGTTAGACTATTGCAAGCAATACATTCTCAAGCTGGAGTTAACCACAAAAAGGCACTCAGAACCTGTAACTAGTTCATGAGACCTGTCTCCTGAGTCGGACATGCCAAAGAAAGCACTTCACGCCAGTGCTCTGCACTCCCTTTGGACTCCTGGTCCATTTAAACAACTGGCTTCAAGGATCTTGTCTTTCAGCTGTAAAATCTTGAAATGGCCCAGGCATGGCTCACAGTCCATCTTTCTTCCTTCTTCCTCGCGCTATGATCAGTAGGGACAAGTTAACATTTTCCAAAGCACCAAAAGAGATTTAGGAGCCTTCATCTTCTTACACTGCTGTTGCTTGAGCTCCTACATCTCTTGTACATTTCTGAAAATTTTATACACACAAGGACTCTGAGAGTCTAAAGCGCACAGATCTTATGTGTAGGGAGGAGGCATTACCAATTGCTGGGCTCAACTTCAAAAAGGAATGTGGTTTAATTAAAAGCAAGAACTTAGTATCCCATCTCCCCATGATGTACTTGGCATCAGAAACCAGGTGATAGGCACTTTCCGTGAGAAGACATAAAGTAATTGAAACCTCCCCCATCCTGCTAAAGCTCAGGCAAGACGACAGGTCATTGATTAGATTCTCCCTGCAGCTGACGCACAGCCCCACTGTGGAGGGTTCAGTAGTTTACTTGGCTTCTCTACTTCATGCTGAGAGAAAAAACAAAAAGTCCTTTGTGCGTGGAAGTATCCCAGAAGACAGGGGATAACTTTTTCCAAAACAGTTAAGTACTGTAGGAGCTACATCCTTTCCATAGTAGCCCGTACCACAGGATTCAGCAGAAATATTCACAGTGTGCCTCTCACTGTATATTTAAGCAGCAAATACTCCATAAAAACTCCAGTACACACAGCAAATTCTACTCTTGTTTTCCTTAAATTCAAGCTTTCTTTTTTTCCTTTTTAATTATCTGGAGATTCAGCTGAAGGAGTTGTGGGTGGACACATAGAGGCACACAGCTCCTCGTATTGAGAAGTGATGAAAAGAAAATAAAGCTCCTTGTAGGCAAGGATTGTAGAACTCGGATATGAAGCAAACGGTGCTGGGATAAGGAATAATGAAAGCTACTGTATGGGAGTGAAAAGGGCATGTGATAGGACATAAAGAGCCCTTGCCAGGAGGAAAGAGGATGAAGTTCTTGAGGCAGAGAGGCAGGGAAGGGAGATGTGCAGCAATACAGCGGGTGGAGGGCAAGAGCTCAAGACACGTGAAACACATTTGGCCTGCAAAGATGTTCTTCCTCTCCCCCGGTTCCTTTTTGTAGTTGTTCCCCGTGACTCACATATCTCTTTTTGCCTCTCTCTCAGGGTCTTTTCCTCATATAACATGCTGAATTTGAAACATCTTGAAAACCAACAGAGACAAAAGTATCACCATTGCCGTGGCTCAAACTGAGCAGAGAGAAATGTAAAGGATAGACTTCAAAATAACAGGATATGTTTCTGGGGGTCCCTATCAGAAAGGCATTTTGATTAGGCACTTGTACGAACCTGAAGAATAGGGTTTTACCATCCTGCAAAATGGCAAGGAAGAACTAGTAAGTGCTAACCTCTCTTAGATAAGGCTGGTGTGGTAGAAAAGATCAAAACCAGTCTATTTCTCCTGCTGTATAACTGCTGTCTTCTGATTTTACACTGTACCTTTCTTAACAACTTGTTCAAAAAACCTTTCAAGAATCTTCTAAGAAGCGGTTTGGATCTAAGCAATTCACTTGCTTTGAGAGTCAAGTCTTCTTGTCTTACTCCTGTGAATAGTCAAAGGGACCCACCCTGCAGTCCAAGAAAGCAGAGTTTTACTCTTTAACGTAAGCCCTGTCACTGACTGATCTGACCTGCATTTCATACACTGTATGTTGTCATGTTTCACATTTGTCCTAAACCCACCTTTTGCAGTCCCTTCAAAAAACTCATTTTAATTCAACGAGGAGCAGACAAAATTTCTTCTACCATATTTATTGTTACTGACCAATACTTCGCTATACAAATAGCAAACTGAAACTGGTGCAATAACGTAGCAAAAGCTGGGACCTTCTGGGTTGGTTTCCCACCAGGGAGTGCACATTGATGTTACAGGGGTGAGTAGAGCTGGCTTACAAGCAGTTGACCCATGTTCAGTTCCCAGCTGGTGGAAACTCATGGTGTCTTTCTTGCAGTTACTCTGTGACCAGTTTAGCTTTCTGGGGGGGATGAGATGGTGGTGGGAGGGGAACAAGGAGGGCAGCCGGTGGCACAGAACCTGAGAATTTTCTTTCTACAGCTTGTTTCATATAAACTGTAAACTTCATTTTGTGACTAGAGATGGTTACAAATAGATTACGGGCAATTCTGTTGTAGGAAATTTAGCCCAAATAGCAAGTTAGGTCTGTGTGGATCTGCCCAACATTTAACTCTAGAGGCTGAGACAGAAGACGTGATCCCTTGTTTTTTGGAAGAGCTCCCCCAAAGGACAGCTACATCACAAAACTAACAACTGCAGAGCTTTTCTTTAAAGACAGCGCAGAGCTGGCACATTAAGCCAAAGAAGTTACAAAACTAAGTAAAACAGCAGCAATGGTGAATTCTCCCATAAAGATGTTATTCACTGCAAGGATGGGCAGAATCTCACCTGGTGAAAAAAGGTGCAAATCCTGTTGCTTCATAATGAACATCACTTTGAATGCAATGACCAGAAAATATTATTAGAGTTATAAGAAATGCCTCACTGCCAACAAAACAAAAATGCCAGGCTTCAAGCTGCAATAAGCACAGCACACCACTGCATATGTCTAAGGACCATAGCACAAACTGGAGTCTGCTGGACACACACCGGTAGTGGGTAATAGAAGTCTTCTCTGTCAAGTGAGGTTCCAGCCACAGCTTTTTCATACAGTCCGTTCTTGCTGAAGCCAATGGGAAAGGTGCTGTTGCCTTCAGCATCTAATTTTCCTGTTCAGAAGAGCTTTGGAAAGCTCCACTTCTCAACGACTGGCATTTGTATGGAACCCAAAAACAAGCCATAGGAAAGAGCAGTGGGCAATTTGCTATGAGGCCTGCCTCTCTATCCAACTGAATGGATAGCGAAAGGATAATGTTTAAGCTGAATAATGTTTAACACCATTCTGGGTTTTGGGTGACTAGTAGGAATACTTTGTTGGTTGTTGAGTATTGCAAATGGAGGCCTCGAGCCAGTTCTTTATAAACAGCTTATTCTAGCAGCATGGTGCTGGTAAGTAGTGCTAATAAGGGAATCTTTACAAGAATGCTAAAACTCACAGCCTGGGATTGAATTCATGTCCTCAAACACTGTAAGTGGATCCTCCTATATAATAAGGGCTTTTACAAATCACCTTCTTCCTCTTGGGAAAAGGAGGAATATGAGAAACCCCTTAAACACCACCACTACTAAGCACACACTTCAGTTTGCTTTCCAACAGGAAAGGATTTAAGGATCTGCCTTTTCTTCTGCACAAATTAATTATCGTCTCTTTTATCTTTAAGCAAACTTAGAATAGACCCAAGGAGAACTACAAAAATATTATACTGCAAAGGCAATATTGACATAATTTTTAAAGCTGTAAAAGTCAGGCAATATGGAATGAAGGCAGAAAAGCTGTCTTCACCTCATCAGTCAAACACAGGGATTTATGACAGCACCTACTGCCTGCAAAAGGAGGGGTAGGGAATAATAGCTCTCACGCAAGCTCATGACATGTTGTATTCTGGGGGATGAACAGAAATAGTAGGTTTGGTTTTATTTCCCCTTACTGTCTTCTGAGACTAACAGTGAAAGGAATTAAAGTCTTCTGTGCAGGATCTCACTGGTCCAATTCTTTTTCCTCTTGCACCCTTTACCCAGGCATGTAACGATAGCCAGTTAAATACTTCCATTAGCATTATCTTTGTAAATAACTTTAGCCACATGCATTTCATATCACATACTCTGATTTTACATGTGCGCGTGAGTAAGCGCACTGATGAACAAATGTTCTGTGTGTACAGAATTTAACACAATCTTGAAAATTTGATACCAAACAGAAAACCTCAGGTTTTGCAGCAGGTGTTTTTAGCCCACACCAAGAATTTCAACAGATAATATTACAGGAAGATTAGATGCAACACGGGAGGCATCAGAAATGAAGTTCAAATGTCATTAACTTTGTTACAGAACTTGCAACCTTCAGAGATTTAGAGTCAAGGCTACAAGCAGGTAAAGAGAGGTGTCCCCACCTGTTTCTGTTGCTAAGATAGAGCAGGGACAGTCCCCAGCTCTGCCTCACTGCAAATTTAAATGCAGAAGAGAGTGGGGAGAAGCAGGTTGAGACTTAGTCTTTCTATATTTGGGGGAAGGAAGGTTAGCGGAGGGAGAGTGTAGACCGTGTGAAAAATTATGCCATTTACTTACTTCTCCTTGTAAAGTCTCCAATTAAAGCAGAAGTTTTGAAGTTCCCCAGTCTTCCAGCTGTGGCTGCCTTAACTGAGCATAGCCAAACTGCTTTGTAGCTGGAGTGAAAGCTCATGTGCATATGGTATTGGTTCTCAGGTCCTTTTATGCTGGATAATGTTTGCTTTTTGTTCTTCCCAGAAGAATCTGAAACAGAAAAGATTTTTTTTGCGCTCTGCCCAAAGGCTTACCTCTTTTGGGGCAATTAAACAGGCTACTTCCAAGGAAATTTAGTGGGTTGTTTGGGGGTTGGGGGTTTTTTTGTAAGTAGTAACCTGTGGTACTTGTGTTTCTTAGGAAGCTGCGGGGTTTCTGAGTAACTGGCATATGAGTTGGCATGTATGTTCAGCACCCATCTCCCTTTGAAAGTCCTGTACGGTGCTAGGTGGGCTCCTGTGAAGCTGGATTTCTGTACCTCTCAGGACCGCCTGTCTCACAGGAGGGTCCCAGCCCTCACGTTACAGAGGACACTTGGCCTGTAACAGGGTGAGCCACAAGTACTTGTCTTTTAGTAAGAGGTGGGCCCAAAAAACTTGTTTCCTGTGGAGCAGTGAGCATCCCTGTGGTGTCTCTGTGCTGCTTAGTAAATGCAGTTCCGCTGCTGCCTTTCTTACATTGGAAGCACTCATAGGGAAAGTTTTCTCTGTCTAGCTGTTTATTTGCAAAAAATGCTTAGGAACCTAATATCTCAGAAGCTTCTGGTCTCTCAAGTCTGGTGGAAGTTGGCTGATAAGTTCAAAATGAATGTGGAGGAAGTCGTGCATAAGCAGAGTGATGGCATAACCCTCAGTGGAACAAAACTTTGGTGTGTATTATTTCAAACACGGTCCCAACTGCTCTACGTCACTATATGGGAGAAGTAACATCCAGGTCACAGGTTTATACCAAAAAACGATCTAGCAGACAATGATTGTAATAGACAAATGCAGCCTTATTGACGACATTTGCTATTTCAATCATGTAATTACGTATACGACCCAGGAACTGACATGCCATTGTGTACTGATTTTCTTTAAGCGAAGGAAGTTCAGCTATTACTTAGAAAAGAAATATAGTCTGAGTAGAGAGGAGAGACGTGGTGCTCTCGCAGAGGCTTACTTTTGTATTGTGCTTGCCTCTAATATAAAATTGTTAACATATTCTCTCCCTCCCATGGAAGCATAATAACAATATTAGAGGCAGTTTTACAATTTTCATCCTGTATCTAAATCCTCCCTCATCCTGCTTGCTTCTTATATGAGACCTTTTGCCTGACCTTTTATACAGTGTACCTTACTACTCTCTAGCCCTCTCTCACAAATGAACATCCCACACCTGTGAGCTGAATTTCATCTGGGCAGGAAAAATGGAAACTTCTCCTAATGGAGAAGGGTTTGTGCACGTCTTGCTGTGCCACCACCGCTCTGAGGTGTATTGCTGCATGAAGGCAAGCAGTGAGCTGAGCGATATGCACCACCAAGACCTTATATTGAACAGACTGCACTGGCAGAGAGCTAGGAAAATAATGGGATGGGGTTCAGGTTACTGCATCAGCACTTCCCTCAAGCAAAAATGTAGGCACCGGAGCTTAATAAGGTAGGTGTCCCTATTCCCCTTTGCTGCCTTCTGTAATAACTGTAGAAAAGTAGGCAGTTTTTTGTGGCTCGAGAGTGTGAATTTAATATCCTCAGTTCCTGAGTTCCCTTGCTAATTACAGCTCACTTCATCACTGTGTACTGGAAAGGTAAGTTTTACCCTAACAGTTAAATGAGAGTAGGAAAAACTATCACAAGAGAAGCACAAACCAAAGCTGCAGAAGTAGCACCTGCTTCTGCACTCTGTGAATTAATAAGTTCTTGGGCTTTATTACAGGCTGGCTCTGTTTAGGTTAGTGCTTGGCAAAGATGTGTTCAATATGTATTCAGAAGGAGTGTGTGAATCGGTTTTCTGGCTCCTTTCAAACAGTTTCTGCTAGTCAGAACTGTCTGCACACGTCCAAAAGCTAGGAAGGCTCCGTGGACCTTTGGCAACATATGATGTGAACAAGAAAACGTGCTCCAAAAACTGAAGCTTGTACAGAAATAATGTAAATATTATGTGAAAATTACTGCAAAATGAAACTTTGCACATCTGTGCATCTTTGGCCTGATTTTCATTTTGATGTAGAGAACAGTGTGCTTTTTTTCTTTCCTTCTTTAAAGATTCTGAGCCTTTCACTGCTGGACCTAAAATTCTGTGTAAACTTCTGATGTTGACTTCTGTGGTCATGCAAGGGAAGCCATTCAGAAGCAATCAGTAAGATATCAAAAGACTTCATCTGCTAGTGCTATTTAGTTACAAACAACAGGAACAACGCCAAACAGTTAAAACAGCCCTCTGTGTTCACAGCAGGCTAGAATAGACTCTATTTTTTCTTAGGTGAAAAGAAAACATCCCAAAATCACTCTCCCCCACTCCCTCCCTGAAGTCTCATACCTTCTAAAAACATGATGTTGCCCCAACTTTGTTCCCATTGATTAATAACTCAGGGTGGGGGAAATCTTCATTTGGAACAGCACTAAATAAACATACTACTCTTATAAACTCAGTCGGTGCAGGACCTGAAATTTTTTTAAACCCTGGCTGATTAAAAAATCCTGACAGATACATAGGTTAAGCTTATTTATTTCCTTCTACAAATAATCAGCTTTATATGCCTTGCTTAGGAAAACACGACAAGCAAGCTTTGTTATTCATTCTCTCCCATCCGCGCGTTTAATAGGAAAGGCAAGAAGTGACTGTTTTCCACCACCGTGACTTACGCTCTCTGTACAGCTCTCTCATATCCCGGCAACTTGCCCCTACATGCTTCAGAAACATCAGCACAGAAGCTCGTGGTGATAATCCCTGGTGGGCTACAAGTGCTAAAGGGTAATACCATCACACACTTGATTAGAGCTGAGACGTCCTGCGTCGCGAAGGGAAACGGTATACCCGCTGCTGGGAAGCCACAGGCAGTGAGTGACATGCTCACCCAGTAGGGCCGTCCTGCCGTATGCTAAGTGAAGAGCTGATCCGCTGTCTGCATCAGCTGGTTTCCTACAGGACTCTCTCATATCGTCTGACATGGATCACCGGGAGATGCTGCGGAGGACAAGCCCAATAACCACCAGAAGGCAGTGCTCAAGGAGACCTTGAGAGCAGGATTTAGAAGCACATCTTCCCACGTACAAATGCTGTAGGCAGATCCTTTGCTTAGGAGGAGTCTTGTGTCAGTAACCAGCTGGTAGTACATGACCCAAGCTGTCTAAATTTGTCATGGGAGGAGAGGTGTCAGAAAACAGAGAGCGCCTAACTGTTCGGTGGAGGATGCAATGCTGGAACGGAAGCATCGAGTTCAGCTGGCTATTTACAGTCTCCTAGAGACAAGGAGCCTGTGAGTTTTGGAGTGATGGTCACTGAGCTGTGGTCACAGTGCAGCTGGGCATGACTGGCTAATATGGGGTCCCTTCAGTCTCATATACATCATTAACTCACTTTTTTACCTACAGCAGTACGCTTTACAGCATGAGTTCAGCCTTCAGTGTCAGACCAGGATGGGTAATTGGTTTACCTATCCCACTCCCCCCTCAAATTCAACACCAGACCCCCTGTTTTTTTGTAACATAAACTTGGAGGGACGTAGCTAAACTAAGGAAGAAAGTCGTATTAGGAATATGTAACTGAAAGTATTTTACCTCTATTTTTTCTTGCCCCTTTCTCTTGCTACATTCCTCTACAGGGAGCCACTTCCCTTTGCAGGAAGGTATGTTGGGTTGGCTATAGCCTTTGGAGTTGTCTTTTCCCTCTCAGACCCCAAAAGGGGACTTGTTGACTGCACCTAGAAAGTAGGTGGGAACTGCGGCCAAAATAGAGCTGGGGCAAGGAAGAGGATCATCTTTCTCTCTGCTAATGCCAGAGCTGTTTTGGAAACAGCGCACCTTGGGCAAGTACAAATACTCTTCTCCAGACCCTCCATTTGTCTTGGTGTTCTGAGAGCTGGAGGTGATGGGGATGGAGTGGCAGGAGGAGAAAGGCTGCAAAATAATTTGGTGGTATAGGGCAATCTTCCTCCCTTTGGGAGCTGCTTCTGTGGAAAACTGTGGTGAAGGTCAATCCCACATTGGTGCTTATGAAACACTGTGGGTATAGTGATGAATGTCCTTGAGGAATAAAGGTTTTCTTTTCTTCTATGCCCTAATTCTTAAACATGTACCTTCAATGGGAGAAGACAAAATGGCCTGTGTTGTAGGATTGGACTTTGGTGAACATAACAGCTCCCAAACCAAAAAACGTTGGAAGGCTCCCGGGAGCTACGGTGCCTTGTAGACGTGGCTAACACTTCCCAACTCGGAAAACACTTTATCACCTCAAAAATTGAAAATTACACTTTCCCTTCCCATACGGAATACCTTGCAACCTCTGCTTGTTGGGGGTTGAAAAGCAAACCAGCGGGCAAGAAACGCAATCGGACTTTCATCTGGCCTCAAAAGCACGTGAAGCTGGGGATGGATGCTCCCTTGTCAGGCAGCAGTGCATTGCTGAGCGGGAGCAGTAAAAGCCAAGTGTCTCAGCGCAGACTTCAAGAGCCTTTTTCAGCCATCTGCCTGAGGGCCGAAAATGGGTGGCCTGTAAAACGCTCCCCTGCACTTTTTTTTTTTTTTTTNTGGGGCTGGGCTGCGGGGCGCAGCCCTCCCAGGCGGCTGGGCAATGATGCCGCGGAGCTGAGCTCTCCTGCCGCGAAGCTCCTCCGGTTTTCAAGGAAAGAAACTCGGGCGGTTGCCGTGTTTGCGCCTTCGGGTATCGGCGGTCGGGGCTGTTAGATGGGTGCGTGAACGCTCGGCGATGCCTTTGGCTGCTTGCGTCTCGTAGTTGCGCACCCCTTGCTGAAGAAAACGGCGTCGAAACATTGAATTGCCTTGCGGGCGTTGCAGACGTCGGTATCTGAATTGGAAACTTGTTTGTTTACCGCCAGGCCGCGTCATCGTGGAGCATTTATTAAATGGCTTATCCCATGTTCTTCTTGAATACCAGGCTTTAAATTTTCACTCTCTTTTGTCAATGCTGCCACCAGTAAAGAGCCTTTAGGAAGTGCCAAGTCTGCAAAAGACAGATCTTTGCATTAGCCATTAAGCTCCCTATCCTTGGAAGGGTCATGGATGTTTCGGCCTGATGCGTTTGGTGCAAATCGTTCCAAAGAGAGGAACCGGCCCAACATTGAATCCAGATGTGGGTTCAGAGTCACCCAACCTCTCCGTCCGTGCTCACAGCTGTTGGAGCTTTCCTGATCCCATGTTCTGGGCCTATCTCAATCGCAGATGTTTCACTCTTGATTTATTTTTAAAAAATAAAAAAAAATCCCACTGCCACTATATCATCAAGTCTTGGCAGATCTATAAAAATCTACTTGTTATACTGTTTCAAGGGACTGTCTCTTGCAAAGAATATTAATATTCCTGAGGTTTAGTATTTAACAAAAAAATCTGGAACAAACCATTGTAGGTGATGAGGCAAGACAGAATGCCCCCTTCAGATGTTTGATATACATCTGAACTGTAAGTTTGGCAGAGCCTTCACAAAGCCTGAACAAGTAGGTCAGGTATTTGAGCATTTACCTATTTTATTTATTCTGTGATGGATGTACAGGTCTAGCATGAGATTTTTTTTTTTTTTTAAGGGAAGCACAGTGCTGTTCAATGTAAAGCGGATTAGAGGACGTAAATGAAAACTGAAATGCAGCAGGGAACCTAGCAACAGCTCTTACTAGGGTAAGCCAGATATCCACCCTATTGATCTCATCATTACATAAAACAATATTGGGAAAAACTTCTTAGCTGTCTAGTCTTACTGAACTGTACAAGAGTGTCCCCAAGGTGATGCACTAGGTCCCACTGCCTGACTCACCGAGTAGTGCCGCAGACAAACCGCTAGCAAACTTGGGGAACAGTTCTGGGTTGGCAGAGGTTGGACCAGATGATCTAACAGTCTTTTTTTTTCTATGTCTCTAAATTTGGATTGAAAAACTTTCTGTTTCAGCAAACAGCAGAGTTGTATGACCAACTGTTTCTAGAAACATACAGTTTACTGTACTCTGAAACATATAGGACATTAGGAAAGAATAATTCCTTAACATATCTCATTAAAACTTGTTCCTTCCATGAGGCATAGAAACCTTCTTCTGCCCATCATAAGACTGATACGTTCATTTTTTTTAACTCTGAAACCCTTTGTACGTGTGTGTTACTAGTCACAGCAATGCACAGTCATATTGCTGTACAGTTAACACAATACACTAACACTTCTTGTTCCTAGTGTTGCTGTGACGTGATTTTCCTTTGGAGGGATTTTCATGCAGGGGAATCCTATGAACTATATAGGCTACAGATGCTGACTTACAGTGTCTGTGAAACAGCAGATATTGGAATAGTTATGAATAATTATAACAATAAATCATAATTGTTAGTAAGGTCAAGAATGGACAAAGTCCAGCAGGAGAAAACACAGTATTTTTCACTGTGTGAAAGGACTAATGCTTTTGTGACCCAAGGCAAATTGTCTGCTCGGACTCACTAAACCCTGGTAAGTGGTGATAGCATTGAGACCCAAGCTCAGCTGACTTCTCATGAATCGCCCTTGGGTTGCTGCCAAAATGAAATTTTCTGCTTCTGAAAACCAATTCCAGCTATTGCCAAGAATGGAGGCTAAAATGGAGAATGGAGGAATTTCACAGCCCTGTGGAATGCCAAGTCAGCCAGTGACAGGGCTGCTCAGGAAAGCTGCTGGAGGGCAGAGGTTCTTCTAATGGCTTAAGCACAAATATGTGGAATCTGCGTTTGAAGAAACTTTATTTGAAACTCTTTGGCCTCCATCTTTGACTGGAGGACTTGCTAGAGGCAGTGTTCTTCTGGAGGAACTTAGACGTTGCACAAGAGCAGTACTGTCCCATCGTACACTCAGTTTATTTGTTTTGAATCTTAATGATAGCCCAGGAAAGTGGAAATCGGCTTGCGGTGGGATGTGTTGCCTGAGGACAAAGGCTGTGAGACAGCTATTCCTCCTCACCTGGAAGGCTTGTACCTTAGCCAAGGAGCTCCGGTTGAGTGCTGTCTGCGCCGCCGTGCCGTCTGAGCCTGTGGAATTTGGGAAGGGAGAGGGCACATGCACATGGGAACAGCTGCTCTTAAAAATCTCTGAAATAACTCTTTATGGGAGAGACATACAACATGTTGAATGCCACCAGCAGGGAAGAAGTGAGAAATGGAGCAGATCTTACCCATAAGCTCTCTGCTCATGTTCTCAGATGTCCATCCAGGATCTAACTCCCTGTAAGAAGCGAAGAGATTTTTATTTCCCCCAGGCTTTTCCACCCTCTAATTTGGAGTCATTTACTTTAAACTGGACAGCTGATGCATCATGGCTAACCTCCCCTTATGCTCTCCCTGAAATGCTTCTTGGAACTACCATATTGCACTATCTTAGAAAGGACATGTTTGACAAGCCTTGTGCAGCACCCTGTTTTCATC
This sequence comes from Fregata magnificens, assembly GCA_013389945.1. NCBI lineage: Eukaryota > Metazoa > Chordata > Aves > Suliformes > Fregatidae > Fregata > Fregata magnificens. The sequence goes on from WAAD01018792.1 coordinate 156,582, forward strand.
TGCTCTTCTCAACCACCACTTCAGTTAGTTCAAGAAGGTTTGAAAAATCTTTGTTTGCATGAATCCCAGGTGAAGAACCCTGACCTCTCACACATGTGTACACAAAAATGGGAGGTCTGTGTGTGTTTTGTTTGGGTTTTTTTAATGCCCTGTCCAGTTATAAAGCAGGCAAGCTCAGTGAGGTTTGTAGCGCATACTTTTGAATCTTCAGTTAACGAGGAATGGAAATAGCTGCATTCACTCTGAGATGTCTCTCTTGCTTTAAAACAGCCAAATAATCTTCACAGATGTCTGTTGATTGACTCCTTCCAAATCCTTTTGGTTTTTCTACTAGCTGCAAGCATTACTTGCAAATAAGTTCTTAATGTCATCTCTGACCTGCATTTGATCAAGTCATTAATACACAGCTACTTTTAGTTAGGTAAAAGAAAGGGGTCTTGTGACAGGGAAAACAAAAGGAAAAAAAAAGTCATTCTGCAGGCTGGGTGAACGGAACCATTTTTCTATGATACCAGCTAATGTGTGATCTTTGTATGTCCTTTCACATCCCTAGTTTGTTGCAGACTTGCTCATCTTCCCCACCAAATAGTGCTTAATCTTTCATAGAACTCCTTTGGGGCATTGCCTTAAGCCCTTATATTCCACATATAGGTAATAATCTCTGAACATTTTGTTACCAGATATATTTTGTTGCAAAAATGGATTTTTATAACATACAATTAGCGGCCTGTGACAACAGTTGTCCTTGGCCATGGTGCATTGTCACAGTCACATAGGTGACAGCAGTCAAGCAGTTGAGCTGGTCAGATGCTTTGAATAAACTTTTTAAATTAAAAAGGTTGGGCTCTTCTAAGTTTCAAAGTAAGAAGAAGAAAACCTCACCTACGTTCCCCCGTGACATTTATTTATTTATTGGTAACATAGATGGAGAGGAAGAACACCAAATCTTGTGAAAGCAAAATGTTTTAACATTTTCATGAAGGGAGTGAGTGGTAGAGGTCTTTTTCCACCTGTGAAGTGTCAAAGTTGCTCTGATTCTGCAATCTCTTCTTCTGCCCTTACCCTTGCAGTGTAAGCAGCGCTGTCTTTGCAGTACAGTCTTCTCCTTGCTTGCGGTTTGTGTAAAGTAGTTCCTTGTGGTTTGGGGGCTGGAAACAGCATCAGAAGGGAGTGGGGCAAGGCAGCTGCTGGGCTTCAGCAACACTCAGTCCTGCAGAGGCTCCTGCAAGGCAGCTGCTGGGGAACACGGACGGTAGCTGCACCGCATCTGGGAGAGCGTGCGCTTGTCAGGAGGATGATCAGAAACCAGGAGAGCGGCACAAGGCAGTGGCTTTTCATTCGGAAGACTACCGGGACAGAGCATCTCACTGACTTAATTTGCTCAGCATGAGCCCTTGCGCCCAATCTTGTACGCTTCAAGTGTTTACTGCTCTGGGAGGTAAATATTGTTTGACATTTCTTCTGGTTTTACCTTCCTGCGCTTGTTTTCCATAGCCTCTTTTTCCTCGGGGAAAGGTTAGAGCTGTACATGGACATCTCCCCATCCAGTTTTCACATTCCTATTAGGCACAACTCCTAAAATGGTTTTCTCATTGCGTTTAGACTGTGTGCCGTTGTGGAGTGCCTGGGACCCTACTTAATCCAGTGACCTGGCTGCACTGCACCACAGCTCTCCTTTGGCTTGCATAGCCAGGTTTTCTTCTCCTAGAAGTGGGGGGTGGGCCAGGCTGATGTATACCTTGGTCTCACCTGATTCTGGGTGGCGTAAAAGCCTAGCCAAGGAGCTCCCTGGACTCAGAAATTAGGAGCAATCCCAAGTCCTGCAGCTGGGAAATACCTTACATGGCTCAGCTCAAAATCTGTTCTCAGCTGCATGGTCTGTTTCCCTGTGCTTGTACGGGGCACCAACAATGTTCTCTAAAAGGCCTTGTGTGAAAGACGTCCCTTTTTTTTTGTCATAGCAACGGCCTGAAGTGAAGGGAAGGACTTTACCAAAAATGTTTCATTTTAAAGAAAAAGCCATTTTCTTTTCCTAACAGGAGCAGAGCATCAATCTTAAAAGTTGGCTTGGATGAGAATATCTGAATGCTGGCTTTACTATAGAACATAATTTCTTAAAAAATGGCACTTCGAAGAATATGGAGGAATATCATTTGCAGCTAAACTGAACAGTATGCTAATAACGACAGTTATGAGTTCTAGGACGCAACACAGGTTTACAGACTGTGGTGCACATTTAGTCATAACTAAGCCACCGATTTCCCCACTCCACAAGAAGTGGCAAACTGGCTATTAGCAAAACAGCTTTTATATCAATAGGAGTTGCCTCAGGGTACCAAAACTATGAAGAAATCTGTAGGTGAAGATCTTATATTTTTTTTTTTATAATTTAATCTCCTTGTGGGTTATTTGAAAAGTAAAACCAAGAGTTTCTGATTTACTTTCTGAATAGTACCCAGTCAATAAAGTATGTTATATTACCAATCCCAGAAGTCAATATGCCTGTTAAGGTTGGCAGTGCCTGTTAAATACACAACCAGTCAAGCTGTATCACCCAGAAACATGAGAGAGTGAAGCTGGCACTGGTCTCAGTTTCAGTTCTAAGAATTGCAGCGCTATGGTCTTCTATATTATCTTAACAGATACCCATCTGGTTACAGTTTGTGATCAGGATTATGCAGAAGTCTCTTCTGTGAGTAATTTCTGAGGCAAAAAATCAGTTCTTGTTTGTGTGATTCTTAAGGGGTATTGAATAATTTTGAAATGTAGTGCCAGCTTTATCATCAGAGCAATCTTCCACAAAGGGATATAGGCACATGTGAAGGTGTAATGCTGTAATCATTGCATCGCTGTGTCTAGAATTTATAGTTACTTGTCTGTTTTCTGTGGGTCTTGTACAGAAACTTGCCAGTCATATAGGTTTGTTGTTGAGGACAAGCCTACACAGCATGGCTAAAGATTGCTGAGGATGAAGGAAGCAAGTGAGCAAAAGTAGCTGCAGAATCAGTCCTGCTGACTAGCAGGGACTAATTCCTGCTTTTCAGCAATCCATACGCCAATGAAGGAGGACTCACAAAAAGAAAACACATCTCTGAGGTATAGCAAATAATCCTCACATTACATGCTGAAATCAAGCCTGGTTTATTGTGATCCTAATCTCAGTCCACCACTTCCACATCTAAACATTGTGCACACGTCTGTATAGAGCACAGCTTCCTGCACTGACCAAGGGCCAGTACTGCAGCAGATAAAGAGTGTGAGCATGCTCAAGCTGTATTAATCTATTATCTTCACTTTTTCTGTCTTTTTTTTTAAGTGTTTGAGTCTCAACCTAAGCAGTTATTCAGACTGTTGTAGTTTGAAGGTTCCTCAGAGGGTTCCTCCTTTTGCAAAGACCATATTACAAACATTAAATCCGTAATTATATACAAAATTAGATGCTGGGCACAAAGCCTATCTCTAAATCAAACTGGCGTGAGGCAGGGTGGTGTTACTGGAACAGACTCAAAATCAAGTTATGAACCATGACTTGGCTCAAATTCTCTCCCTAGTCCTCAGTCATTAGGTTTGATATATACAGGAATTTTGCAAGGATACACTGGAATTTCCAATTTACTTTTGATCAAAGTATCCATAGAAGGGGACAGGAAAGTTTTGGCAACTCAGGGACAAGTTCTGTTATCACTGAGATTTCTTTAGGACCATAAATATAATGATTCCAATTAAATTTGCTAATAGTTGTGTTAGGAATTGTGAATATGAACCTTCCTGGTAGATCAGACTGACACTTAATTAGGGTGCAGCTACATTAATGATCTGCTGATCATTGCCACTTACCACACTTTGGCTCACAGCACAGAGCAGGCTCTGAGAACACAAACTGGTTTCCTTTTGGATTAAATGAAACCAGACAATGTGTTCCAGTGTTGCTCTTAATGCTCTCCAATTATTTCTACGTATTCAGTCCACAGGCCCAGACTGAAACCAGCCTGAAGTAAATTCCCTTGAAGCATGTGTCATCTGCACATCAGATACTCAACACCATTTTTTCACTCTGTAAATCCACTCTTATCAGGCCACATGCTTGCTAATGTAGATGTAGCCTTAGATTTGCAGTTTGAGAGTTTAACAAAAATCCCTTGGAGAATATTTCTGAGAGGTCCTCAGATGCAGCAGTGCAAAGCTCTTGGCTATGGAGCTGTATGCCTTTGGGAGCATTTTGCGATTTAAAAGCTGCCTCTAAAATACGTAGAGTTGTGCTGTGGTGTTTGTTCTTAGAATTTGCTGAAGATTGAAGGAACCAGAACTGAAGTTTGAGTGCGTGAATTTGCAATATTGTCTCTTTTGATGATTGATAATGTATTACCACCTAACGACTTCTGCTTTGCCACTGGTGCCTGAGAAGCACAACAGGATTTCAGTATGTAAACAAAGCTTAAAGGCTTGGGCAGAGAGCATAAGCGTCCAAAAATAGAGGCTGTGTTGAGCAAGTGGCCACATCTGAATACACAGCAATTTGATTTCTAAAACTTCTGGTGTTCCTGTATCATCAAAATCTTAAAAGAAAGAGATAATTTGTAAAAACATATGAATCCTTTGTATTTTAATGGATGAGAAAAAATGATGGGGGAGGGAAGCAGGGGAAGAAAGGGGACAAAAATGAGGGAAGTAGGCACTTGTATCTTATGGTAAACTTGCTAAAATAAAAAGACCAGAGGCAAAAGCAGCACTTTGCTGCTTTTTTGTGTGCGTCTGAATGCGAACAGAAGTAGCACTCCTTGCCCTGTCCCCAATTTTTGTTAGCAAATATTTGAGCTAGTTAAGAGTCAAATCTAAGCATGGCACTGGGTACAGAAGCTTTTGGACAAACCAGTCAGTCAAGTCTTTCTGCCCATGGGACTAGATATCATCTTGAGCTCTTACACACGTGAAATTCCCTGGTTTATGAACTAAACAAACTGGGTAAAACAGTGGCTAGTTCAGACATTCAGTCCTTCACTTCATATCACCCAAAACTTTTGTGGCTTCCCCATCCCATACTTAGCTATAGTCAAGCCATTTGCCCAGAAGGTGCAAAGGGTGTTTCCTAATCACATTATTACTATACCCTGGTTAGTATGTGCTCTAAGGAGATACCTCATGCCCACTGGGAGCTGGCTTGTCTTGTGGGATGCTCCTGCACATATGTGATGCTGTATGTGCTCAGGATCCATGTTCAAAGCCTCCTTTCTGCAGTTCCTCACTTTGCTGTGCGAGTCCCTAAACAGCAAACTATGCTGCAGCACAAGCCTGGATGAAGTTTTCTGCTAAACTGAACTATCCAAAACAGAAGCCATTCCCAAACCATCTGTGTATGCAACTGGTATTTGCCCTGAGTTTAAAAAAAAAAAAAAAAGGTGATAAATTGCATGTCTACCAGAAGACCCATATGCTTGAATACCATTGCTCTGCTAAACCAGGCTTTTAGACTCTGTGCTCTTTTCTTTGCCTGCTCTATTTCAAATCTTCCTTATGCGTATGTAACCAATCACCCCCAGACTGTGCAGAATTGGGCCCTGCGTTTAAAGGACTTTCAGGATTTTTTTGCTCATACCCTAAGTTATGGCAGCAGTTAGGCGTGGCTTAAAAGGTGAGATGAGCATCCAACATGACTCACCAGAAGCTCCACCGACCCAGGTTTTACCTGTTTCAGTAGGCAGTTAGGTGACATTGATAAAGTCTTGAACTACATCCTCAGCAGGCAGGGATGTAAAGCGATGGACAACTTTATTTTTACATGCTATCATCACCACCATCAGGTGATCAATCAATATGCACCACTTGCGAGCAGGATAACCTCAAATTTACTACCTGATTTGCCAGTCACTGAAGTATTTTTAACCTTTTCACTTCAACTTGCTCTGAAATAAATAGAGGCTGAATGGACATTTCTGTTCAAGAGATGAGTCTTTTGTGAGAGGCTGTGGCTAATCGCCATAAGGGGCTGCAAAACTGAATCTTTTTCTCTGTGTGGTAATAACAAAATGGCTTTAATTTGGCCAAGACTTGATTTTAATAACTTGTCTGCTAAGTAAAGTTTGTGTAGATTTAAAAAAAAAAAAAAAGTCTGTTTTTCCACAACAAGTTCTGTGGTAACTTGTTAGAGTAACTCTAACAATTACTACTGTAATTGTGTAAAGCTTGGTTCTTCATCACAGATGTGATAATGTCACAGACCTGGACCACCCCGTCAGCTTGTCAGCTTTAAAATATTACTCCTGGAATAATGAAAAATTGCCAGCTTCTCAGTATGGCTTTTTGATTTATGGGTAGTTCCTTGGAGATTGATTAGTTGTTTTGTTTTGTTACCTGGAATGAATGATGAATATTTTAAAAAATATCTAATGTTGGATCCAGTGCAAATGAGATAATTTTACAGTGACTTGTTTAGTTGTTTCCAGAATAATTGGACATTATTACCTGCCCACCATGCGTGAACTACAGGTCTCCAGAGGGGCTAAATAGCTTCAGTTGATGTTTCCTTAATATTTCAATGTAGTTCATCTGCACTGTTCATACAGGAGCTTTTACCAGATGGTTAACCAGCCCTGTAATGACATTTCACATTTCCCGTCTATTACTCACCACTGGAAAATGATACAGTTTGATTCGCTGTTCGCCGTAACTCATGACTGACTCACTTGTGTACCTGTACTAAAGAATCATGGCCAAGTGGCCCAGCAAGGTTAAACTGAAAGGGAGTTTGCTGTTACCTTGAGTGGGATCAGTACTGACGTCTCCAACGTTGAAGCAAATAACTTGCTCTCTTTTTTATGATTTAAGAACAAATCCTGGGAAAGAAACTGGGCTTTATCGGTCTTTTCCTGAGATGATTTGGCAGATAAGACAGTTGGATAGCTACCCTGAGAATGATTTTTGAAAAATTCCTGAAGAATCCATTATGATTTGAAACTGCTTTTAAACCTCTGGCTCTGCAGGTAGAGGTGGGAGAAGTAGTAGTAGTTAGCTGTGAGGCCATGAATAGCTGACCTTCGTTTCTGAGAAATGTACTATTTGTTCAATTCCTAAACACCAAGGCACCTCTCTCCCCTCTCCTTTGTCTTCCCTGACCACGTCCGTGTTGTTTCAGCCCCTGCAAGGCAGCCTCCTGGAAACCAAGAGCCGCCTCGGGGCATTGCCCACAGCGGGGAGGCACCACTGGTCTCTGTCTCCTCAGCTGCTAGGAGACAGCGGGGAACAGAGGTCATCTAGCCTTTGCTGTTTTTTGGGCAGGGGGGAGGTGAGGGCAACAGGTAATCCAAACTTATCTTTGTTTCCACTGGGCAGTATTTAAGCAGGGGTTTTTTAATAGTTTGTTTTTGCTGGAGAGTTTCATTATGCTGCTTTTACAAATCGACCTTTAGATACATGGTGTCCTTGTGTCTGATAACCTATCGGTATCTTATTTGTCACCAAAGATCTTCAGCATGGAGGGGGTAGCAGGGAAAGGCCACTTTTTAGGAGACATTCAGAAAACTGCTGTTTCAAAACGTGATCTTGCCTGGGTGCTGTCAGAAGTTGCACACCAGGACCTGCGTCTGTAGGCAAACAAAAAGACTGTTTTCTGTTCCTGCTATCCTTGTTATTCTCCTTTGAATCCACACTCCTCTGTCTTCTTCCTTTTCTGTCTCTATACCTTTTCTAGTTTGACGTTGTTGTCTCATCTCTGGGCTCTTCACATTGGTTGAAGGCTCCTACAGCCATGTTTGTTCTGTACCAGTCTAGTTTTGCAAACTCTTATCTTTCCTATTTGACTGACATCCTTTGACAAAGTGAAGAAAGATGTTATTGCAGCAGTCAGTAGCCTTTGATATATTGGTAACAGCTCTGAGGACTGGCTAGTGGAAAGGCACCTGGACTGCACCCCTGGGATCAGAGAGCCCAATCTCCCACAGCTATGAACAAGCATGAAATAGAAGGTTCATCTGGAGAGCCAAAGAAAAGAAAATACTGCAAGCCCCAAAATGCTCCTCAAGGCCCTTTAGCAAACTTCACAAGTAAATACAAGAGACCCGTAGCAACTTCAGGTATTACAGTGTGTCCCAAGAAGAGAATGAGGATATCACCAATGGCTTCAGACGCTGCTTTAAGTGGAAAAGCTTCCATAATCTGAAGAAGTGGACCATGTATCAAGCTGGCAAGGAAGGGAACCCTACAGGAGGAAGGCTTCCTCACTTTCTGGAGCTTGCCCAAATTGCTGGGTTGTTTCAAGAGCTCTCCACTTTCTAGTAACCTGATCCCACAAAAACATTTTGTTCTAACATTTCTTTCCTGGCTAATGTCTGCTTTGCAATGTGGCTACTTGACATGTAGATTACACTTCTATCCAGTTTTCTTTCTTTGCTCGTTAAGTGTCTGGCCTCTCAGAGTTTTCCTGACTTGAATCTTTGTGATCTTGCTGAACACAGCTATCTGTAGGAGTCTTTATGATAAATGTATATGCTAGGAAATTATTCTGTTACGATGGCAAAGAAATGGGTGTGGGATGACTGCAGCTTACTATTTGAATTGTGCTACTTTATTGTTTCTGTCTGTGTTACCTCCATCCCTGTCTTCTACTTATAGGCTCTTTGGGCCATGACTACCTGCTTACTGTGTGTACTTTACCAAACGCCTCGTTGGAGTCTCTAAGTGTTGCTGAAGTCTGTTATGAAAATTTGACATGGTAGAAAGCAAAGAGAAGAGAAGATCATATTCAGAGTTGCACCATATTATTTTGATGTCAGAAAATCAAACTGAAAGGAGACCCTTTTTCCACTTTTCTCTTAAAAAAAAAAAAAAAAAAAGCTCATTTTTATTCATAAAAGAGGCTGCTTCTTTAGCTGGAAAGAATTTTTCCCCTCTCACTAGGAATATAAATAATTTGAGCAGAAGAGAACAGAGAAGCCACATTAATCATGTATGTATGGATATATTTTATTTCAAAATTATTTTCTTAAATCTAAAAAACATTCATGACTGTCTTATTCAAGTACAGTAGTTTTCATAATATAGTGGACATATATAAGTATTTATTTCTTTCCTTAGAGACTTGGGTTTAAAAACATTTTTCTTTTTAATATCCAAAATTCATGTAAGGTTTGGGATTGACTTATGTTGTAGCCATAATTCTTAAAACGCTTGTGCATATGCTTGACTTCAGGAATGTAAGTCTCAGTTCAATAGAACAACTTTGTCTAAGTTATATGCTTAAAGAAGATCAAAGCCTGAACCTAACTTTCCAAATAGAAGTTACAAACATTAGTTATAATGATCTAAGCCATGGGAAAAAAAAAAAGAAAAGCCTTTTTAAAAGCGACTGTAGTTTCAAACGGGTAAGACAGGATAAACTGTAGGTGAGAGATGGAGCCCAGATCTGTGCTGGTCCTGTGAGTTATCCCTGTGTGAAAACCAGCTTTTGCAGAAGAAGGAGGAGGCAAAGCGGGGCAAGGGAAATTGAGAGAGATGGCAGAGAATGGAAAAAAGCTGAGCTGAGTGAGGCTCAGAGTGTTTCCAACCCTTTCAAGTGAGTTTTAGGCTGTAAAAAGAGGTGGAGAACCACTGCTACCCATAACACTCCTGACTGCTAGTTCCTTTGCAAGCCCAACTTTGCCATGCTCGTAAAAGCTTCAGTAAAGCTCCCATTGCACCCACTGAGAAGGGTTGGTAAAAAATTATTTTGACTTGAGAAAATTGCAAGGGCTTGATAGCCATCATTTGGAGATGCACAGTGTCTTGGCTGTCTTTACCCACTCTTTACTGTAGCTCCAAGCAAAGCAGGACTGTAGAGCCTCTGTTTGGCTCTGTGGTGAGCAGGGGGGAGGTTTCCAGAGGCACAGAAGGGGATTAGGCAGACAACCACTGCTGGGTGCCCCTGGTAGAGAGGCATCCTTTCCTCTTTGTGTTGGTCAGAATTTTTTCCATCTGCCTTTTCCACAGTGACGGCACAGTGAGGTTATCAGAGAGTTCATGTGGCTGCTAAAGAAGTTCAGGGCAGATTTAAGGGAGGGGGGTGCTGGAAACTTTGAAAAAAAATTAATTTCCTGTGGAAATATGTTTTGTGTCTTGGTGAAATACCAGGACCTGAACATGCTTCTGGTTTTAATAAAAATGTTTAGGGCTTGGTTTTTGTTTTTTGTCAGTTGAAGAAAATTCAACCATCTCCACTACAAAGCATCTTCTCAATGTGAGAGAGCAGATGGAAAGTTTGGTTTCCCAGATGGTGTCCAGGGATTTTGCAGTAATGGATGGTCATTTTAACTGCTCTCCCATGGAGATCTAAGCCATACATGAAGGCGGGAAGACAAGGCTCCAGAAGCAGCTACTGAGCACCGTGCATGGTGGTGGAAATGTGGAGGCTCCAGAGATAAAGCCGGAAGGAAGAGTCACTGAGGGAGCCAGGAGGAAGCTGGAGGAAGAGGAGAAGGGAGTATCTCTAAGATCATGCAGCAGCAGGAAGAGTATCTGAAGGAGTGGAGATGAGACACAGACCAGCAGATACTCTCTGGGATGCCAGAGTCATCCTGGAGTAGTGGCACTCACCCAAAAAAGTGTTCTCGTATTTATCTTATTACTGTAGCCTTTATCGCTAGCACCATCCACATATATTTCAGTCTGTGGGAAGAGAGATCACTCTTATAATATAACCTCAAAGCACAGCAGTAAATATTTTTCCTACAGCCTTTATAATGCACACAGAGCCTTGGTATAGACTTGGGTGATATGCCAATTTGCTGTTTTCTTGCAGGGGGCTCCCTGGAATGGGCTTTTCGTCAGCTCTTCCCCCACTGCTGCTGCCCCCAAATTGCATTTATTTAGGCACCCAGACTACTGAAACCCTTTTTTTCCCTAAACATTTGCAATGCAGTGTGGGTGACAAAAGATTTTGAACACTACAGTGCTGTACTCAGCAGGAGTACTGATTTCTTCATTCTTTATTAGAAACAACCAAATAAAATTTGATGAAAAATATATTCAGTTTATTAGTTTTCTTAGTTCCTGAATGCCTATTAGCAATTTGCAATTATTTAACACTTACTTGTTCTAATTTACTCAACAAATATTTTAGTGTTTCTTGCAGTCATGGGATTTCTTGAAGAGTTTGCTATAGACTTTCAGTACTTCATATTCAAAATTGGAAGTCTATAGAACAGTCGAGACTTAGCACTTATATTAACGTATATTCTCTGTTGCATCAGTAAGCAAGTGCAGCTTTTTCAGTTCTGGGTAGGAAATGAAGAATTAGAAGCCTCTGAAGGTTTTTATTTCCCAACTAAAGAAATACTTTTTTTCCTTTTTTTTAAGAATAAGTGGCAAAAAAAATGAGATAGGCATGTACTAATCTGTATTTAAAAGTTAAAAGCACAAGCCATTTCCTTCTACACCTTTCAGAGCTATAGTCACAAAAGTCACTGTAAGATTTGTTGGCTAAAAGCATGGAGTTTCAGCACATTTAGAGGGAAAGAGAGTGTGATAAGTGTAATCACATTATTTCTGGGTTGTCCTTGCCCTGGTTGAGATGCATAACTTTGCAAATCCTATCTTGGCTATGCAAGTTATGGAACATCATCTACAGGGTGGAAGCTCGAACGTGCAAAGCAGATTTTCAACTGGTGTGAACTGTCATGGTGCCAGTGAAATAAATAAAGTTTTGACAGCCTGTATTAGCTGAGTTTGAGCTCCTATTTTGAGGTATAAAGTTTGGGAATGCCAAAGAGCAGAAGTCAGGAGGATGATGGAATCTGTTCACAGCAACTTGTTGCAAAATTCATCCAGGCTCAGAAATAGACACTTTCTATTGTTAAATTGTGGTAATACCCGAAAACCCAAACAGACCAAGGTCCATGTTCCTACCCTGGATCTGTAATTTCTCAGGGAGACAGCCTTTGCCTCAAAGAGTCTGCAGTCTAAATATAAGACAAAGGATGGGACAAGACACAAAGGCANCGTGTCACACTGTGGACTAAGGTTGTGTACTGTCAATGCCAATTTCAAAGCCCATTGGGATACAAATGAAAAAATGGTTAGGCAGTTGTGTTTTAGATCACTCATGTCATTATCTGGGGACATGAGGAAACAGAGAGTTGAAATTATTTGCCTGAAGGATGGTTTTGTTTTGCTTTATTACTGCTGTGTTTAATAATTCTGAAAATACAGGTTAACGCATTGTGAACACGTTCAGATCCTGAAGTGGCAGAATTGTATTTTAAATGCTGCAAAATGAGAAAGATGCATTTGGGGTTGAAATATGAACGGAAGAGAAAAATCTCTGACTTCCAGTCCTCAAAGTAAGGTGAGATAATTTTACTAACTGGAGGGGTAGGTCCCTGATAAATGATTCCTGCAGGTGTTCTGCCAGGGGTTTCTTTCCCCAACATGGAAGCAGTCTCACAACACACTCACCAGAGTGATTGATGTGACAATATGTATTTGTTCTTCAGACATATTTTGGTTTTCACTCCTCATTGGCAAGCCTAGAAAGAAATTCTTGAAAACACTCACACACACACACATACACACACACCCGCCCCCCTAAATAAATTGTAACTGCCTGAATAATCCCTTGTGGAATTTCTATGTTGGAGCAGACCGGTGGTCCTCCTTGTCCATACTCATTCTGAGAGTGGTCAGGGGCCAAGAGCATGAAGGAGTTGCAAAATATCCTAGCTCAAGCTGTTCATGTAATAACAGCTCCTTATTACTTAGACCTTGGTTTATGTCCTGAAATACAAGGCTTTATATACCTTCCAAAATGTGCAAGTCCTCACTAATGCACCTCTGAATGTTTTTATTATTCATGTAAATCACAGGTGACATGTTGAATGGAAAAAAAATTAGCAACTCTAAATGATAAACAAGTTTGGAACTGAAAAGAGGGTGAATGAATGAAAAGCCTTCTGGCCCAGGGCAGCATAGGGACTGTTCTGCAAGTCGCTGATTTTTTCCTGAAACGATGAAGTGTATCATTATGAGGGGAAGAAACTGAAACGAGAATACAGGAAAGAAAGTGTTTTTTATAAAGTATAAAGAATGGCAGGTAACTGTATTTTGACACTGTGTTTAATTATAGTAGAAATTATCCTATTACGTCAGTTCTTACGAAAGTTCATTACTGTAATACCACTACTGTATTTATTATTACAAGGAGCAGACCAATCAATGTGTTAAACAGCTGTTTTGATAATTTTCAAAAGTTTTGGAGCTTTTTTAATCCTAAAAAAGGGAAAGTGCTGCTGTCCTGAAAATATCTAAGATTTGCTAATGGTAAAAAATGGGATAAATGGTAAAGTTACTGCATTCATCAGTCAACCACCCCAAAACATTTGCAACTGATTATATATTTCAAAACTTGGCTGGGAGTCGTGAGGTTCCTTGTAAGCAACGTGCTGTGTTTTGCCAAATGTAGGAAAATGTGAAGGTAGTTCTGAAACATGTGCTGAGAAAAAACCTTTCTTGGTGGTGGTGGTGGTGGTTTTGTTGTAATAATAACAACAATAATAATAATAACAACAACAATAATAGGACAAAGGTATGGGAATAGGTTTTGACTAGTAATAAGCCATTCAAGGAAGACCACAAAGTTACAAAAACTAAAACCATAATAAAAATATCTCATGTGTGTACCATTTCCTATTTTATTGCCTACTAGTTGCTGTTAAACCATACTCAGGTTGTGTCTTTTCCTGCTCTTGCTGGAATATTTGTCATGAGAATGAGGTGCCAGAACATGAAGGCTTGTCCTAGGAGAGAGAATAGGCAGTCAGGGTTTATTGCAAGAGTGTCCGCAAATGGTGGTCTTTGAATCAAACACATTTTTCTTCCTCCTCTCTTTCCTTTTTGTGACTCATGTCTGGTATGTCTTGGCTTCTTTAAAAGGTTTGCTACCCCACATATTGGACATTACTCATCCCTTTCCCCACTCTCTTACACCTTCTTTCTCCTTCCTTCCCCTCACTATTGCTCTTTCAATAATGTCAGACTCCCATCCAGACTTTGTACCATAAGCACTTTTTTTTTCCTGATGGTCAGTTGTGCCCTGCTGCATTGCCACCAGCGGTGGAAGGAGAAAGCTGACCCCCCCTGGGCAATAGCCATGTGTATGTCTCGTTGCAGCATTTCTTAGACACTGGGATCTGAGATGTTGCTGTTTTCTGTCTGTTCTGCTTCAGTGAAGGAAAGTTTTAAATTGCTGACACTTTTTAGGTTGCACCCTTCCTATCCCGTGTTGTTAGTAAATTATGCTGCCATTTCTAGTCCAAGAGGGTGGGATCAGGCTTGGGACATTCTTTGCAATTAGAGTTGTAAAGAATATTTCAAGTAATATGCCCAAGATCATCTGTGTATTGGAAATATGTGGGATTTGCATGTGCAGCTGTCTCTGGGTAATTATGACTCAACTTTTGTTACCCCTGATGCACATTTTTTTCATATAATTCTCTTCATCAGATGCATTTTTTACAACTCAGGGAAAAACTTTGTCTATTACGGTCTTCTTTGAGTTGGACTATATTAACCAGATGTCGTTAGATTGGTATTCTGACCCTGTGATATTTTATTATCGCTTGGTGTTTTTTGTTTTGTTCCCCTCTGCTCAGGTACTCCTACTACATTAAAGCGTTCTCCCAATCACCTACTTGTTATCTGTTGCCTCTGGTTCCAATCAAATCCCCATTACAGTCAATATAAGTATTTTCAGTAATATCAGCGGGCTTGGATTTCAGCCCCAATCAAAAGAGAAGCAGGCATTAGTGAGTTAAAAACTCCGTCAAATATTGGCTCATGGAAGTCACGGTCTTACTGCAAAAACAACCCAGAAAAGAACGGGTTTGTAGCTTTCGGCTCCTTAGCTTTTTGTGCTGCAGTAGTCATGCCACCTGTTTTGGTTTGGGGTTTTTTAAACGTGTGTTTTGTATTTCCCTCCATATTGGGCAGCTGGTTTTACTTGAAACTTCACTGAGTTGTGGTTATACCTTCATACCGCTCTCATCTTATTTGGAGGAGCTAGTGTAAACAGCAAGCTGGAGACCTGGTTTGTAGTCCTTTTACACTGTACAGTTTCTCCCACTGTACAGCTACAATCTGATCCCTGTTTTTAAGCTAAGTCACTGGCCTGGCCTCGAGGGAGGGAAGCTGCAGAGAAAAGAAATGGTTAGCACTGCGGCCATCATCAGGAAGCTCAAGTCTAGGCAGAGCTAGCGTGCTCATAACATGTGGACTGAACTTGTGTGCCACCTTTTGCATGGACCATGCAGACTTGTTGCCTCACTGAGTTCATTAGCCATTAATAAGAAAAAAATTAACAGGTCCAAACGCAGCACGAGGCCATCACCTACATTAAAATGAAAAAGTGTAGACAAAAATAGTCCGGAAGGTAATGAAGAGGAAGCTGTTTCTGAGGAAACCTTTGCTCCTGCCTAGGCTATCCTGGTATGTCAAAGATTTCTCCAGGTTCCTCCATGCTAACTTCTGCAGTGCTTGTTGAAACTAGTTTAAATTAGTGGTGAAAATTATGGGGACATCACAAGTCACATTTCAAATGAGGAGAGCATACTGGGCAATGTTACTTTTTTAAAAAAAATTGCTAAGAGAAAACATGTCCGATTTCTAAAACGCACCCAAACTGAACTTAATTCCTGGATCATGACAACAAGAAACTAATAACAAGTATCTTATATCCTGTCTCTAAGAGAGCTTGGTTTAGACAATACATAATACATGCTATCGTGTATGTTGAATAGCTTCCTAGTCTGGATTGTTATGTCTTTCAGGCAGTTCAGCAGCAAAAATGCAGATAAATGCAATTTAATCAACGTACCTATTGGCTAGAACAAAGAGTAACAGAAACAGATGCTTCCAGATTCCTCGTATGTATTCTGTGGGGTTTTTTGTTGCACTGCATCCTATAGTTACTGAACTTGAGGAACAGAATATGGAACATAAGGCTATCATTCTTACTAACATGATTACAAAAATCTTATTGTATTAGCAGCATTCCAGTTTTACTTACAGAGTACTTAACTGAATTAGTAAGTTTTAATTTCATGTGAGATACTATCATTATTTAACTCTGTAATTTACTATGAAATCCTTATTGCTTTGTCACAGGAGTTTTATGATCGTTTTTCGTAATGATAGGAGTTGCCTTTGCAGCAAGGGACTTTTTTTTTTATTTAATCATGGTCTTAAGAGATTTGAAACTTCAGGGATTAATAAAGTACCCCCAAAATCATAAAGCAAATCACAGCATACCAAATCATTTCTCCTTTGAGACCGGTGCCAAACATTTTCTCTGGTGTTCCAGTGAAACTGGACACTTCCAGCCCAATGGCTAGTAAAGTCAGCAAAGAAAAGAAAAGAGAGTGACTATGTGACCAAACTTTTATTTTCCGCGCATAGCTGGAATTTCAGCCTCTCTGCACAAGTCCTTGCCATTACAATTTATTAGATGTTTTATGTAGCAGATTTTATTGAATGATTTAGGTAGTCTTGACTTGATCCTTTCCAAATGTGTTCAACAGTATTCTGCTACATGCAAAAGCGTTTTTATATTCTCACTTTCATGTAACTAAATCTCTGAAATCTAGATAAAGTTACCTGCCTGCTATATATACTGTTTTACTTTCAGAATTAATTTGGAAAGCCCTGTATGGTCTGGCCTCTGCAGCCCTTTCCAGAAGATTTAAGATTATAAATTAGATTGTCCGATGTACGTCAGCATTTCAAGCCGGAAGGCATGTGTCTGCCAGCAGGAAGAAGAGGGGCACTGGAACCACCAAGCTGACTAAGAGCTATTAAGCTCCTGGGAGTGTGAAGGTTAGGATAAAAGGAAATAGAGAATATTAAAGATGCAGGAACTACATTTTCCAGAGCATATCTTGATTCCATGGTGTATTGATCTGCAGTCCTGGATTTCATCAAATATAATACCTCATCTTCAACGTGCTCACGGAAAAGGACGGGGGAGCAGGGGAGGCAGCCTGAAGTAGTTGCTCTCCGCTACACCCAGGGAGTGGCTCGGCTTCTGTAGTAAGTGTGTATTACAAATCTTTTGATTTCCATTCAGACACATCTGTATTGCAACAGAATTTATAATCTTCATTCTGAAGGAAAGGGAGAAGCTTTCCTCTCCTAAATCATCTTTTAACAATAATTCCCCTAGAAAAACAGTTTTGATGAGATACAGAATCCCTTATGGCACCCTATACCTCTTTTGAGAACCACCAATGCCAGGTCAATGGATATTTTTTAAAAATGCTGCTTCACAATACAGGAATGGCAATTCATTATTTTCAGGTGTTATGAATCCCTTATCTAATGGTAACTCCCAGATCATAACGAAGTTAGAGGCAAGTTTTAATCCATTCTTAGTTGGTTTGCTTTAAATTATTTTCTTGTCAGTCACATATGTAAATTTGTTAACTTTATAAATGCATAGTGCATATACACACATCTGCACATACTCTGCATGTCAATTTGAAAGAAGGTGACATTATTTACTGAGTCACATTTCCATGAAAATGTAATCTTTTTTTCTTCCTACCAAGTCTGACTTAAGCCTTAATTTTTAACTTTAACCAGGCCATCATTCTAATTTTCAGTATAATGGATGAAATTCCTGTTATTTAAAGTTGCACAGTGTAAACAGTACACATCAAAGAACTTTCTTGGACATTATCAATGCTGTCCATTTAGCTAGTAAATTTATAAGCAATGGGAAAAACATTCCTATAGATGAAGCCTGAGCTGAAGAGAAAAACAATTCCCATTCAGTTCTGGAAATCAGAATCGTCTCTTACAGATTTGACCAAGTGTCTTTGCAACCTGGAGGACACATGTTTTTTTATCAAATGTACGTACCTTCTTAGAAGAAAACCTGGTTATGTGCACATAAGAGCCACTGCAGACCGGAGATCTGTCTAGCCCAGTTTTCCACCTCTGTCAATGGCCCCTAGCAGATGCCCAGAAAGTGTAGCGCAGCGGAGTAATCCCAGAGGGACGCGTACCTGAGCCATTCTCACAGCCTGAGGAAGTCTCCAGCTCAGAGACTTTTGGAGTCAAAGGTAGCACCAGCATTGTGCTTGATGAACTTCCTTTCCACTAATTTATCTAATAGATCTCTGAAACCGTGTTCTTTTGCGAGCTCCCACAAAGCCACATGGCAGCATGTTTCACAGCTTGTCTGCAGGTCATGTGAAGAAATACCTCCTTTGTTGTGATTATAACCCTGGCTGGTTTGACCCTTTTTTCTTGTATTACAGTGGCAGTCAATAATGTTCCATATTCACTATCTCCACACCACCTAGAATTTTACATATGGTTTGTGTAAAGTTAACTCTTATTTTCTCCCCTACTCTCCACTCCTCACTTATGGAAACTAGATTATGGTCACTCCTTATGTGGAGATTCTCCCGTATCATCTTGACCTTCTCCAAGCCATCTCTAGTTCTGAAATATCTGCCTAGAAATAGAGGCTAGAAATCAACATCACCCCTGTAACCAAGATGCAGGTGAGTTGCAGGTTTGTCTAGAGACATGGTATTCTGTCATGATATTCCTTTTCTATACCACTTGCTTTTTGACCACTACTGAGCGCTGAGCCGACTATCTATCAGAGCTTGGAAATCTTTTCCCTGAATAGTAGCAGATAGTCTGAAAACTATCATTTTATATGCAAAACTTGCAATGGCTTTTTTCCCAAGAGTATTACTTTACATTTCTCTGCATCAAATTTAACCTGCCATTTCATTGCCCAGTTACTCAATATAATGAGGTCCTTCTGGAGCTCTGCAATTGACTTAGCCTGTTAATATCCTGAATAATTTAGCTTTGATGCCAACTTTGTCACCTTACTCTTCATCTCCTCTTTTATCTGATTTCTGAAGAGCACAGGCCCTATCACAGAAATTAGAGGAACTCCACAGTTGACCTTCCTCCTCTGAAAAAAAAGATAATTTGTTTTTCCTCTGTGTTCCTCGACTTTTCATCAGTAATGTAAACATGTCATGACCTCCACTCCTGTCCCATGGCAATTTGATTTTCCCTAAGAATACTTGGGGAAAAACATTGGTGAAAACCTTTTGAAAATCCAGGCAGTCTATAGCAACTCTATCTCCTTTGTCCACGTTCGTTGTGTCAGGTAATTCTAAGAGTTCTGCAAGGGCATGACTTCTCACTATAAAAGCCAAGTTGACTCTTTTCTAAGAAATCAGTTATCCATTTGACAATTTATGCATGTATCCACTAATTCTTTTATTTTAGTTTAATGTTTTGATGCAGAGTTGATAGCAGCTTTGGCTACTTATCTCCCATTTCTCACCAAACCTCTTCAAGACAATCTGTAATCTTCTATTTCTCACTGAAACTCCTAGTGTCTGTAAACTGAAGAAGAAATGTGAACTCCATTCCACATAGGCTCTGTCTAACATACCTCTAATATGAATTTACATGACCAATTGAAAACATTGGTCTTCCCTTTCTGTTGATGCTACATTGAGGTATGTATGTGAAAAACTGTTAAAATCAAAGGAGTGCTGGACATATTTCCTTTTCCGCTGGATATATCTAGACTAGCAGTCAAATATGTGTTTCTGAACTAGCCTTAAGAAATTACATTAGAATTTTATTTGTATTTGCTTCCATGTAATTTTCTTCCCAGTTTAGCATCTAAGTAGTAATGTGTTTAATATTTATACTTTTATGATTCAGTTGTTTTATCGGGTTTTATTGTGGCATTGGATTCCTCCAGTCAGAAATGACCAAGTTCACTGTGCTGAAAGGGTACTTGGTAGGGGGTGGAGAAAGAAAGGAAACTGGAGATTTATTTTCCACAGCCAGAATTTGGGGGCCTCACTGATCAGTGCAACAAGATGACTATGTGGAGTCTGTTCTCCTGTATCTGCAGCAATGTTGGTGGCAATGAGTTTCTCTTCAAACATGGAAATTTTTCAATGAGGGTGGTGAAACACTGGAACAGGTTGCCCAGAGAGGTTATAGACGCCCCATCCCTGGAAACATTCAAGGTCAGGCTGGACGGGGGCTCTGAGCAACCTGATCCAATTGAAGCTGTCCCTGCACATTGCAGGGAGATTGGACTAGGTGACCTTTAAAGGTCCCTTCCAGTACAAACTGTTCTATGATTCTACTAGCAGTAGTGCAAAACACAGGAGAAGAAAGTGTCGCCAGCTTAAGTTCAATTAGAAAAAAGAGAAAGCCAGAGAAGGAGCATAGGGAAGATAACATTTAACATGCAAGCAGTAGTCATGGGGTGATCAAACAAATGCATTTTGCAACCCAAATAAATTTTGTCTTTGTCAGGCATGCTTGTTTTGAGTTAAGTGCTCCTTGTCTCTTCTAATACATAGCTTATTGCCAATTAATCAGATTTCATGTAGGTCTATTTATCATAGCGACTGGAGGATGGTGATCTTGCAAAACTGTTCCCAACTGCTACTACGTGCCTCTGAAGCAGCATTAACATATATCCAGACCTCTTGTGAGATGCACATTGCAGGTAGTCAACAGCAGAGCCCTGGGCAGGGGGGAGAAACACTAAGGGGGTCACATCTGGAGTATCAAGGATCAGAACAATAAAGCTCTTTGAAGACGAGTTGAAGAATCGTAACTGCATTCAGTGGAAAGAGTGCAGGGGAGGGGACTTTAAGCTGTAATGTGATGTAGCTAGCACAACCTCGAGAAAATAGTGATTTATAAATGGCAGGATCATGGGACAAATCCAAGGGATGTTATTTACAGAGCCTAACCTTGCTTCCCTTGAAATTGTGGTAAAACTTCTATTGAACAAAAGCTCTATACTTCTGAGTTTTCTTACATTGCACTCTGTGGTGATAGACTCTACTATTTGATTCGAGTTGCTGCTTCAAAATACACGTGATAATATGCATGATTGCACTTTTAAATACCAACTTTTTAAGACTCACAACTGATTTGCAAATATAGTTTTACGGAAATAAATTTACTGTGTCATTTAATTCTACCATGCTAAGCTGTTTTCTGTTTAAGCTCTTAGTGTATCGCTGTGTACAATGATAACAACAAAAAGCAGGCTGGTGTATCTTTATCTTAGAGTTGTTCTTCCCAGTGAGTCTAGTTCACCTGCTTAAGTAATAATAATGCTATGGGTGGTGTTTTCATGATTCTAGTATTAAAGTACATTGTTTGACTAGTGCTTCGTCTTCTGGAGCAATGAAATTTTCAATCTAAATGAAACAATCTTCTACCTAATTACATTATGGTCCTCTAGCAATTCCAGAGGGCATACAGAGTAACATTAAAGGCCTAAGGATTTAATTCATAAAGCCAATTCTGGTCGGAATGAGCAGTAATCTGAAAATTGCTTTAGTTTCACTTTTTGATTACTCTTTAGCAACAACACTTGACCAAAACACGTTAAGCAAATCAAGTATAAAAATAACTTGTAAAGGCCTTGGATTTTGAAGTTGTAGATAGTCATCGCTGTGATATTAAAGGTGACTTGAAGCACAAGCATACAAGGAAGATCTTGAAAGTTTCTAGTCTACAATTCAAAAGCCCTTCCAGGCATTTTGAAGATGGCAAAAATTCTTAAAGCATTCTCAATCACTTCTTGATTGATTTTTTTTAAAACTTAAACAAATATTTGCAACAAAGAAAGTAATATTTTTTACATTTCAATGTTTTGGCCCTATAACTGCAGCTGATCACTTATGTTAAAAGGAAAGATGTTTCAACTCGAGCTGGCAGATCACACTTTCAAAACAACAGACTAGAAAGTGTCCAGGAGCCATTCTGGTATGCTGTGGTATTCGTTTCAAGTAACCAAGGTAGGACTCTCAGTTTGTGGTGGTAGGTGTTTATCCTTTGGAGGGTTAAAAATGGCCCCTGTCTCCATAGACTTCTATCAGTGGGATGTCATTTGCAAATATATTTGCCACCCGTGTCTATGCTGTTCTATTCTTGTTCAACTCCTCCTTTATTTCACTAGCAACATTTCTTATCAGCATATTTCCAAAGCACTTTTTAAGTATTTGTGGTTGCTAGTACCTTCCATTTTTGTTTATTTCAAGTTACTTGACTTCTGGAAGAAAAATCTATGTTTTCAGCTATTTTGGAGCTCTGCCTTAAGGGATGCAATGTGAAAGGGGTAAATGTCAGGTTTATCAAAAACACTTCCCTTTTCAGTTGAACTGAAAAGCATGCCAAATATTTTCAGTATTTCTTGTCTTGCAACAAATCTACGCATCATTCACTTTTACAATTTTGTTATATTTCGGTAAATTACGGCTTTTTTGTGTGTTTTTTGAACCTTTCCAGATCAGGCATGGAAAGCTGAGGGCTTAACGTGGATATGGCAGGAGGACATTTCTGGAAAAAGCTATAACATTGTTTTCTTCAGGACCATTGCTGCAATATTGTATATTTTCTGCTAGAACTTGTATGCCAGGTCAGCTTATTTATCTTCCTAGTTGTCCCATTCTGCTTTATTTGGTGGTTGAAGGGATGAAAGAGAGAAAGAGAGAGCAAGAGAGCAGTTTAGGGTCTTCATTATTGCTGTTATTGTAATGAAGTGTTTAAATGAAGTGTTTAAATGAAGTGCTGGGCCTTTTAAGATACTATTTTCAGCAACATAAATACAAATGATCCTTGTGCTGAGTATAACCATTACAAAGAGTACTCTCAAAAGATTATTTAAAATAAATGTGTAATCTTTTAATCACTCTGAAGTTTATACGTAAGAGTAATTACTCTGGCATGAGTCCAAGTAGTCAGTATCAGGGCATGTTATTAATGCACTAGTTAGCATAGCTGGAACACCGTTATGGATTGGTAGGGCTCCATAGTCTAAGCCTACAAGAAATTGAGGCTATCATCTGCCGTGAAACTCTTTCCCAGTCTAGAATAAGACATTGGAATCAGGTCTAACACACAGAGGAAAAGTCAGATTTGTCAGAAGTGAAAGCAGTAACCTGAATGCTTCTCTTTAAACCAGTGGTACATTTAATTTTAACTTAACAGAAGCAGAGAAGGACCAATTCTGAGAGACCTTGATGATCCTTCCTGTACTCCGTTGCCAGATTTGCACATAGGTCTGCTCTTTTGTTGCAATTAGTAATTTTTCTGGGGTGTGGAAAGTACTAAGAGCAAAGACTGTTTCAGACTCTCTAAAAATAGCATTTACAGAGTGTATTTTTAACTCCTGAGGGATTTCACACCAGCCTGTATCACTGAAGTAGAGCAGCATTTGTGGTGGAAAGCAAAACATCATCTGCATGACTGAAAAACAGATTGCTTAGGTGAGAGATCTTTCTTCTCTCCTGGAACATGGAATAGGAGAGGATCATCTATAACCCCAGCCATGCCTGTATCAAACCATGTTTATTTCTATAGAATTCATTGGGTTCCTCCTCATGGGAATGAGATGGTCCCAGTTCTAATTTGATCCGGAAGGATCCTAAATCTGCTAAACCCTTTGAATCGCTAAGCTGTGTCCACATCTGCTGAAATGTTACAGAATTGCAAGCACAGATTTATTGGAGGCAGGGGCCTTCCTGAGCACTCTTCATCCCTCAGCTGCAGCAGCTCCTTCTCGTATGATAAGGGAGACTTGCTCAGCTTTGCCATTCAGATGCGGGAGTATCTACTTCAGTAGTTGCATACTGCCTTTCCAAAGCATACACTTGGGGAGGAAAAAAAAACAAAGAAAAAAGTCTCTTTTCCTCTAGAACAGTCTTATCCCAGTTCCCCATAGGAGTGACAGTGGCAGTGATGGACAATTGCATGTCTAAATGAGAGACGGTGCTCTTCTCCTGGCTGTTAATAGCTCTTAAATCTGAAGCACCGATCTAGTCTACATCACACAAGCGGCACGTACAGGCCTTGGGTGTTTGCAGTGGTAGAACCTGAACTTGCTGAACATCCCTCAGGTCTTGCTGTGTAAGTTGGGGATATTTTCCTTAGCTCTCAAGAGTGCTGTGAAACTAAATAGTCAAATCTTTCCCAGCAACTTGCCTATTTCATAGAAGATGCTTTAGACATCCGACGTACTATGAGCGTAGTTTTGTTATAAAACTGTGTAATCTGGTTAATATTAAAATAAAATATTTTCTCTCTATTGCTCAGCAACAGCATCTTCTCTTTATCTGTCAGTATTCAATAAAAAGGACCTTTAACACTTACCGCTCCTAAAATAGAGGATGTTTTCCTCTGTACTAGTAATCCAGCTTTATTGCTGCATTTCTTCTGGAATATTCTGCCCCTCCTATGAATTGGCAATGCATACGGACTTCTTGGTGACGTTCATACTTTCTGTGAGATAGTTATTTGCATGAATATTAGATCCATCTTTGAAGAATTATCCTAGTAGTTTCCGTCTGGCTTGATACTTGCTTTCACTGCAATCTTGTTTTGCCTCTCTGGCAGGTAGTTCTTTACTTCCTTTCAATAGCTGAATTCATCCCCCTCTTTTCTACTTTCTAAAGATTTCCCATGTGTCTGCATGTTTGATACCTTACGAAAGCCAGACAGAGTAGGTATAATAGATTTCCTTTGTCTAGAAAATCAAAGAGTTTAAAATGTCTGGCATGATCTCTTCAGTAAACCTCTGTCACATATTTTTATACCCTGTCGCACTTTCCTTTTAATTATTCTTTTTTTTCAGCATTTGTTCTCTTATGTGTTCTTGAGATTAGACCAATGGACTCAGAGATGCCCTGGTCTGCCACCTCCTCTAAAATACATATGCCACTATTACAATCCCCTGGTTTTGGGGTTCCATTTCTTCGTTTGCTCTATTTGATAAAATTTCTTCCACTGGAACTGCAATTTCATTTTCAATGCCATGGTTATTTCCATTTCTATAGTCAACTTCCGATGTGGCCTCTCATTATCAGCAGCAGGATATTTCTCAGAAGATGAGGCAAGATATTCAAGTTAATCTCAGTCTCAAATGAATGATCTTTAATGCCTGACTTATTCTAACTGGATGTGATCTTTTAAAATAGATGTTATGGATTAATCTTTTGCTACTTGCTTTTTTCCCCAAAAAAATCTACCTCAGCTTGAGTCTTGGAAATTCTCACTTCATACTTACACTTTCCTACTTAGAACAGAGTTCTAAGCTTTTTTTCCTGCTCTTTACTCTCCATCCTTGCAGCCATTTGCATCTACTCTCATTTTGTAGAGCAAGTTTTTTATTTATCCATTTGGTCTGAAGATCTTCCTTATGAACATTTTCCCTTTCACTAGAATACAGACTTGGGCCACTTTTTCATACATTTGATTTAAAGGAATTTGAAGCCTCCTCCATACTGAAGTCCCAGAGGTCTTCAGCTGAAGTGGCTTCACTGAACAGTCTCAGGCTAGTCGTTTTGAAACACTGATCTTTTAGTAGCCAAGATCTCCTTCATTATTTTCTTGAAGGTTTCTACCCTGTATTTCAGCTTTCCCTCCTTTTATGGAACAAGAAGCACATGGAGTTTTTCCCCCATCTCTGTGTCTCGCCATGCACTGCCAGAACTGGATGTGCTTATCTTCCTCCAGGATGTGAAATATTTTTTTCTGAAAGTCAACTACAGGCAACTTGACTTTGTTCCCAGCCGGTGGTGAAACACTAATTCTGCAGGAATCACAGGGATTTAATTTTTTCAGCTTACTTTCTAAGAGTGCTCATCTCACCTCAGTCTGCAGGGGGTTAGATTAGCAGAGAACACTTTTCAATCCTCTGCTTTTAACTTTATATATAACAGAGTTAAGGGTTTAACCTGACAAGCACTAGAGTAAAAAAAAAAACCACAAAAAGATGCAAACATTGGTGTAAAGCAAATAACGATGCTTTACAGCTCCCAGAAATCCCTTCCTTAGTGCTGATAGGAAACGTGCAAATTAAGAAATCTATGTATCATATAATGTGTGATTTTTAACGACTGTTTTATAGCCAACTTATGTGCATGGGGAGAAGGGCAGTTTTGAATTGCGTTTTGTTTCATTTATTTATGTACAGATAGATACATTTACACGCACACACATATATAAGCAGTGTGTGCTCAGGTGCATAATATATGTATTCATGGTGCAAACCTCCGAAGAGGCAGGTTTAGGGTGTCACTGCCGTGCTTTTTCGTACAAAGGGGAAAATCTGCAATTTAGAAACAAACCCCTGTCATAACAAAGTGGTTTAATTTTAGTTACAGGCCAAGCTTAAAATGTACCCAATCTAGGGCAAAGCCCATCTCTGAAGTGCACAGCCTGAGGTAAATTGATACATTCATTCCCAGTGCAGACTACTTCTACACTGATTACTGGTCTCTACTAACAGTGTTTGCAAGACGGCTTATCTATTCTCCTCTTCTATAAGAGACACTGTTCAAAGAGCTTGAAACACAGCTGCCTCTTTACAGGCTTTACCTAGTTTTCAAAAGGAGAGGAATCATGTGGCTGGGGGGTGGATGCCTCCGCAATAGAAAATCTAAATTAATCTTCATAGAAAATGGGGAGCCTTGTTTGGATCTATCAGAAAGGAAAAGCACTTGTAGGTGAAATCTTCTTAAGACCAAAGTGAAAACTTGGAGGGAACCCTGTGAAAACGCTGGGCCGCGAGGCTTCCTGGGCATTTCAAACAAAAGAAATTAGCTCTCCGGATAAAAGGTTCCTGGTTTAAATGTGAAAGTTTTCACCATGAAGAGGCGGTGCAATGCCGAAAGTTTGAACGGGCTGAGTTTAACACCGAGCCTCTCCATCTGGCTCTGGCACAGCCTCTCTTCCTCCTCGCCTTTTCCTTCAGGGCAGGAGCCATGACACCAAATACACATTTGCTTCATCCTATTGGGAAATGAAGCAGTGGACTTAAGCGTATCCTAACCTCTGTAGGCAACACTTCAGTAACTTCTCACTTTTGAATTATTATCTTGGCCAGCTGGCCAAACGCAAGGCTGGAAAAGATGTCAGAAGGACACCTCTTTCAGTGTTTCTCAGTCTCAGCCCTATTTCACTTGCCAGTGTGGGAAAGCTGTGCTGTGTCAGGAGAGAGGGTCTGCTGGCGTCTGATGCATTAGGATGTCTGCAGACAACCGCTACTCTGGGAAGCACAGAGCTTGTCCATCTCACCCTCATAGTGCTGCCCTGTGCCCCAAGACCGGGAGCAGTGAGAGACTGGCGTCAGAGCCAACAGGGATGACCAAACGGTGCGGGGAGAAAAATCAAGGTAGCAAAAGGAGAAGGTGAGAAAGAAGGTACGGCAAAAAGGAGCAGCCTGTTCATATAAACACATAACCCAAAGATGTGGTTTAGCAGAGACCAACAGCTTTTGGCTTTCTTTTTAATGAACTTTCATGGGAAGAAAAAATACTTCTTTTCTTTGTGCAAGACTTGTGAGAGCACAGAGCTGTTCCCACAAGCATTGCTGTTGGTTTGCAGTCTGACCTGCTCAGTTGCTCAAAAGTATGTAAGACAGGAGAACTTCTCTTTCTCTTCTTTTTGTAGCTCTGCTAACCGGGGATTTTTGGTATCTGAAGTGCTTGCAAGATGTAAAAAGCTACTGAACCAAAGACACCACAGATTTTTAGTGCAAAATATACCAGAAATTTTCTGGTAATGTAAATCGGATCCTTTTGATTTGCCATCACTATGGTTTTTTTCCTCAGCCTGTTGGAGAGAGAAACTTACAGCATGATGAATGAGCGCTGACTTCTGGCCCAGGCGGCACTCAACGTAAAATCCCTCGGCTTTTCCAAACTGGCCGTTCTTGTCCTTCCCATTCTTGGGAAATTAGGCTTATGAAGGGTGACATCACACCGGACAAGCTCACATAGCTGTTTCTTGTTTTAAAATGTTAATTCACTTGCACTTGGAGATCTGGAGTGTAAGTGGGCAAAAGGGAGGTGATGTACCCATAAGCCTGCGATAAATCTATTGCAAGAGGGCTGTGGCTCGTCCTGCCACCTGCTGTTTTGAAAGTGACTGTTTTGCATATCTGGAATCAAGCGTACTAGAGACATAGCTACCTACATTTCTAAGCAGTGACTAGCGTATTAAGTATCCTTTTTTTCTGTCAAAACACTTTGCGTGTGTGTTTGTAGAAGAACTGATCCTAAAATATGGGGTTTCCATATGCAAAGCTCTACACCTGAGACAGTGACGTTTGCTTTCCAGAACGCTGTTTTTCGTTTCAGAAACAGGTCTCTGGCGAGAAGGAAAACAGAGGCACTTACGGTATGAGTGGGGACCATAGATTAGTGTGCAAGTTCCCCTGGGGATTTCCGTGTTCCAGTTTTGCACTTCAATAGGCCTTAGGCAGCAGAAATTGCATGCCTACATCAGTTAGATTTTGTTTCTTCTTGAATTATGTGCAAGATATGCAACCCAACCCTCCTGTAAAAGACTCGCAACATGCAAGCTCACATAGCCCCCCATGCAAGGGAATTTTCTTTTATGGAGACTGGCCTAATGTGTGAAATCATGAAGTTAACCCCCTGGCATTAGTGGTGGGCTTCACAGTTTAAGACTGAAAACTCCCAAGTGCCGGTCCCAAGCGCTCCTAAAGCCCAGTGGATATGGCTGCAAGCAAAGCAACTTCCCACCTCCAGAGATATTTCGTTTCCCCAAGCTTAATACAGTAAAATGCATCAGACAGAGATCTCACTGTGTCTTTGGAAGCAAGACCACCCAGGGGCACCTCTGTGAAATTATTCTGAGTGAATGTGGTTTGAGCGGTTTAGTAGAAGGTCAATGATTCTGTCTCCCCCCCCCNATCCCACCCAATATTCTTCTTTGCACAAGGCAAAAGAGGAAAACGTTTTAACGGCACTGCATAGTTAGATTCACTTAGATAGTGAATAAAAATGCTTACAAGTAGCAGTTTTATGCACAGCTGTAGCCTTTGATTGTTTTAAGTACCTGTTATTTTAAAATTATTCCCTAAAAAAAAAAACCCAAACCTGTGCATTTATTTCTTCTACTTGCAAAGACCACTGGGAGCACTTGTGAGTCATTCGCCATGGAGATAGAAAGGGCAGGGGAAGTGGACTGTTAACACTAGGATCTCACCTGCTGTCAGATCAGGCTTAGCACAGAATAGGATGAGAGATTTGGATGGGGGTCTGTGAGGCTTGGTCCTACGCCAAGGCAGGGCTCAGCTCAATTGCTTAAAGGCATGTTCCTGCAAACAGAGCCAATGCAAATGTTACCATTGACTTCCACGGAAAGGCCATTGGAAACATCTTTCCACCCCTCCCCTCGCTCGCTTGCTCTCCCTCTTTTTTGTTATGTCCCATCTCTTTCACTTTGTTTCTGGCCTTTGCAGAGGGTGCAGCAATTTGGCCAGGGTCTCTGCCAGTAGATTGGGGGCCCAATGCCTTTTCTCGCTGGACTCAATAGAAATCTTTCTTATGACTGTAAAGGCAACTTGATTGAACATAAATTATCAGGCATAGGGGATTAGCTGTTGCATTAAATGTAAGTAATGATCACAGGTAGAAAGTAAAAGAAATATTTTTGTAAGTAAGCTCTCTTCTGGAAAGATTTAAAAAAAACAATTAAGATAAATGAATGATTAATTCAAGTACTTTTTCAGAAGATGAAAGACATGATTATTACTTTCTCCTGCACAGAAATTCATTGAATGGGAAATTATCAAATACAACATCTACTGCATGGAGTCCAGACGAATCACTGAATTCAGTGGCGCCCTTCCTGACTCTCATTTCCTACACAAGAGAAGAACTGGCCTGTGGGGCTGGAGAAGGAAGAGATTAATAAATGGTAGAACGAAAGAAGAAAGGGAATAATTGCATTATTTTAACCGTAACACATCCCTCAACTACTTGGTCTCACTGCTGTTTCTCACAAGAGACTTTCTAAGTAACTTTTGCCCAGTTCAATGCTCGGTTTCTCAGTTAACAGCTCCCTCTACATGGACTAGAAGTGGACTGTGCAGGGCTTGGTTCTGCCCCTCCAGCCATGTGGAGCGTAAGGTTTCATGGGGAAATCCATCACAAACCCCACAGCCCTCAAATCCATCCCTTACAGGGTGCTCTGTAAGGCAGCTCCCTTGGCCCTCTTCCATAACCCTACTTTCCTCCTTGCTGCAAACTTCCTGTAAAGATCACAATATCCTTGGCTCCTCCAAAGGCTGTGGGAGTTGGCAATTTTGTGCAGATCCCCGTTGCTATTTTCTGCTGGAAAAATCCTGGGGTGTGCTGCTCCTGGGACACGGTGCCACGTGGAGCGGCCGGTTTCTTCTTCGGCCTCATTTGGCCCTAGGACACATCCTGTCCAGAAAGATGAAGGAGAGGTATCTGCACCCTCAGGGAAGAGGAAGTTGTTTCTACACGGGATTTGCTGCCCTCTCACAGGCAGTTTGGTCTTTGTCCTCACAAAGTTTCTGCTCTCCCACCAGGAGACAGAAGAGTAGAGGGCGAGTTCCCAGGATTTGCTAAAGTCCACATGGATTTTATTTTTTTCTTCCCAAAAAGTCTGCCTTTAAATTAAAAGGTTTAAATGTTATTTTAAAATAGCTTAAAGCTTAAAAATATCTGTAATTGTTATTTTATTTTATAAATATGTATCTCTGGCTTCTTGTATTGCAATTACAGTATTTTGCTTTTATTTTTGCAGAGTTCACATGCTTTTTATTTCAGCCGAATAGCCCTAGCTAGCAGCTATTAAGCACAAAGACATCCTGCTACTTTTGTATTTCCATCCATCACCTTCCTCCTCCCCCTCTCCCATCCACATGTTTGTCTCCATCACCTGTCCCAACACTTTCGGGCTGGGAGCCCTTTGTCACAGACCGTCTGTCAGCCCACATGTTTGCACAGGGCTGGAGGCAGCGATACCCAGGCCTGGGCGAGGCCTCTCGCACAATATAAATTGTGATCCACAGAGGAGACGTCTGTTTTTACAGAGAGCTAATCCTCACACGTCCTCGTGTGGGGTAGGTACGCCTCTCACTTTTCAGGAGGAAGGGCCCTCCGAGCTTAGAGGCACCGGCCCTAAAACTGGGATACCTTCCGCTGGTGGGGTGCCGGGAACGATTGCCACCCCAGGGACAGCATCCGTGATGTTTGGCACTGGCATGCGCAATTCCACCTCCCCAGATTTTCCGAGTATAGGAAAATCATGTGTGTAAACATATCCTCAGCGCCGACGCGCTTTGGCTGGCTCTTGTAGTCTATGACAGCTCCATCACTGAGCTTCGAAAAGGGCAACGTGAGGATTTTGTGAAGCAGCAAGCAGTAACCTACCCCAAAACACCTCTAACCATAAACGCTGAGTTTTCTGCAGATGTTAACCCTTAAAGTGTGGTTATGGATCTAGGTTCAGCCCTGCAGTGACCCTGTCGGAGAAGTATTAAAACAGAACTTAACGCACCCTGGACTGGCTGCGGTACTGCTGCGGGGCTCCGCTGACACCGAACGCCAGCAGCGGCAAACTCCGGTGGCTGCTGATGCTCCCGGCAGATGTCAGGGCAGTTACGGTAATAAAATCTGTAAGGGCGGGTACCTTTTTCCTGCTGTAGCATTAAAGGTGAGTGCTGGAGAGGAGGGTTAAATACTTTCCATAAGTAGCATCTCACCAGTACCAGGGATGTGGCAGTTACCGCTGATATCTTGCACTTTCAAATGCTGCAAAACACTCATTTGCAGCTCAGGGCAGTAAAGAAGCTGGTTACCTGGAAGAGTGCAATACAGCTTTGCAAAATATGTACGTTTTGAGTTACAATTGTTGTGACAGTTTGCTTTGTTGGGCTCCAATTCAAGCAGCAGAGCGGCAGCCAGGAAATAGCCGGGCAGGGTGGGGGAGGCAGGGGCTGCAAGACATTGAAACAGAGTCAGCATTTCAAGCTCTGCACCTCACAGGAGTCAATTGAGTTTCTTCCCAGCTGCTCGCTGTGCTGTATCTATTTTGAAACTCTAATTTACAAGGACAGTTTATATTAAAAATCCCCTTGCTGAATCTGTTCAGAAATTTCAGGGTGAAGCAATGGAACAACTCTTTTTCCCAGAAATTGTCTTCCCAGCTATTGTTGATTAAAACCTGTGGATATCTTTTTATAATATTTCTTATACATGCCTGCTGGTTTCCCTTGCCTCTGTCATATTTCCCTACAGTTTCCAGATGATTGCCCACCTTTTCCCCCTCCTTCTCTTCTCTGTACCTGAAATTCTGTACCACATCAAATTCACACTGGAAAAATCTTGTACATCATCTGTACATGAAAAATTACGGTTTTGGATTTTAATTAAGAAATAATTTCCAGTAAATGTTGTTCCAGTGAAGTTTCACCAAGTTGTTTGCATGGGTATTTAAAGAAATTTCATTACAATAGAAATAAAATGAAAATATTCTGGTTTAGGCCCCAATTCAGCAATGTGTTTAGGCACTTACTTAAACTAATCCATTAACACGTTTGAGTGCTGAATAAATCCCCTGTGGTATTTAAAGCTTGGAGTGCGTTTAAGTATTTTTGTGATTTCAAATCCTAGTCCTCCTCAGTAGGAGGAAAAAAAGTATCTCATGCATTAGATAAAAATACTTTTATTTTCTTAAAAAAAGAAATTAAAGAGGATTGAGGTTCATAATATAGCCAATGTTTTGGGGCAGGCCAGACTGAAATACACAGCAAGCTGTGCTCCCGTAGCCTGTCCTGAAGGGACAAACCAGCAGTGCAGGGCGATTAATGCCTGTCACTGAGTGGTGGGGAGACTCTTGCCTGCTTTCAACGTGGGCAGGCACGCGGTGTCAGAGGGAGAGGTCAGCCACCCTCTCCTTCCTCACCTGGTGATGGAGGGCGAGTGGTGCTCTGCAGGCGGCTCTGTGTGAGGACCCAAATGTGGGGCAAAGCTCCCAAAAGCTAACAGAAATCACTGGAGGAGGTTCCTGCTGCTGAGGTCAGTCCTGCCGAGGTGCCATGCTGCGGTCGCTGCACAGTCCCCCTCAGCTCTGCCTTGGACTCAGCCATTTGCTTCCAACCTGAGACGTACATACCCATGTACACACAGGGTGATAAGCACCAGCCTACCTACGCTATTTCAAAGTCAGACTGTGCTTAATCAATTATCTTCCCAGTGCTGACAGAGACAAAAGAGGCTGAATTCAGCTGAACGGGTCATGCCAGCAAGGAACTTGCGTCACTTGTTAAGCAGGACTAAAGTTGCACCCTCCTGCAGGAGCAGTCCAGTATTTTGGGTATCCTATACCTGCCAACATATTTTCATCTCCTATTTTCTTCTTCAGCTCTGATGATAAAAAAGGGGAGAGTATGTACGATTCTGCATGGTAATTGAAAATGAAACAAAGTCTCTGGCTTTAATGCAAACTGCAGACAACACTGGACTCTTGGTAGCATGTCTTTGAAGAAGTGCTCTTTCAGCTCAGCTTTCATACAACTGTGCAATGAAAGTTCGATGAGAGATGTAAAGACAACCATTTAAAATTTCAGTGCTTACTGAGAAGGTGGAGAATTGTTTTTCTTAGACAAAAGCCACATTGAAAAAAATAAGAGGGCGGCATAACTCTGTTTCTCTTTCGGCCTCTCTCTAACTCCTGAAAGAACTCAGGCATAAACTGGGTAAGCCACTAAATATGACTCAGCTCATTCACACAAGCTGCAAAAAAATCTTTATTTATTTAAAGAAAATTCTCTAACAATAGCCCTACCTGCTTCAGCAGGCAAACCTGACTGTTTGGTAATGCCAGGCTGCAGGAAGTATTATTTCAAATGCAGGATTTCCCCTCCTGATAATTTTTGAACAGATGGGTTTGTGGCAACATGTCTAAGTTTCTTTTTTTGCTGTTATTATTTTTTTTTTCATACTAAACTTGTTTGGACTGTATGAGGTAAGCTATTAAAAGCAGCAGAGTACTAGGCTTGAAAGTATAATCTCAGTATTACGCTCAAAAGGATCTAATAAAATGTCTGAGAGAATGATCATTAGCTGTCCCAGTATTCTCTCTGCCAGTGCCCAGTACTGGGAATGTCAGGAACAGATGTAAAACTCTGGGATATTTAACCTGGGAAAAATTATACAACTGTGTACACAGGTGGAGCCGGACTCCCTTGTATTAAGGGGAGGAGGTGGAGAGGGAAGGAAAGGGTAGGTAGAGAGGAAGTTGTTCAAGTCTGTTGGTGATGAGTGGGCTGTTAAAATATACAAGGCGATAAACTGAAGAGGGTTATTTTCCGCGTAAATATGTGTGTGTGGTTGTCAGAGTACCCAAAACATCAAACTGAAGAATCCCATAACCTTTACTGTAGGGACTGTAGCAGTCAGTGTCCCCTTACTGGGGCCACTGTCCATTTTGGTGGGTCTCCTGGTGCTCCCATAGTAAATGCTATCAGTAACAGCAACGCAGTTCTGGAGGTTCGTGTTTTGAACTCTACCAGTCACGTCCAGCTGTACTCCTCCTCCTCCTCCCCACCCATGTTGGTCTCATTGCTTTAGCTCAGCTCCTCAGGTAGGCTGCTCCAAGGCTGGGCTCTGCAGCATGCCCCCATCCCTGGGACGCCTGGGCTTGCTTACTGCACCTCCAAGTGGGTGCCATGCAGCTGAGGTCCACGCATCATCCCTGCATTATCTGAGGCATGTATTCACTGTGCAGCCACCATGGAGAACTGGATGAGAAGAAAGGGGTTTCAGGCACTAGTGTATGTTTTGGAGGAACTTGGGTTTACCTTCTTGCTCGTTTAGTGAGCCTCTGCAGTTTTTGGAAAGCAGAGTTTCGGAGCCCTGTTGCTCTGTGAGAAGGTTGGAAGGAGGGTCAGAAAGTAGCCCTGATTTAGGAATTACTTATTCTGTGGTAGCGAAGGTTGTGCATGTGCTTTATGAGAGAAAAAGAGGTGGGCTAACTGGCCCAGATTCAATATGGATATGATTGAAATAAACCTAGTAGGTTGGAGGGAAGATGTTGAAGCAGGAGCAGATACAACAAAATCCTGCTCCAGCTGATAGCCAAATTACCATTGGTTTTAGCAGTTCTGGGGCTTCGTTCATGTTGTCTGCTGCTACTATCTGGATTTCAATCATTGTGGATTTTGAGGAAAACCCATACTTAAATCCCCAAAACACTTGTTTTACGCCAAATTTAACTCTTTTAGAGTTTTTCATAATCTGTCTAGCCTGACTAGAGCTCTACTAAATCTGAAAAACTGTATTTCTGCTTATGATGATTAAGAAAGAAGATAAACCCAGTTTAACTTTAAGACTGTGTTTTCAGGGCTAATAATTGTTTGAACAGTGGGGGATATAACATAGAAAACAGAAAATAATTCCCAATAGCACCTCTTTTTACAACGTCATTGTGGGCTTTGTTGACTTTAGACTGGCTTTTTTTCTGTGGATGCCATGGAATTTGAGATGACTTGAAACACTCAAATGAACACATTTAAATGTGTGTATTTATGGGTAGGGGAGGGGAATTCGCACTTAAATCCTAAGTGCTGGAATTAGCTCCAACAAAGCCTGAGTGGGTTGAATTTCAAATGTATTCAGCTGATGGAGCAGAAATTTGTTGGCTAGCTTCAAGAGTTATCTATTTTTTTCCCACCCAGAGAACATCTTTGCCAGCTAGCTCAGTTTAGCAAAATAAGAGCAATATGTTTAAACACAGAATTTCAGCTACGGAGCGGTGGGGTGGTGGGGTTCCTCTGCTGGGCTTCAGGTTCCTTTTGGCGGTGTAATTTGGTGAATCCTGGACTGTCTGTGCTGTTCTTGCTCTGCAAATGCAGAGCTCTCCATCTGCCCTCAGTCCTAAGTCCTGCACTCAAGGGGGCTCTGACAGAGAGACTTTGGCAAATCCTGCCACAGAAATTTAACGTATTAGTCAGGGCCCCTTGGATGTTAGTGCTGACAAGACCCGGGTGGGAGACTCTTGCCATAGCAGAGGTGGCAGAAGAGAGCAGAGTGCCCACACGTTGTATCAGATCAGTGTGCCAGGCAGCCAACAGTGTAAGCGCAACAGCAAACCCATTTCCTCTTCCACTTTTACAGAAGATGATAAGCTGAGATGGAAAGGGGATGGATGGCTGGGGATGTCACCTGCAGCTGAAGTCTGAAAGTTCATCTGTTGGAACCAAAACTAAACTGTACATTACAGGGGGCAACTCATGTGTTGTTAGAAGTCTCTTTAGACTAGCTTCATTAGTCAGATTAATCGTAAAAATCGCCACAGACTGAATCTGAAACAAGCTTGGCAAATTGCCTCTTCTTTGTATGGTGTAAGGGAATAAACCTTTTTAATGACCTGGCCAAACCTCTGCATCACCTGTTAGAATTATTTTCACAGCTCATGTCAGCCCTGGCTCTTCTCTTTCCTATGGATAGCGTAAACACCAGTATTGCATCTGGATGCTGTGGCAGGGGAAGAACTGTGCTCGTAGGAAAAGTCCAGCTGGTGCTTGCAAGTCAGTGGTCAGGACAGTGCTGACTTGAGGGGCTCAGACCAGGGTTTCTCAGGAGGCTGCTCCATCATGCTGACATTTTTGTCTTCAGGGTATGGAAGAAAGACGATTCTGCAAAGATCAATATGCCTAGCATCACGCCTGGCAGATTTCCTACAACCTCTGGCACTTGCTGGGGAAAAAAAAAATTGCAGCTGCACTTGCCCCTTCCTTCATGTGAATAAAACCTACAACCTATGTCTGGTTTTTGCTTTGTAGATACAGTATGCACTTCATCTATCTATTTATCTATCTGTCTACATGTGATGAAGATAACTGTACTCTAACCCATTGTCTTGTCCCTGCAAAATCTTCACTGAAACATGATGATTCACAGTAGTTTGATACACAGTTGGTACAAATGACTATTCTGTGAGGAACAGAATGGAGTACAGGGTTTGGTGCACAATTCTTTTTCTATAACAGAAAAGGAACTTATAATGCAAACATTGTGTGCCTGACATATTTTTATAACAGAGTACTAAGAAAATACTTGCTACCTGAAATATTTCTGTAAGTCACTGAAGCAAGCAATCCAACATGTGGGTTACATTACATTCAGAGCTGATCTTAGTTTTGTAACACACACTAAACAGCAGTATGTAGGAGGCTCAGGTTTAATAAAACTAAAACTTTCGGTGGTGCATACAGCCAATAAAGATTTAAGCATGCTGGGCATGATCAGCATACTAATTGCTGCATTAATAAATCCTGAAGCCTGGGTTGTTTTGAAAGGCAAATAAAATTATTGTAGAAACCTTGAGGAGCATTTACTTAGAAAAGTTAGCATAGGCCTGTACTGAGATGTGCATGAATGTAAAATATCAGTGGTAACACTGATCAGACATTTTTTTCGACCTCTCTGTTCTGTGTAATCAGGACTTTGCAACGTCTGATGTTAAGTTGTTCTGCCCTAGTGTTTATGGATGAAACATCACTGGAAACAATCGTGTTTCTGTAACTGCTAGTGATAATGCAGGTTATCTTTCATTTTCACTACCGCATTGAATAAGTCATGCTGTACAGATGAAGGGGTCCCAAAGAATAAGGTTGGACAGAGCTATCCATTCAACTACAACACTTCAGACCACAACCACAGGCAAAAGGGAACATGACAGCAATTGCCCCAGCATAAAAAATTGTCCAATGGATCCGTTTCGCAATGCCGGAGTGCAATGTTTCCCGGGAGGCCAGGGAAAAAGGAGGTCCCCAAGGTCTCTTCTCGTGTGGATACAGGACCACAACTGGGTCTGAACTGATGTGAAGTGGTACTTCGAGCGCTGTGGGCCAGCACGCAGCGTCTTGTCCAGATGTCAGCAAGAAGCTCTTTCCTCTCATTTCTGCTCCCCAGCAACCCCCCCAGCCCCTCACCAGAGAGAAATGCTCCCTGCCTTGTGCAGAAATGGGCTGGGTATCAGCGGCAAGAGGTTTCCAGCTTAGGAAGAACAAGCTTGCAAAGGTGAAAAGGAAGATTAAAAAATTAGCCCTGAGAGTTTACAGAAGTGTAAAGTACTCCATCCATTTCCAAGCCTGGTGACGGAAGAAAGATGGGTTTACATGCAAAAAAAAATTTAAAGAAATGTTTTATTTTCACAGGGAGCTCATTTGCCTAGCAAAAAGCACACTCCACTGTTCTTTACTTCCTAAATAAAAATTGTTTATTAAAAAGTTTGGAATTTTTTTAATGAAAGGTAAGATTAATGAACCGTGCTCAAGCAGCAATGATTCCTGCCAGCTTGTGCATTAGTCAGCTATTAACATACTTCTTGGGTAATTTGAAGGCATTTTTTCATAGTGCATTGGAAATCACAAAAGACTCGTTGAACTCAACAGGATCCTTACTCCCAGTTAGCTTGCCTTACAGTCTGATGGCTGTGGCTGTTCTAATATATTTTGACATTTTTCTCAGTAGCATCAGCACAGTTAGTGGAGAAAATCAGCAAGTACTGTAAGGTGAAAAGGGCTTCCTTTTACAGACACTTCATTTTTAGCACAACAGTCATCCTAAGTCTCTCTCTCTCTTTCTCCCACTACTATTACATGGACTGTAAGAACAGGGAGGCGAGATCTAGAGGCAGAGAAGATGGGAAAAAAAAAGAAAAGAAAGAAAAAAAAGATTGCATCTCTTTCCTCATAAACTCTTGTCTACCTAGTCTGACACAGATAAGAAATGTGCATTAGAGCTGTGAGTTCTGAATCTCTAGCAGAGTGTTTTCAGCACGCAGAAGATACAAGCGCGGTACATGATACTCCCATTGGGAGAAAGTGATGAGCGAAATGTGTTTTGTTATTGCAGTGTCAAAAGGAATCCCCAGGCTGGAGAAGCTGTGGTTTCTAGCAAAAACCAGGGGTGAAATATGAATGAATAAAGAATACATAGTGAGGCAGCTGTTTTGGCGATGGTATTTCAGACTTCCACCAAGCAACCTTAATGAAGCAGGAAGCAGGGAAGTGCGATTATATTAAAGGACCTGGACCCAGACCGTAGATACCAGACATGGTTCTCAAGTCTGCAGCAGATTCTGTAGGCAACATGGAACAAACCAACCTTTCTCTGCCTCAGCTTTCCAGTTGTAAAGTGGTGGCAGCAAGAACACTGGCATTTGGTTTTTTCTAGCATCTTTTGTCTCCTTTGTTGGTTCCCCTCAAGAGAGTAACCATCTTCTACACATTTCTGCTGTGGCCAACAGTGATGTGACCAGCAGTGCTGTGGCCTCAGCTAGATCCAGTGGCTGTTAATCTCATAGACTAGACGATCTTTGATTTTGGGTTGCATACGTATCAAGCTATATGCTTGCAGCATCTTAGGTCCTAAGTCGATGGCAGTAGCTCTTAGGATGCTATTCTCTGTCAGTTTATGTACCAAAGTCCCTTTTTCTTGCCGATTACCACATCGTCTTTTTTCCTTTTGAAGCAGCTGCTGTAGCAGGCAGAGGTTTATTGGCCTCCAACTCAGACCTCAAAGGCAAACCTTTCACACTCCCAAACAACTACCTGAAAGGAGGTTGTAGTGAAGCGCATGTTGGACTCTTCTCCCAAGTAACCAGCGATAGGACAAGAGGAAATGGCCTCAAGTTGCATCAGGGGAGGTTTAGATTGGATATCAGGAAAAATTTCTTTACCGAAAGAGTGGTTAAACATTGGAACAGGCTGCCCAGGGAGGTGTTGGAGTCATGATCCCTGGAGGCATTCAAAAAACGTGTAGATGTGGCACTTCAGGGCCTGGTTTAGGAAGCATGGTGGTGTTGGGTTGACGGTTGGACCTGATGATCTTAGAGGTCATTTCGAACCTTAATGATTCTATGAAACATACAACCCATGGGAAATCTGCAGCTGCCCAAGGTACCATTCCCCCCTTTTTTCTGCCTGAGAGTCCAATAAAGAGCTTCTCAGACCACCACAGTGAAGGTTAAACGGGATTCATCCAAAGGACTGGAGAAATGGCAGACCTGTTTCTCATGGCAGAAAGCAATCCAGTCTTCTAAGGATGATGGTACCCCCACCAAAACCCCACCTGGGGACAGTTTCCATGGTGATTAATCAGACTTTGCTGCACTATGGAGAAACACCTCTTTCTCTGTTGAGACGCTCAAAGACCTAGTGCAAAAAGCACTATTCCCATAAGGATGGGAATACATGGTGTGTTACTGTACTGCCTGCACAACAGATGCTGTGGATTCTTCAATGCACCAAATCCACAGCCAGTTTCCAGGGCAGACATGCCCTTATTGTTACAGGTCAATCTTCCCTTTTTGATGCTTTCACAGGGTATATTAAATGAATCTCACTCCTTTTAAAACCTGGCTACCAGAGCTGGAGGAAAGTGTTCCACACGTGCAGCTATTTTCCCAAAACATGCTCTTGCTGTCTTAGAAAATATTTCAGGTCTCCTGTATTTCCCGAATAGAATTCAGTTCTCCTGCTGTTGTAGCTTTGTGCCATTCTAATAAAAGAAGCTAAAGAGTACTTTTAAAATTCTTTAAATAGAGATTGTTTAGCTTATAGTGATAGTGCTTAATAACATGGCACTGCATCCTGACTCTGGTTGCCACCCCGATGCTGCTGATGAACCCCACATTTGAGCTAGGTTTGGAAAGTTTTTGGTAAGCAAGGCTAAGGTTCAAGCAAGCATGAGCTAAATCATTACCTGGGCTGGAAACTGGAACAAAACAAGATAATAGCTGAGTTTCTGGTTTTCAGGTTTTGGTTTCATTTGAACCGCAAACTCAAAACTGAAGATTACAAGATAGTTTAAAAGCCATGCCTGCATTTGCAACACAAGCAGTGGGTCACACTCAGCCCAAGTGATGAGTGAATCCTAATAAAGTATTTCTGTTCATTCAGACCTCTAGGCATTAGAGGTATGCTGGAAATCTATTTGCCTAGTGAGATTTACTGTCTGGCCATTCTGGAAATATCATGAGAACAGTCTCTTTTATTGTATCTGTTTTACCACTTGTGATCTTACTCAAACCCAGAAATCCAAAGTTGCTGGGATGGAATAGCAGATAACATTTTTAAAGCCTGTTAATCTCAAGTTTTTATTTTTGGCATAAGCATCTAGGTTCAGCCTTATTTTATTTGAGCTGGTTAAAAAAGGCGGCAGGGGAGGCACATAAATTGCTCGTGGGCATACCTATATGCTGCACAGACCAAAAGTCCCATCATGGCTTGCGTGGCTCAGGGGGAAGGTTCCAAAACTTAAACCCACCCGGTCACACACTCTGACAGAAGTTGAAACAACTTCAACTTAGAGGGTTTTTTAAGTGCTTGCCAGCTTCATTAAGTATTGCACTACATCTGTAAGCAGAAAAAAACAGTCTGGTCTGTTAAAAAAACCCACTGATTTAAAATAGAAAGATGTTCCGTCCACACAATCTACACTCTACAAAAACAACATACTGCCAGCAACTGTCTTTAAATAAACTCTCTAAAAATATTAATGGTAAAGCAATATACCCAATATAATGCAGAATAGAAACATTTCACTTTTCATATTTTTACTATTCTGTAGATGAGGTATATAAAAATAGTCATTCACCATAAACGTGTATTTATGGAGTGGTGATAACCACCTTCTGTTGGGATATTTGATGCTACAGCTCCTCCCACACTTATCTGGGTGCCCTGTGCCCCACAAGAATACATTCTTAAGGTATGAAAAGTAGAAATAAAAAAAAAAATTTTGGAGTGATTATAGAAAAACTAAGGAAACATGCCCTATACAGGACTGCTTATAACCCAGCAGTAATGACTAAATAAGAAGTAATGATGACTCTTGAAACAAAATAAGCTTTTAAAATATCTCAAAACAGAATATTTATACATCTGCAG
This sequence comes from Fregata magnificens, assembly GCA_013389945.1. Lineage (NCBI taxonomy): Eukaryota > Metazoa > Chordata > Aves > Suliformes > Fregatidae > Fregata > Fregata magnificens. The sequence goes on from WAAD01018792.1 coordinate 198,361, forward strand.
GGGTTGTTTTTCTGCTATGTGTGCTTAGTGACAGGCTAGCACAGTTGCTCTGTAGTAATGCCAGTCCCAGCTGCAAAAGGTAAGAAATTCTAAATAATTAACAGGGAGAAAAGCAGCCTTAATCATCTGTCGTGCTGGATTCAATATATAGCTGCGCTCCGCTTGTGCACCGTGTAGTCCTCCCTGTGTAAACAGGGAGTCTCTGTAGCTGATGTGCTCCTTTCTCAGTGAGAAAGATGAATTATGTGGCTCAGCCCCTTTGGCAAGAAAACACACAGCCCCCACATGTCAGTAGACGTATCCTCATCACCACTCATGTAAAATCTAATCCCTGCCTGTCATGACAGTCTCCAAAACATGGAGTATTCTCTGAACCACAGCCAAATTTTTGGTCATTCACTGCATCAGGAGCAGCAGTCGCTGTTCTGTGTGTGTGTGTGCATTATGCCTTTGTGTATAAATACAGATACTTTTAATGCAGTTATTTTAAAATTGAGAGGGGGGGAAATCAATGGAAATCCCTAGCGATTTCTTTTGGGGGTTGATACTTGAAACTTTGAGTTTCATTCATAACAATATGGAAAGACTAGCGGTCTTGACGTGCCTCTCTTTGGGGAATTTTTCACAGATGAACATTTTCCCTAGTCTTATTTCATAACGTGTGAGTGAAATACAGTACACAATAGATTGATAGGGCTGTTTTAAAGAAGTCTTTGTCAAAAATTCCTGCGTGCTTGACCCGTTTCTTCAGTAGTAAGTCCTACCAGAAATGCAATCTGAATATACAGTGAGTAGGACAAATGTGGCTTGGCATAAGCAGCTGCAGGTCTGCAGACGTGTGCCATGACGGGAGGTGAGTGCTAGCTGAATTGCTGCTCCACTGAAAAGGCACCTGTTGAAATAAAATACAGTTAAAGAGCAAAAGAGACTATGTTGGAGTGGCGATCCTTAGTAGCAGTGTGGAGGTAAGACCACATCATGTTTGAGCGTGCACATGTGTTCAGTACATGAAAACAGGAATCATTTTCTTTCCATGCAAGCTGAGGGGGCAGGTGGGTCCCCACTGAGAGCCCAGGGCTGGGGGAGCAGAGGGTCCAGGGCAACAGGCAAATTTGACAGAATCTGAATTATCCAAATGCTACTGAATAAATGGGTGGGCTAGTGTATAATAAAAGCAGTGTTTTGATGCATTGATCTAGTTTCAAAGTATTTGAGCAGGCAAGCAAGCTTTTTCATGGGGTATTTGGTACCTCATGGAAACCTTAACGTGGTCATTTTGGCATCTCATTTTCCGCTCATAGCTGGAAAATTTACAAGGCCTGTGAAAGACCTGTGGTGCACTTACACAGTAGAGGGGCATATGATTGTGTTCTTCTTTGCCTAATAAGTAGAGCATAGGTTTCTGAGGGTGATTCACCACTGCTTAAAAGGAAGAGTCTCTCATCAGTAGCTTGCACTGAACATGAGTTTCTTGGACCTGTAATCACTGCAGATTCTGGTTTCGCACCAGAACCACCTTTTCTTCCTCCCCCACTGGCTGTGCATTAATGCTGGATACTTCAAACTCAGGAAAAGGTTCAGGAAGATAGATTACCTGGAATTAAGCAGGTAACACTTAGCAAAAGCATAAAGCAGAATAAAAAAGGAGTGAGACCCAAGCTGTGAATGCAAGTTTTTAACTTCGTAGCATTAATCATACCGTTGGTGAAAGACTGAGGCTGAAAGACCATGCACAGCCCATGGACCTTGCATATCAGGGCAGACAGCAGAGGTGACAAACATCCACTGGGCACTAAAGTGTGATTTGGGGGCAATGCTTCTTGTGCAGCAGGTCAGAAACTTAAGGTTACCATGCCATTTGATTTCTCTTTAATAATCTTAATTGCTAAAACCAGAGAACTACCCAGAAAAGCCAAATCTTGCCAGCAGTTTGCTGTCCCTGGACTTTTACAATTTCTTTCTGGAAAAAGCTGTTAAAAACTTATTGTCAAGGACACCATTTATAACTCAAAACAACTTATTGTCATACCTGTTTAAAGCCATATATTTAGATCCATATTTACAATAAACAAATTTACAATACACAAATTTACAAAATATTTAGAGTACTTAATTTGATAAATTATACATTATTTCACTTAGACAAATGAAACATTGTTAGAGTCACAGTGATATTAGAAATGCAGGAATTGTTGGTGTCAGAACAGGTTAATCCCATAAATGGTGTATCAAAACCTTTTTCTTGCCCAGTCTAAATCCATTCCAGGCCAACAATGCAATACATCACAAGGCTTTAGTGCCCTCTTGTATGGTTAGCAAAAAAAAAGAAAAAAGAAAGAAGGGAAGAGAAGAGAAGAGAAGAGAAGAGAAGAGAAGAGAAGAGAAGAGAAGAGAAGAGAAGAGAAGAGAAGGGAAGGGAAGAGAAGAGAAGACCAAGTCTCCATGATCAGCACAGCAAATGACATGTTGTAAACTATTAGCAGAACAGTAAGACAAAATTTCATATTCTAGCCTTAGCCCTTGCTACTAAAACTCAGTATCAGCCAGTATATAGGCAAAAAAGGCTTTTATTCAATTATTTGAAAAACTTGAAAAAANAGAAAAAAGAAAAAAGAAAAAAGGAAAAAGGAAAAAGAAAAAAGAAAAAAGAAAAAAGAAAAAAGAAAAAAGAAAAAAGAAAAGAAACCCTCTTCTGTAGCACAGATCATTTTAAATCCTTTTTCTGTTATCCATGTGAACATCCTCATCAGGATGACCTGGGGCTCAAGTCCTTCCTACTTGCAAAAATGCAAGTACCAGCTACCTTCATATGAGAGACAGAGTAGAGAAATAAGTCTGAGTGAAGGAAGTCAGGAAGAACTGTGGACATGTTCACTATGCAATTTCTTTTCCTTCTTTTATGAATTGTATTATTTGGTGTTGGCAATAAAAGCTGCAGCGATGGCCTTTTTGGGGACCCTAGGTGACGGATTTTCAAATATTGCTACTGTTTTCCCCTATTGATCCAACTGGCAGAACTGCCTGCAAAATGCCCACTGGGAAGTCCATCTTTTCACAAAAGCAAAGGAGATGTGGGAGAAGGGTTTGCACTGATGTTAGTTGGGCTTCTGCTCAAAATTTCTTGATCCTGGCTATCTGAGTTTAAGTGCCCAAAAGGGTAATCTGGTTTCCCGAACTGATGAATGTGGAAGTTTTATGTGTACACATGGGCTTGTGAACTGAACTTCACCTACACCAGTGGGGAAAATTTTCTGAATACTGTCACATTGTTCTTCAAGGAAAAGAAGCAGAAGATATAGCCTCAAAACTGTATTCTAACTGCTTAAGTAGACAACAAGTCAGATCTTGCAAATAGGAAATAATTACTTGCACAAGTAATTATTGTTTTAGTTTGAATGTCTGTTAGCTAATGTTTACTTTTTAACCAGGGGATTCTGATGCTTGCAAGAGGAGAAGAGAAATTTTCTGTAGGCTTCTGCATTTACAAACCTACTGCATTTTTATAACTTCTTAATACAGTCATGAAGCTGAATTTATTTTATGCATTAATATTGTTTTTGCGTTTCAGCATATCTTACAGTGTGGGATATTTTTTGCAAACGAAAAATACAGCATTAAAAAATTTGCTGATCAATTGGTAAAGGAGGCTAAAATATTTGTTTCCTTTAAGTCGGGTTCATACTGCTTCAATAAGCAGTTTTACTTCTATTATCCTCCTGTTTCTAATCCTAAATAACAACTGAAAATGTGTTTATTCCCCTGGTACAGTGACTATGCACACTTGGTGAATATGCATTATCTAATAACTCCACACTGTCACCACCTGCTGACCCAAAAATTGATCACATATTTTTCCTTTCTCATCTTCATTATAGAGACCTCATAAGTGTGATTTTAGTCATGTGGAGGGAAGTTCTCATTTTGCTTTGAATGCAGCATGTTGCACTTCTCAAAAGTTAGATTAAAACTCGGTAAATGAACTACAGGCCCAACCTAAAACTGTGAGATGTGCAGAAGTGGTACACTGATCCTAGGTAAAAGTCCTTTCCTGGGCAGCCCAAACGTCCCTGGCAGCGACCCTTGTGAGTCTGGCTGGACAATCTCCAGGCAGCATCAAACCTTTTGCTCAGGAACCTCCAGAGGAACTTGAGAGGCCAGTGAGACGTTACAGCGTAAGAGGAGTTTTGAGGAGATTTATCAATTGGGTTTGAAGCTCTGCGTTAGAGAAAAAAAGCTACAGTTTCACAGAATGATTGGGAATGACAAAGAAATACATTTATCCTTGAAAAAAAAAATCATTCTGCAATAAGGGAGGTTCACAGGTGAGTGAAACAATGTAGTGGGTCAGGCTTTTGCAAGACCAGGCAACTGGTAAGATTAATAGGAAGGTTTTTAAGCCCAAAGAGATAACACAGTGTCTGATTCATACAGGTAAAGACAGAAGAGGCAAACAAGTTTCTATAAAGACTAGAAGTATATAATGTTGTTATGAACTGCCAGAGGTCTAGTGGCACTTATTAGTCAGTAAGAAGGAACAGTTCCAAAGCAGGACACAAATCAGCAATGGTTACAGAGTACTAATGCACATACTGACATGAATCATACTTTTTCCAATGGTAAAAAAGAAAAACATATAAGCACTATTTGTGTTTTATACACATTCAGTTTCTGATTTTTTTTTATTATTATTTCTTAAAATATCATAAAACAAACATGGTCTTTAATCCATCATAGAAAACCCCTGTATCTAACCTTAGTGTAGTGGTTGCCATATGGGCTATGCAAACATTAAAAAAAGAAAACAGTAATTCTATGATAAGCAAAACAGGAAATTGGAGATTGCTGATGATGAAACTGATATCCAACTGGTAACCTGAGCAATGAAGTCACTAAGCCTTTCCTGCACTATAAATTTGATTTCCTGGGACACATTTAATGTTTTTGTTAGATTTCTTGGATAGTATGCACCAGGTATTTTTAGCTAAGAATCATCACCATCATTTTGTTCAGTTCCCTCAAAATAAGTAGCGTGTTAAAAGCATAATGTGGGAGCGGAAAGCTGAAGCGTGATCATATTATAGTGTCAGCATTTACTTACAACTGGGCCTGTTGTGCAGATAACATCTAAGTGATAAAAGGGGGAGGGGGTTTAAGCAGTGCACGCTCTTTACAAAGGCTGCTTAGTAACCAACATCGCATTGCCTCACTGGAAGCTTTATGTTTGTTCAGGCTATTTCATTAAAAAACAGCAAAGAGCCCTTCTGGAGGGGAGCCAGGAGGGAGACTCAGAGAGCAGCGGCCAGAGTAAGTGAAATGTAATTACAGCCCACCAAAGCCTTTCCTCAAAATGGAGACAGCAAAAGATTTAGGTATTTTGTGAGCTGCTGTTAATCCTTGAAACTGTGATAGCCATGTCTCTGATGCCCAAGCATAGGCCATTTATTTATTATTACAGGTGGTGGTGCACTAAAATGCAGTGGCTTCTGAAAGACAGATCATATCATCAGTCAATGCAACTACAAAGTGCTGTTGGCTTTAGTGAACTTATACACAGTATCTGGCCCAAATCTTCATAAACAGTATTGAACAATGTCCTGGCACCTCTGTAGACGCTGTTTTAATGATCGCATATTGTTTGGCTGGCTTACAAATGGTGTTTTTAAGGGATAGTTCACAATGGCTTCAGTCTAAGTAGAGAATTATATTTTGGAAGTCTTGTTCTCCTGCACCTTTGAGAGCCAGAGACAGGACCTAGACAGTGGGCTGGGATTATCGAAATTCACTGCAGTGAAATGAGGCTGGGAATGATACCTGGCATAGGGGATGCTTGCGGGGGAAATGTCTCTGGGGGCAAATAAGAGAGCAGTAGGAGGAAGAAGCAGGCTGAGAGGTAATTACAATCATGAGAGCATTAGCGGCACAATGTTGGAGGTTGTATCCCAGTGAGTGAGGTCTGCAGTGGCACCAGCAACAGGCAAAGTTATTTCGTAACAGAATTTATGTGTGTGTTATATAAGAGTGTGTGTGTGTGTGTGTGTGTATAATTAATATGAATTAGTCAATCTCAAAGGATTGAGACTGACCTGGAGGCAAGTGCCCCCTGGATGTGGAGGTTATTCTCTCGTTCCAATAGGAAATGAACCTGCTAGAGGACAGGGCGGTGGCAAAGCAAAAGTCATGTGCCATAAAACCGTGGGACTCATCACTACCACTCTCAAAAAGAAGCACAAGTTGATGGCAGTCATTGCTCTGAGGGAGGAGGCAACAAAGATAGACACTAGTGGACCAAGCTTCACATTCAAGGAGGTATGCTACATGCAAAGAGCTGAAGTCTGAAACAGTTGTACAAAAGTTGTGAAGACATCAGGCATCTCTGTGGCATCTCTGTGGCATCTCTGCCTCCCATTTTTCTGACCAGTAATGACACCACCAGGAGTCACCCTGAGCATATCGGAGTGGTCCCAAGGCCCCAGGAATAAGGGATCAGGGGTTCAGGTTTTGCTCTCAGTACGTTCCTCCAGCTCCCCTGCCAGGAGCTGTTGTTTGTGTGTGGCTGCATAGATGACATTGCCAGGGGCCATCCGATCCCATGTGATGATGTTGCGCATGGATGGAGTTAACATCATGAGAAAGGAGAAGAGCATCTTTGTATACCAATTTGTTACTTGAATGAAGAGAGGTCTAAACTGGGACAAAAGAATGAAAGGGAACATCCTAAGAGGTATGTATTAATGTGACCAGCAGAGCAGAGGGTGAGAGAGGTAATTACAAAATAAGAAAAGAACTGGAGTTAGTAATGGATCTGCAGATCCAACCTAGGCTGCCAAATTAGGAAGGTCAGGTGGATAAATTTTTTGTTGAGTAACTAACAAAATCATTCAGGGCACAAAGTTTGGTGACCTGTACAGATTTTAACTATCCAAACGTCTTCTGGAAGAGAAAGGCAAATCAACTGTCCAGAAAACTTGGGGGATGCAGTGTTGTCCATTTTCTTTTTAATCTGTATATTCTAAGAGCGAAGAAAGGTATTAGAGAGGAAGCTTTTTCTGATGCCTTGCAACAGATGCCCACTCTGAAAGACGATAAAGAGCATTGGTTCAATGCACCAACCTTAAGCCATTAAACTCTACCTGAAATGCTGTAAAAAATCTAGATCCTCTTGCCAAAAACTCACAGTTATTTCTGTGCTGCAGGAAGAGGGCAGAAGAGGATCAAGCATACTGCCTCTGCCCCGGGACCCTGCAACAGCACAACATGTCTCATAACTCCCAGAACATTGTACAAAAATGCTTCATGCTGTTGAGAGCAGAGGAGAGATGGTCCTCGCAGGTCTGATCTCTGGGAGGGAAATTCCCCTTCCAACTCCAAACCTGGCAGTGAGGGTGCGAGTAGGGGGTGGTAGGCAACAAGGATGCTACTTGCTACATGAGTAGCAAAAGGAAGACCACAGAATGGAATGGGAAAGCTATAGACAGGGGACATTTGGGGAAGACCATTGATGTGCTGGAAGACTGGAAAAGGAGAAAACATAGTAGGGCTGTTGCAAGGTGGCATGCAATGGTGTTTGGAGTGGTGTACTTTGGCAGTAGTTGTCAGTGGTCACTAGTGGCATGGGAGGCTGTGCTGAGCATGGTTTTGCAGCAGTCTGTCCTGGGATCTGGTACTAGTATTTTCATTACTGACTTGGATGTTAAATAAGCAAATGTGCTAATCACATTTGCAGATCACTCCAGCTTGAGAAGACCTGTGAATAGTGAAAGACTGAAAATGAACTCTACATGATGGCTAGAAAACTGAGAAATAGCATTTAAAAATATTTAATTCAGTAAGAATGAGGGTAAAGTGCTATGTAGGGATGGCATAGACACAGGACAGGGAACAGGTTGATAGATGGTAGCTCTGTAAGAACAGACCTCATTGTTATAGTAGGTCTTTGTATGAGCCATGGTCCACTCTGCTAATGGTGAATGTCATCCAGGAGTTGGACAGGAGCAGAGCTTGCAGGGTAGGGGAAGTGTTCCATCCTCTCCACCACAGCAGGAGTCAGTTAGAGGGAATTCAGAAAACAGAAATGTCGATAGTCAGAAATACAAAGAGGAGGGTTTGTGAAGAAAAATTTGAATGAACTGTGACTGTTCAGACCCACAGGGGAAAAAAACTTGAAATAATATCTAGAAAAAACTAGACAGAAACGTACTATTCTTTTAAATATTTCAGAGCTTTAAAGTCCTTTATAAAAGGCCTGTTAACATCAATAGAAATTGTTTTTCATTTCCAATTACTTTTTTTTTTTTTTTTTTTATTTTTAACAAGCAAATTAGACCTACCTGATTGAGAGAGCTTTGAAAAACTTGAGAGGAAGATTTTGATTCATCTCCTTTGAAAGTCTCTCAGCAGAGAATGAGATGTTTTTCAAAAACATGCCTTTCACAAGAACCTGTAAAGCTGTGAGGGGAAATGAGATCTTATTCGTATCTGTGCAGCTGTAGTGAAGTCACCAGAATCCATTTACATCAAAGCTGAATCTAACCCACGTGTCTCAAATGAAGTCCAAGTCGAGCCTTGAGATCAGGTCCACAGAGGGATGTAGATGCTCTTGTCTCCCCTGCCTCACGGCTCAGGTCCTGGTTACATACTTGGCTCCTCTGTGTGCCATCTGGGACTCGCTGGAGCCAGCGTGCTGAGCGGGGACCCGCACAAATCGGCTAGTGAGAAATGCTTTAAAGAGCAGCATGTCACACATTTTGCTTCTTTTGGAGGTTAGGCTCTTAACCCAGGCTGTTGTTCCTTTCAACAACGTAGCAAGAGGTCACTCTCCTCTTTTATCACACAGGCTAAAAAAGAGCAAGAGGTTGCGGTCGTCACAATAACCTTTTGTCCTCTAATTCAGCGGTTAAGCACTTCTCAGGACACAGGTTGTTCAAGGCTCTCGCAAGACGGTACCCTGCTGACGGAGCTACTGGTGAGGCTGGGCACTCCTCTGTTTGCCAGGTCACACACACACAAAAAGCCTTCAAGAGTCATTGTGTTAAGAAGGACTGTGATGCTCTAATCAGGTGCATGGGCTTCTCACATGGGAAGACAGAGACAGGGACTTAGCCTAGCTTATGTATAGCTTGCTTATACATTATACATGACATCTGCACTGGATAAAATTATTCAGTAGCTCCTAAGAAGGGCCTGAACCCAACCTGCACAACTCTGCAGGGATGGCAGCCATTCTGGCCATTTGCAGAAGAAGGGATTTAGCGGTCTTGAAGAATTTATGCACCTAAAAAATTATGTGGGGAGGAGCTTTATATTATCCAGTCTCTACATGAACGTGGACTGGGTCCTCACCTTTGGATGACATGAATGATCCCATTCAGTGCAAGGACTTCAGCAGAAAAAAAGAGAAAACAGTCTTCACAACATGTTCTGCTTCACCAAGCAAATCTACATTATTATCCAGGCCTAGACTGCAAGACAATTCTTTCAGTCAAAACAGTAATTAAAAAAATACAGTTGTGTGTGAAGTTATTCCTGACTGTTGATATTCATGCGCAATGAATGCCTGACCAAAGTTTCAAAAAATAAAGAAAAAATAAGAGCGTATCAATGGGGTTGGGTGACATCCATCCCTTTGCCACCTGCCCAATATGCTGAAGTGGCATTCATGACTCTCCTGGGGGTTTTGTTTTCAAGGCTTAGTCCTGTAAATGCTGGTTTATGTCATGAGGCACTGAGGCCATCAGAGAGGTAAATAAATGTCATGTCTATTAGCGAGTGCCAACAGCAACTTGATTGCAACAAAGCCTCAGTTGTTGAATGTTTTTATGAATACCAATGTTATTCATTTCGCTCCTGGAATCCTGGAATCTCTTCTGTTTTGTTTATGCACATGCATGCACATTATATATAATATATAGAGAAAACATGAAGAGAAGAAATCTGGAATATTTCCCTCTGCAGTGCGATGGAGTTCAATTTACTCAACAATTGCATGACCCACTTGCTTATGAAGTCCTAGCACTCGTCATTTCTGAGTAGGATGCCTGTGAGAAGTTATCAAGAGATGAATGAATAGAGCATTTTCATATAGTAGCGTTTTAAACCCACAGATAAAGGGAATTATAAAAGAGAGAATCTAGTGTAGAATTGGAAGCATCATCAAATTTTTTGTTCCTTTTTCCATTTTTCTTCCTTTTCCTTGTTCTCTTTTACAGGCAGTTTTCTTCATTATAAAGCATCAGTGCTCCACACTGGGTGAGACAGTTCTGAGTCTTCACCTAAATTTATGTTTTAGGAACTGTAAGTATTCCGGTCATTGAACTCCAGAGCTTCAATTCCATGTTTTGGGCATCCTCTGCTGGTACAGAGTGTCTTGGATTTTTTTGCAGTTCTTGATCACAAATGTATATTTCTTACATTACGAACTGGAAACTCGGGTGTTTAAGGAGTTTATCATCAATGACACAAAATATTTGAGAGCATTTGGCTGCCCTTTCTGTGTTTGCAGCCTTTTTCTTTTGTGTTTTGATGAGAGTTTCATCTCATGTTCAGAGCAACGCCTCCTACTGAAACCAATAAACGCTTTCATTGTGAGTAAGGCAGGCCCACGGAGGACCTTATCTAATAACATGAGTTTCTTTTTGGCTGGTTTCATGATTCGCATTTCCATAGGTTCATGCTTACAGGGAAGACTTGCTAATGTGATTTTATGTGACCTACGCAGCTTTCTCCTATGTCTTGATGGGGAGCCCCTACAGCCCTTTGCTGTGCCCAGCTTTATTGCAGTACTTTGGAGTCTATTGGACTGCCTCCATTAGAAAAATCGCGTCTGACTTTGTGTTCAAAGACTCATATTTGTTTATTAAAATGTGGCACTCAAGTCAATATTCTGTAAGCATGGCAACCCAGCCAGGATTTTCCTGTAACCTATTGGCATTATGTTCAATAGCATGATCCTGACAACAGATTTATTGCAACGTTTAACGCTGTGTCAGGTAACATCTCTCCTTTAGGTCAAATCCTGATCCATTTTAGTGCAATTAAATTGCGCAGTCTAAAGGGCAAAATTCGCCCTTAGACAAGTATATTTCACCCTGTTGGCCCCTTGTGCCTTTTTCTTGAGGCTCAGCAGAGTTTGCACAGACATTTGCTTTCCCGTTCACCTGGCTTACTGCCTGTATTTGCTGTTCCGTTCAACCATGTATAGACATGTCTGACTGCTCCCAACATCATGGGGTTTCTATACGTTGTAGGAGGAAGTCATGGACACTTCTTCAATTGTATGACAACCAAACACACAACCCCACGACTAATATTTGGCTCTGTTTGGTTAAGATGAATGGCATCTTAAAAAGTTCCATCATGTACAGTAATCATTATAATCATGTGGACAGCCCCTTTCTTAGCTTCTTTAGTCATGACTTTTGCCCTTTTTTCTTGATTGATAAGTGACAGCTTTGCATTCTGGACCTTGAAATATATATTTACAGTAGTCTAAGAAATTTGTCCTTAATCAAAGGAGGCTTGACTTGCCAGCACATCTTTAGAATATTATTGAGTAACTCATTAAAATGTTAATAGCTTCTGTCAGGATTTATTGATCCTGATGTCAGCTTTTCTCAGAATAAGAAATAAAGCTGATTTTTATCTTATCTTCAGACCATGCTGAGTGATCAGTACTTAAATAGAATAATGAGAAGTGCTTGAGTAGAATAATCAGCATCTAGCACACGTATCGGTTCTGAATACAGACAGAGCCCTCTAGATATGTGAGTGTATTTTATGTGGTGTGTGAAATAATATGTAATATAAGGAAAATGAAGAAGACACTTTATCTGCATGATTTTGACAAATAACGTTTTCTGCTGAAGCAAATAGAGGAAATACAATCGTGTCAAATATTTTCTCTTGGATGAAAATAAATTTTTTTAAACAGCTTAGCAAAATAAAACTATGAGCGTCCTTGTTTTTCATTGCATCCTAAGTTATACCAGTTAAATAATGGCCAAATTCTATTCCACTGAATTTCTATAAGACAAACATTTCATACAGAATATTTTCTGCTATTGTCACATTGTTTTGGTTATGTGTGGAACTGAACAAAAGACTGACTGACCTAGCGAAGGAGAGGTTTTGTTTTTCAAAGGCAGCTGCTAATCTCAGAATCTTTCCCACCATGAGTAATGTTGTCCAACAAGAGTAAAACAGCAAATCCCATGCTGACCCTAGCAGAGGCAGGACTGTCAAGTGTCAAGATGAATGAAAGAAATAAGAGAGAAGAATCTGTCTTTTATACCTTGCTTTAAAATCATTAAGTCGACCTTCACCAGGACACTTCTTTTGAGTACGTCAACAAGTATTTTACAGCATGTTCAGGACTTTTAAGAGGTGGGTACGATGTTGTGATACTTTGCTAATTTGAAAGGACCCTGAAGACAGCATATAGAAATCTGTCCGTTAAAGGTTTATTTAAGTAGCAGCCTACAAGGCAATTCCCTCTGAGCCTGACATGTAAGAACCACCGTGTCCTGTGTAAATACGCTGTCACCTTGTACCTGGAAAGCACAAATCCTGGCAAAAGGATTGGGGTGTTGCAAATGGGCTAAAAAGTTACCTGGCTGCATTTGAGCTGCAGCTTGGTCAGCCTGTGAAAAGGCTGCATAATGTAAGTGTCTGCAACAAAAAAGGCTCAGCCTTCTGTTGTAAGACATTCTTTTAAATCCTGTGCTCTTATAACTTAGAATTCAGAAAAGATAGTGGGTTATTTAGTAGTTTATTTATAAGGTAAGGGCAAGAGCAACTGCCAAGAGGGTGATGAATGCCATAAAACTTAAAAAAATAATAATTTTAGGACATCCTGAGAGAAGCTTCTTTCTAAATCAGAATGCCTTGTCTGGATATTAAGTAGAGTCTGCATTCAAGGAGAATTTATAGGAGTTATAGTTATGAGTGGTATTGTTATGGACTTGGTCAACTTACCTTTTCGTCGGATTAGTTAACATAATAGGACTATGAAATCTGGCAAAACAGCCAGATGTCATCACATGCTTAGTGAATTTTAATCTGGCATTTACCGTATTTGAGAATATAATGTGAAAAATGTTAAATGATGCCTAGTTTATGTGACTTGCGGTTCCGATTTTCATTAACACTTTTCTTGTGACAGTTGCCAGTAAATCCTGGAATTACTTGCATTTCTTTAAAAGGATGAAGGCAACAGCTGCGAGGATGCAGACAAGCAACATTATTTACTATATGGTAAACAGCATGCACTTCTGAAACCTGGCTGAATCCGTAATGCAGCATATTAATCGTTTGTGCATAAAGTACAATCTTAATAACGTTTGTCCAGAGTGACATTTATACATTAAGGTCTTCAGTATGCGAACACTTAAGCTTATGGGTAATTTTACTTTTATGTGTAATCCTGTTCGATATGCAATATAAAGTTGCTCACGTATGTAACTGACTTTAGGATCAAGGTCAGGGTTTATAGAGTGATTTGAGATTCCTCAGGATAAAAATGCCATCTAAATGTAAAGATACTGTTTGTTAGGCATTAGTGTTTTACAGACAGTAAATTTAATGGGCCTGATTTTCATTTACCTTTACAGTCAGATGAGGGATCTATTTTGGAAAAGTCACCACTGTGGGGGAAGAAAAACAATAGCCAGGAAATTGCTAATGTTAATGTGATGTAAAGTCAAGCAACCATTTCGAATCTCGTTTAAACTTTGATTCAGGAAGGGACTGAAACATGCGCTTAATTTTAATCATGTCAGCAGTCCCAGCAGTCAGAGAGACCACTTAAAATTAGGCGTATTCTGCCTGCATGGAGGCCTCGGTCAACAGAATACAAAATACATTACCATTTCTCATCCAAATTGCCTGTGCCCGGTTCTTAATGGATGGATGGTCTTCTCCCAGAACACAATGACAGAATTGATATTTAGTGGAGAAGAAAAACTTCACTGCTAAACTGAGTCAAATGAGACTTCACTGAGGAGAGAGAGAGAGTCTCATCCTTTGAGAGGCATATATTTTAGAGGGACTAAGACAGAAGCTCAGGCAAACTCCTTAATGTAGGTGCTCTAAGGAATCAAGCGTAGTGCTCTTGATGGCTCGTACTGGGTACCCACAGTCCTAACTTAACTGTCTAGGCTAAAGACCTAAAGTAAGAGGGCATGAACATTTTCCAGAGGTTTGTCCATCTTCTGGTACACCCCAGGGCAACGTGTTGTGTTTTATCATTCATCTCTGCCAGCAATAAATAATTGCATCAAAGAATTCGCCACAACTGTGCAAAGCCAAAGGCTGCTTCAGAACCACCTCCCTTTCAATGGCGCTATTCAAGTCATCTGTATTATTCTTCATTTTAAGAATTAACGTTTCAAGGGAGCTACTTTGAATGCCTACTTAAAACAATATCCCCTTGTGTATTGAATTTAAAAATAAAGTGTACATTCCGGCTTTTTATAGCACATATTTATAAATAAGACATGGTCACAGTACATATTTTGCACTTTCATTTTTAAATGCTGTGTGCTCTAGAATTTGATGGGGTTTGGGTTTTTTTCACAAACACAGAGATAGAAAGAGCCATTTATGCTGTTTATAAAGTAATGATGTGCAACTTAATGTTCTGCATAACCATTCACATGTGTATTTGTATACAAGTGTATGTGTAGAGATATTTTTATATATTGTGAATGTGTGTTTATCCTTGTATCTTTAAAAAGGTTGCTTGCAACAGAAAAGATTACACATTTCTTAAGGCATCTGCAATCTTTTGAAGAACCCGTTAAAATAAATTTGCTTCTGACACTCAGGGACTTAAAGAACTGTTTTGGGGTCTTTTTTAAACTTTTTTTTTCCTTAAAATTGGCAAGAGGTATTTATTTAGCTTATATATTTTTTTCTCCCAATAGGCAACTAGGTATTGTATGTGGTTACGGTTAAAAGAGGGCACGGGGAAATAAGAGTTTGAAATAAGTTTGAGCTTTCTAAGCATCTACCTGCATGATCTGGGACAATTTTGTAGGTTTTAAGATCAGAAGGGATCATTACAATTTTCTCTTCTCTTTCTCAGAGATCTTCCTGAATCTCCAGTGGGATCCAGGCCAGAGGATGACACCCACAAGACTTGTGTGTGTTTAGCCTCATGGGAGTAGTATGAAATTTGAAGAGCTAGAAATAAGACTTGGGGTTTTTAACTCAACATGCTATGTATCTATACATCTGAGTTAATTTTAAAGGCCTCAAGTTACAGGAAATTTATCATATTCCTTAGTAAAAATTGTCTTATTCCTAGGTTGAGCTCTACATCACAGAGGCGGATACCACGTGCCTTCGGTATGACAGACAAGGAACCTCCCTGGGATGACACTTTCTCGCAGCACATTTCAAACAAAGAAAAGGGAAACTAAGGCACTCAGATTCAGTTATTATTCCTAGCCTTGGGTCTGCTGCATGTTTGTGATCCCAGCCTGATGGTTTTTTTCTCAATAATGACTTTCAAAATCACGGGTAAAATCTCCTGTAATTGTAGGAAACATATCCAATTTAAGTTCAATACTGTAAAAAATGTATCATGCATGAATGCAGGACTACTTTAGACCATGTTATCTTCCACTGTGCCCAGGCTTTCATATAAAAGGTTCACTCTCTTAATTCACAGTTTACAATAGCTTTTAAAAGATCTGGTTAGGTGCAATTAGAATGCTTCTTCAGAGTGTTATCAATGTAGGCGGTTGGTCCAGTATCCTTACCAGCACTGCAGAAGTTTCTACCCCTGCCAGCTTCCAAGGTCAGGAAGGTCCATGGAAATGGACTAAAAAGCTCCACGGTTTAAATTCTAAATAAATCTCTACCTTCATTTAGTAATTTACTTACCCTGATCCTTATGAGAACATGTATACAAGTCTTATTAATGTAAGGCTTAAGCAACAACACAAAAAAATGCTGGTGATAAATATTCAGCTGACCATGGCATGGCCCATGTGGCTTGGTAATCATTCACTCCTTAAACTCAACTTCAGAGCCAACCAATAATTTTAAAGGAGAAATTAAAAATATTTTACCAGAAAAGACCGTGAGCACTGAAATTTCATGGAACATAATTAGAGGTGTGAAAATACTCCCGAATAAAAATATTGCAAGGATATTTTTTATTCCAACTCCTTTAGCTAAAATTTGCTTCCAAAGATTCCACTTTCCACCTAATCCAAAAGGTTGGATTTTAAGTGATTTCCCAACAACACCACCACGTCTAAAGGGGCAACAGGGAAGAGAGTTTCTTGGGGAGAACAAACACCTTGATAAAAGAAGGCATTTCTCTTTAGAGGGGGGACATTTCATAGGGTATCTGTGGGGTGAGCATTTACACTGTAAAAATTGTTGGAAAAGCCTGCGACGCTCAACCGAATCTGCTCTAGCAGAGATGCTATCGCTGACTCAAAGAGAGGGCAAAGCATCAGACGTTTTGTGTCCCTGAAAACACTTGAGACTTTGTGCCCATGACCTTGAGTGTCTCAAACTGAGGCAGACCGTTGCTGTTTTGTTCACAAGATGATGCCCCATCCCTGTAAGCATTCAAGGTCAGGTTGGACGGGGCTCTGAGCAACCTGATCTAGTTGAAGATGTCCCTGCACATTGCAGGGGGGTTGGGCTGGATGGCCTTTAAAGGTCCCTTCCAACCCAAACCATTCCATGAGTCTATGATTCTATGATGTGTCACTAATACCACCACCACATGATCCATCCAAGCCACTCGTTTATGCACAACTAATCTAACCATTTCTAACAGTGAGCAGTAATTTCTAAATGCATTTCTCTTTCTCTTCTGGTTGCATAGGTGAGGTAGAGGATAAAGGTGTGCTTCACTGGATGCTTACAGCAACCAAGCAAACAAAACCGACGCTAGGGAAAGCTGATTGGTTTATTTTACCCGCTATCCCATAAAAAGTGGTAATTGACATTTTAATGCATGACATGTTGCATTCCTTCATAACGCTACAGTAATTGAATACACATGAAACTGTAGTGCACTGGGTGACCCTGGAGTGTGCCACACACCTGGAAGCAGTGAAGTTCAATTAATGTGTCATTGCTACTAATAACAGCTACTAGTGAGAACCTCCAGCCAGTTGCTACACCAGAGGAAACAGTAATCCTTGTATTTCGACAGATAGTGTACAGTAAACACCAAGGATCCATTGTTTACACACAGAGCCGTTTTGGATCAACAGTTAAAATCTTGTTCTCTTAGTAACTTGCTTTTTCACTAAATTGCACAATTTAATTTACCCCTGCACTGCATTTGTCTAGCTTTGTGTGCAAAAATTTGCAGATAGATACTAAAATAAAATCAGCTGAGAGCCGTTAGTAGACTAAGTCAAATAGTACTGAGACAAAGGTTCATGCAATAAAAAGAGGACATAAATCACACACTTGCACAGAAAAAACTACAGTAAAATGGCCTTAAGGATTTGATTTAATCTGTCAGACTCCAGGAAATTTACAGTTAAGAGTTGAAACTCCTTCCTTAACTTGCCTTATTGTTAAAAGCAAGTTATGAGAAGTCCTGCATTAAGCGTATGCATATATAGATGTGCATACACAAACAGTATGAATATTTTCTTTGTTCAGTTTACAAAAATAAAGGACATCAAAACTGAAAGTGTACCTCTATGGTGGACCAGAACAGAGGCAGGCAGGGCTGAAGTTCTCCTTTTTAACATTTCAGCATCAGGTCTGATTTCACCAAATAGCAAACATTGGGCTCTTGAGAAAAGTCATGTGTCCTAGGTGCTGAACCTAAGAAATTACTAAACCATTTAACCAAAAGCTCATAGGGAAGAAAAGATCATTCCAGTATGGCCTGGTTCCACAACATCTCTGTCCTTGCCAGGATTACAGAGTAGGATATCAAGTTATAAACATTACATCATTTGAAAAAGCCTCCACTGACTGAAAGTCATGTTAATAGTGAAGACCGTGATGTTGATTCATGAGGAGTTTAGCCTCTTCACGGGAACCCTGTTTGCAGTATCAGACCTATGCATTTTTACTGGTGTTGAGACAAATCTCAGAGGAGTTGTAGTTTCTGGCTGAGTAATCCCCAGAGATAAAACATCTTATTGAAAATGGGTTTGAACTTCTGCAGAGCTTCACTCCTCTTCTAGCACCTATCATCACCACATCTATTTTATTTCTGCAATCATGCTGCTCTCTCATCTTAGATTTGTCTAAGATTTATCTGTCAGCTATATCTGCCCCTAAATTAATTTCAGCTCTCCAGCTGATTCTCTCAGGCATTCATGATAAATAATATTCTCTGTGTTCTTCATGCTCCTATTTCCCCTCACTTTGCTTTTATATGTCTCGGTTTAAAGTCTGTCCTACTGACCTGCCTGAAATCCCATATGTTTATGGAATTAAGAGGACAAACTTCCTCAGCGATGGGCCTCTAATAGTCAGTAAAGCACTGGGTAGGCAGTTGGGAGAATATTTATCTGGTATTAATTGCACAAATATTCAGCTCAGTCTAAGATCCTCTCTGGTTTTGTGAACTATCTAGTCCGTGCTGCATGTTTTCAGAAGGTTAGAGACATCGGTGTAATCAATCCCACTGTGAGTATTTGCACTGTCCGATACTTGCAATCTATTCAGGGTAAACAGTTGTCTGCCAACCCCCACTGCAGGAAGGTTTTCCAAGATATGCTAATAGCATGTCTCCAGTGCTGGAGAAACCCTGAAGCAGACAAAGTTTGAAAAAAAAAAAAAATACAGAAAAAGTTCTGAGTTCAAAATGGAGGAAAGAGGAGAAAAGCACTTTCTGAATTTGACTTTTATATTGGGTAGCAGGAGGCAAAGAGATAAAAGACTTTCTGAAACCATTCAAGTGATAAAACAGGTGTTTGGAGACAACAGTATGTACCAGTTTCCGTTGATGGGAGGGAACCTGCTGTTTTCTTCTCTCAGAAAAGAAATAAATTGCATTTCTGGAAATGCAAGAAAATTCTGCATAGGTTTAGGGGGAAGGAGGGGGGGAGGGAGGGTGTCTTTCTTTCCATTGCAGCATGGTGGCCACCATTTGGGAGACTTATGCCCAAGAATCTTATTTGGCTGAGGTTCATTGTATGGAGATGGTTATGTGAGAACAAATGATCTCAGGAATGTTCGGAAACTCCTAACAGGTAGCACCAGAAAACAGTGGAATAATTTCATATATTGCTCCATAGCAACGTGAAAACAGATTTCTCTTGGGTTTTTTTAGACAGGAAAATATCAAAAACATTGCTTTGGAGACATAAAGCTAGCTGTTGCAACTCCTCCTAAATAATCCAAATCCTAGCATCATTTCCAAACTCAGTGTTAGCTACCTAAACTGCTGTGGGCTTGGGCTCTTCCAAAGAGAATGCATAAAAAAGCTGAGCAGTGAAACATGTAAGCTAGCCATGAGGGAGATGTTAAGGGATTGGGCTGGTTCTTACAGCCTTCCTCCTACCTCAGACTTAGACATCTTCCTCATCATGAGGTTCCCTGACTGGGGTTTTCTTCTAACCTTTTCATTTGGTTGGTTGGTTGGTTTGTTTGTTTGTTTGGGTTTGGGGTTTTAAAAGAAAAAGCAAAAGAAAACACTGTTTAAGCTCTAAGACTGGAGGCAGAACGCCAGTTTTCCTCATCTTCCTGCCATACCACAGAGTGGTCCTGAATTCACGAAATAAGGGGAAAGTTCAATTGCCTTTGAGGAAGTTCAAACTTTTATCTCTGTCTTTTCAACAGCAGGATGTAAATGGGGCTGAGACTCGCAGTCCCTCCTCTTCACACTGGGCTGCTCTGCCTAGAAAAACTAAAGGAAAGGGAAAAAAAAAAGAATGCGACCCTAGCCTGCTTGGCAGGGCAATTGGCTGGGAGAAGGGGGCCCTGCACCTCATCCTATTCCAAAGACTTCTGATGCATTTGTGTGCAATATCTGTTCCAAAACAATATACATTTAAAACAAACAAAAAACCCTTTGAAAAGACACCAAAGTTTTGTCCCTTCCCCAGTAAGTCTTGATTCTTCTATGCACAATGAAGTCCGTTCAGTAGGAGAGTACCCCATGCACACACTCAAGTGGACAATGGTCTGATACCTCAAACATACTCTTCATAGACAAGTGTATTGGGTTTGTGTGGCAAGGTTTTGGTAGCAGAGGGGCTACAGAGGTGGCTTCTGTGAGAAGCTGCTAGAAGCTTCCCCTATGTCTGTTAGAGCCGGTGCCAGCCAGCTCCAAGATGGACCCGCTGCTGGCCAAGGCCAAGCCTATCAGCAACGGTGGTAGCACCTCTGAGATAACATATTTAAGATGGGGGAAAAAAACCTGCGCCACACCAGCAGCAGTCAGAAAAGAGGGGTGAGAATATGTGACAGAAACAACTCTGCAGACACCAAGGTCAGTGAATAAGGAGGGGGAGGAGGTGCTCCAGCCGCCAGAGCAGAGATTCCCCTGCAGCCCCTGGTGAAGACCGTGGTGAGGCAGGCTGTCCCCCTGCAGCCCGTGGAGATACGTGGTAGAGCAGTTATCCACCTGCAGCCTGTGGAGGACCTCACACCAGAGCAGGTGGATGCCCGAAGGAGGCTGTGACCCCATGGGAAGCCCGCACCGGAGCAGGCTTCTGGCAGGACCTGCGGACCCGTGGAGAGAAGAGCCCACGCTGGAGCAGGCTTGCTGGCAGGACTTGTGACCCCACGGGGACCCGCGCTGGAGCAGTCTGTTCCTGAAGGACTCCACCCCGTGGAAAGGACCCACGCTGGAGCAGTTCATGAGGAACTGCAGCCCGTGGGAAGGACCCACGTTGGAGAAGTTCGTGGAGGACTGTCTCCTGTGGGAGGGACCCCATGCTGGAGCAGGAGAGGAGCGAGAGGAGTCCTTCCCCTGGGGAGGAAGGAGCGGCAGAGACAACGTGTGATGAACTGACCGCAAGTCCCATTCCCCGTCCCCCTGCACCACTTAAGGGGGAGGAGGTAGAGAATTCAGGAGTGAAGTTGAACCCGTGAAGAAGGGAGGGGTGGAGGGGAGGGTGTTTTAAGATTTGGGTTTATTTCTCATTATCCTCCTCTGATTTGATTGGCAATAAATTAAATTAATTTCCATAAGTTGAGTCTGTTTTGCCTGTGACAGTAATTGGTGTGTGATCTCTCCTTGTCCTTATCTTGACCCACGAGCCTTTCATTATATTTTCTCTCCCCTGTCCAGCTGAGGAGGGGAGTGATAGAGCAGCTTTCGTGGGCACCCGGCATCCAGCCAGGGTCAACCCACCACAACAAGAGGCAAGCGGTTGAATCCCTTTGGACAAAGGACCCATGACAGACAAAGAAGTCTGGATATTCACCATCATATCTGGCTGATCTATCTTGTGTATAAGACAAGGACATCTTCTCCTGTTGATCATGGAGATGAAGGTGCTTTCAGTGCATTTTCACAGTATATTCAATGACTGTGTTGGGCACAGATCAAAGGAGAGAAGCAGAGAAATACTTGCTTCCTAGGTCTACATTAGGTACCATGCTTCCTCTGCCCTGCTGAGGCTGAGGTGCGACTGGGGGTGTGTTTGGGGAGCTGAAATGATGAAAATTGGGCTTTAGATATATCCGTAATTAACCAGCAACTGAGTGGAAGTGTTCAGCATTCCCATTTTAGACTTCAGCATCTGCATTCTTCCTGAGTCCCTTTCTGGATCTGACCTTGAGCTCCGAAACTGAGAGCACATTCAAATGGCATCCAGTGACTGAAGTGTTTAATTCTTTGGTATTGGTGGGTCTTGGGGATCAAATCTCAGGATCAGTGTCTAAAGGTCAAACAGATCGTTTTAGAGGGCAGTATCTTCTGAGTATCTTTCTGATGTTAACAGAGACTGAATTTAGGTCATCTTTGTTCAGTTAAGATAGAACATATCCCAAGCTCCCATAATAAAAGCATGGAAACCTTGATAATACGAACCTTGACAAAGGAAAAAGGCATGCAAAGTTATAGAGAAAGCTGGAAACAATGATGAGAAATAGCAGTAAGTTCCTACACTGACAAGTAGCTCCACTTTCAGATACGTTTGCTGACTGACTAGCAGCTCAGATACAAAACCTGCTGGAGTGAGTTTGTTTGGGGGCTGAGTTACTGATACTTGGGCCTTGTGTGCCCATGCAGGATGTTTTTGAAATGTTTCAGCATCGAATGTAATTGGATTGTAGCAATTACTGTCCAAATGGCCTAACTTTTCAATCTCACTGCTACTCGGGAAGCTCATGGTGACCAGAAGAAAACAACTTATATTGGAAAGACATGAGCAGAGGTGAGGAACACCTCTTGCATTCTGCCTTCAGTGAAGTCACCTCATGTGGGCTTCTTGCACACTCACAAAGCCTCGACTCTGCAAGGATGAAGGTTGGGAGACTTGCAACCCCTTTCAAACAAAACCCCATGGTATGAGGCAGTTCTCTGCTCTGCCTTTTGAACCAAAAGGGATCATGTCCATTGAAACACCACCACCAGTTCCCCAAGAGCTGAGCTTGTGAATCCTCACTTTTCCCATGCCCACGCCAGACCTTCCCAATCAGCTTGACCACACTAACAAAGAGACAGACCCCCTCTTCCCACTCTTCTCAGTGCCCTGTCGTGCCTTGCTGAGGCTGCACTGCTGTGAGTATTCCACGCTGTTTTAAGCTAATGGCTTGGAGAGTTGGTTGGTCCGCATTCATTTGCAGGGCTGAGGTCTTAAGTTCACAAAAGCAACCTTCACTAGAGCCTCTGCTTCCCTTCTCCATCCCCTCTCCCTTGCAATAATGTCCCAGTCCCATGTGAATAGCTTATTCTTGACTTAAATTTCTCTGCCCGTACATGGTAAAATACCTATTTAGAAATAAGCTATTACATGTGTTACAAAGCGTTCAATGGACAAATGCAAAAATATTTAGTCAGGATGTTACAACAAATCAAAACTACAGTAATTAACAAGAGCATATACGTTTGCTTATGAATGTGCTTAGAACGTAGTAAAACAACACATAATGACATATGAATACTGTTTTCCATTCATCATTTCTAAATCATGACTAAAGTATTTATAAACTTTACCATAAAGTATTGCCAAAGTTCTTCTGACAGCCATTATATAATATATTGAATGCCAAGCAGCATAAAGTACCACCAAAAAGAGAGATGTTTTTGCATCAGAATTCCTCTATTCCTCACAGATCCATTACTCATCTCCACTAGATTAGTCACAGTATTCATATAAGCTGAGGGCCACTGAGAAAACTAGTTCAAGTCACTGAACATAACTTAAAAAAAAGTAAATAAAAATACTTACATTGACTTTCATAATGTTCAAAGGATTTCAGACAAATAGAGCAAAACCGCTCCTCTGTGTGCTTTTCATACTAGGTTTTTCCTGTTCCTTCAGCCTAGAAGCTTCCTTTCTATGATTGATACATTCCCTCTCCTGTTCCCAAGGACAGCTTTCACCTTTTAAACTATCTACTGTAGTTAAAAGAAATATGGTTTGCAGCTTATATTAGCAGAAGCAAATGTTTGGTCATGAAAGTTTGGGCATGATAATTAATATCAATTATTTGAGTTTTATGAAAATACTTTCAGAAAATTCATCAAATTCCAGGTCCAGTTGGGAAAAAAAAAAAAAAAAAAAAAAAAAAAAGAAGTTGGCCTTAACAAAATAACTTTATTCTCCTTAGAAAACTGAAATTGAAAACCTGACCCAAACATGAGCATTCAGTGTTTTTAACTTAGACATATTTTTTGCAAATGTCATCCATTTGGATCAGTCCATCAACTCTGACAGCTCCTGCAGTGTTGCATGCCTATATTATCACTGTACATTATGTACGGGCACTGTACACTGTGTACCCTTTTCTACATCATGTACAGAAAAAAAAAAAAAAAAAGAAAGAAGAAATTTACTGGTTCTAAGGAAAAAACAATCCTCTTATTTCATTTTTAAACAGCAGGTATTTTTCTAGATAGTTGGCTCAAGCTGCTTTTGACAAACTCTAGAAAGGCTGTCTGAGTAACAAGAGCGAGCGTTGAGTTTTCCTTCCCTCCACTCTGATTAGAAATGGGATCCACGCCCCAGCTGGATATTTCCAGTTCATGCCCAGTAGAAATAATTTTCTGTCGGGTTGCCAAACGTTGTCCCATGTGGCCAGCAAAGGTTGGACAATAGCAGTAACACAGCTTCGAGTAAAGAGCTGAAAACGATCCCCTGCAACCGGAGGCCTCAATTCTGCATAGTTTAATAATTCTAGCACCATGATTTAACTTCCTTTTTTCCTTTCCAGTATTCAGTGCAAATTAATCGTATTGTCGATGCTTACGTTTCCTACCTTACTTATTTGTAAGGACATGTTCAAGTGGCATACCAGAAGGTTGATCCTGTGGTCTATACTTAACTAGCAATCGTCATGCACACTAGTAACCCCATTGAATATCAATATAAGATTGTGGTGCCAGGGAAAGTTAAACAAATCCTGAGGAATCTGTTTTATTAGCATTTATAGGATTTGTGTGTGTGAGCGTGTGTGTGTATACATCCACACCTGGGAACAGTAGTTACAGGGAAAAAAAATATAAGGGATTCCTCCGGGGACGATAAGCGCTGCTAGTTCTTGAGCTCATACCAACGCTGATGTTGCAGCCTGTAAATGTTAAAATATCTGATGATATTTTCTTTCCTGAGGAACTCGGTGGTATTTCTCACAGTTCATACGTTAGCTAAGCACATCAGACAAAAGCGAAGACCCGCACTGCGCTTGGCCCCGCAGCCCTGTTCTCCCCAGCCCGGACCCGTTTGGCCTCGCGTGTATTATAACGAGCGTACGAGACCGAGAACCACGGGAAAATTACACGAACGTGAAAGACCAAAGCCACGGCCCTGCAAAGGTGTCTGTCGCCAAAGAGTTGGCCGGGTGGCACCGGGACCGCTTTCACGCACACGGGGGGGCGGCAAGGGCCGGCCTGGGCCCTTCTTCCCCGCTACCGTCCCCACCGAAACACGCCAACGTCTGCAAACGGGGGGCCGAAGCGTCCCTGGAAACCGCCCCCCGCCCCGGTTCCCGGCCGGGGCCGCCGTCGCCGCCGCCCGGTTCCTGCCCC